>CM051235.1:548523167-549048167 GCA_027917425.1 Gastrophryne carolinensis | reverse complement strand
AGTGTGCTCAGTCTTCCTGACCTGACAAATGGGGCACAGCTATAGAGCATCAGGAGAGCCACTACTCTTTGCCTTGTTTCTACTTCCAGGAGTAGCTGTATTCTGACAGGAAGAGAAAGGGCAGCCATTAAGAGGTGAGCTGCTGAATGATAGTTGATACACTTTGCCTACAGAGTCCCTTTAACCTTCTGGTGTAATAAGTGAGCACCCTCTTTTAACTTGATAACAATGGGTAATTAGCTCTGTCTGGTTTTACACACCCTGTTTGCCCTGTTCATCTTAGCATGGAAGGGTATTCCAAATCATGAGGGGCAATGTCTGTCTGAGGCTAAAATAATCAGCCTGGGATATTACCAATGTTATGTAAATTGTGATTATTTTACTTTATTATTGTGTTTTGATGTGGGTTGCATGGATGGATGCTAATTTAAAGGCACAGAGTAATAGCACCACTATGGATTGTTGAACTGCACAAGGCACTTTGCACTTTTTAACCAATAGGATCACTAATCTGAGCATCAGCATAGAGGCAATTTAATTTTCACTATAGCACTTTATATTTCTTTTTATTCAATATTTTAATATTCTATTTATGCATGGGCACTTTTTTCTTCGCTGCTATCCATGCAAAAGGCATCAGAATTTAATTATTTGGAATATAGATTGATCAAACATGAATTTGCCCCCAGTATTCTTCCCCACTAAGTTTTGATGGTTTTAATTGTCTTATATGTTTGTCTGTGCCTTAATTGTTCTACATTTTTTGGCATAATCTATTAAATTGTGTAAATTACTTTAGTGTGCGGTCATAATTATGTGTGGGGTTGCAGCAGGCCAGCTCTAGGGCCTGAATGCTTTGTGGGATATTACCAATCACCAACCAACCCATGACCAGCCAATGATATCCTATTGAGCGCCCCTCAATGTGCTTCCAGGTTAGTCAATGGAAGAGCTTCAATGCTGAGGCTGTAGCATTGCAGGGACAGATCATGGTCAGGGACGTATGCTACAGAAGCTTTAGTAATATAGAGGCATTTAATGTGGCAGGGGTGTGTATAGGAGACTAATTAGGGAGGCAGAGATTGGATGGGGGAGTTAGAAGCAGCAGCCAAGCAATGTGGGCCACCAAAAATTCTCCCATCTCCCTATGACCAGTCCAATTATTCTCTACAAGACAAAGCCCTCAGGTTACTTTTGCGAGTTAAAACAGTCCCTTTCATGCAGAGAAGTAAAAAAACGTTACTTCCTTTACCTGCACAGCACAGGGATATCTCAATTTGGACTCTTTCACATTCCTTGCAATGGCAACAATAGACTATAATCAATTTTAAACGTTTTTATTGCCTGGTCTGGCCCTAGACAATTCCAGGCACAAGGGAAGATTCTGTACTTTATCAAAAAGCAAACTCTAGCTAGAGATTTGATTGGTTGGGAGAGGGTGAGCCCACACAGAATAGGAGGAGTGGTCCTCAATATGAATCCTGCAAATAGCCCAGCCACATGTCCGCACTGCAGTCAGCTAAACACTGGACACACAGCGGCACAGTTCTGCTTAATCGCACAGACATTGGTCTTATTGGCATTTTGTTGAGTGCTAAATTTAAGATATACAGACATTCACTTAACTATGCTGGAACGTTTATATGGTTAGGCATTTACATGCAAACAGAGCTGTGTCTGGATTTCTTGCTGGAAATCCAACTAAACTTAGTATATTACATTTGTAATGAGTAAAAATCTGCACTATGGTTGCATTATAGCCATGTTACATAAGCATGCTTTTACGAAGCATTGCCATGAACTAAATTCATTCAACAATAACAGAAGGATTTGTGCACTTATGCAGTTACTACGTCATTTCGCTTGGATTATGGATATCAAACTGAGCTAAGAAAACAGACAAAATTGGAGATTGTGAGCAGCAAGTTCAGCTTGTTAAATAATGTGTCCATGCTAAATAAAGGATTCTGTCCACACAAAGACATTTAAAGGTGCATATCACTATACACACATATTTCCAGTGGTCTCTCTGGTTTCACTGGATGAAGTTATCATATATTCGACTGGGCCAACCCATCTACTTGGTCATGCAGGCCCCTTTAGCTTAGACCTGGGAGAAGAGAAGCCATCACACTCACCAAACAGCAGGGCCAGGGGTGGAAGATCTGGCACCAAAGCTAGATACCTGCAGACGCCTTTCTTTGACAACTAAATTTTTTTAAATCCTGCATTTATTTGCACAGAAACTACTGTACAAATATAGGTTAGCCTTTACAGATTTGACCAGCACCTGACATATCATAACTCAATCTATGGGCATTGGTACTGCGTCTCCCCACCCCTTGCAGTTGAAACAGATTTAACTATACTGAAAGGGTGTCCAAGATTTTTGGAGTGTCTCTCTTGGAAGAACCTGCCATTCCACAGAACATCATTCCATGACTCCAGAGTCTATTAGGAGCATACTCCCACCCCCTAATTCTGTGATGCTGGTCCTGGTCCTGTGCTTAGGGATTTAAGGCTCGTTGAAAATCCATGCCATGAAGCTTATGCTACAGTTTTTGTAGTGATGTTAAAAAGAGAAAGAAAAAAAAAAGATTTTGACTTGATTTTGCCTCCCAGGGGCACCCCAATATGTCGTGCCATGCTTTGTGAAATATCCCAGATCATCTGTAAACTCATCTTTCCAGCAATTCCACATCACATTCAGTTTTTACTATACTACTCAAGAATATTAAAAGTTGAACATGGCATCTGCCACTAGCCACTCATATAGAAATACCTGGTGCACTTGGAGATAAGTGGGTATGTGGCCGCGGCCCATGCATGTTCTCTGAGATCGCTGGTGAGGCAGGTTTAGGGGCAATCAGAGGTATTCCACAAATTAGGGCATCCTCAATAAGGATGCCCCACAAAAATGGAGACCACAGGCCATAGAGTCGTACAGACACTTTGGTTGGCTGGTCCCCTTTAATGTCAAAGGATATAAATCAACAGAGCAATGGCGACTTTCATGCAATATGCGCCTCACTACTCCTGATCACCATTCCCACTTTCCGTGATTGAGTTTCTGCAGTTCCGAAATACTTCCACTTTCTAATAACACCACTTACAGTTGATGAATTACCACATTCAAGTGAAATATTGTGGAAGGAGGACATTTGACTAACTTGTTGCAAAACGTAGGGGATTTACAAAGGACATTGAACAGGTTTCTTTTTTAACCTAATCTAATTCAAAAAAAGATCTTTCAAAGGACATCATCATCTGCGATGGACTGGGAAGATTTTTAGTTCAAACATGCTGGCAGCTGCCTTTCCTGATGATGGGGTTCGCTCTCCCCATCATACAAAGCTCCTCAGCCCATTGCAGACTGAGCAAATAAGGCAATACTTCCCTTTTAATATATTTTCATAAAGCAGAGCAACAGTCAAAAAGGACTTAAACCAGGCCAACACAACCAACAGTGCTCATATACATCACTCCCAAATGCAAGTTAGATTGCTGCACATACAAATTATTTTACCCTTTTCTAACTCCTGCTGTATTAAATTTTAGTAACAAAATGGCAGCTCATGCATTTTCAGGCCACCTGAAAACAGGAAGTGCTGCTGGGCTTCCTGTTACCCTGCATTGTCAGGTATGTCAGTTGAATTCAGGCAGCAGTATGGCTGAGATGCTGGGAGAGGAAGCTCCAAAATGGCCGCTACCTTTCTCTTCCAACTGTGCCCAGCTGTTGTTCCGGTTTAACTACATGTGTTGTATGTTTTTTGTACATAGTTCTGGTCATAAATTAACTGGTGTCATATTTGTTTTCAAACTCATAAGCAGTACATTTACATACACGAATACACAAACACGTCATGCCTTCTAGAAGTACTCCAGGGATTGTCCTAAGCAAGATTAGTGGGAAGAAACAATGTTTTTTTTTTTTTTTTTTTTTAACATACAGTACATTCATGCTCGCCATCAGAAAACCTGACGAGATGGAAATCCTTGACAGAGGTCCTATGCTCCAAAAAGTCTAAAGCATCAATTTAGTGAATGGACACAGTGGTACAGTGTGGCAAATTAAGGAAAACCTTCACTCCGCAAACATCTGTGATATGTTACACTTTTGACAGGAGGGCATTCTCAAAGAGAAGTTTGGTTCGGACATGCGGAATGAGTTTTCAAACATGGAAAATGTTATTGCTGCAATAAGTTTTCTCAGCTTATGCCCGAAGAGCACAAATAAAATATTGCTGCCAGGCAGAAAATTAAAACCAACATGCCAAGGATATCACAGCAGTGAAATAAACATAACCTAGCTTTTCCACTGCCCCCAAGTCATTCTGACCTTATTGTCCTAAATCCTTCAAACAACAACTTGAATCTCAGCAAAGGGTCATAGAGGTATGTGTATCCTCACTCATTTCTTTTAAAGCTAAAATAGCTTCCTTATATGCGTCATAGCAGAAATATTGGATGGTGAATTATTTTATATATGTTATACATCAGTTTTGTGGTGGTAAAAGTTTGACCAAGCATAGCAGACCAATCAGGCAAGCACCTGGGAATTATGTTACACACAATAAAAAAAAAAAATATATATATATATATATTATGAGCGGATTATGAAGGTGGTGCAAGGGGCCTCCACCACTCCACCACTTGCCTGGCAAAGGGGGCCTCCACCAGGAGGCTTTTCAGTCTTTGGTCTGACGGGCCACAGTGCTGGCAACAAATCTATTGGCGGCAGTAGGAGTGTGCCTGGGCAGCCTTTTTTTGTTTGTGCAAACCCGCAGCCAAAGCCACCACAGGGCAGGACGAAGAGAGTACAGCAGCAGAGCCGCCGTCAGCAACGCTATAGAGATGGGTGCATGCAGAGCTGTCAGTCGGCAGCCACTAACTGCACAAGCGAAGCCGCTGGCAGCTCAATGCAGGGGTCTGTTTTCTGCTGGACCAACTGGGCGACTACACCCACCCCCATGTCCAGAATGGCAAAGCAGGAGTTCCCACGCAGCACGCACCCGCACAAGGGCAGCACAAGGGACTCGATCTGACATTCCAGTAAGTAGGCGGGTGCCAGACAACCACCAGTCAGTTACTGGACTATTATTTTTAAAGAAAAAAAACTGTATCTGGGGCCTCCACCAGATTTTGTGCCCAGGGGCCTCTATCACACCTAATCCGGATATATATATATATATATTTTTTTTTTTCTATATTATTATTAATATATTTTTTTTTTTTAATGGTGCGGGGTGTCTCATCTTCTATTGTGATACTTACCTGACAATGAGCACCACCCTGAATGCCCCATCCCTCCTTTACAAACAACAATAAACAGTAAACAGTAAAGTAAAAGCAGAACTCTGCACATACTAGAAAATTACTGTGGAAATATGTGGCATCTGGTTGCCATACGTATTCTAATATGTGAGGGTATCAAAAGTTGGGACGAACAGAAGGGGGCAAAATGACAGCTACTTACCTGACATTTGTCCATGTTTTAATAGTAATAGAAATCCTCATACATTTGTCAGATGGCAAGAGGACGACTTACCTACTGTATACACCCTGCATGAAAATTGTGCTTTTTTTAGCTGGGCCCACATCCATTTTCTACATAATGGGTGTGGGGCTGCATCGTGACAGCATCCAGATTGAGCCCCTCCACAACCTTAACCGGCATCTTGATCCCCGGTGGTCATGTGGTCTATATAATATATATATATTACAAACAGCTCATAACCATTAGCATGGTTTGAAAATGATCCATAATTATTTCAAGAAGTGAATTTTCGTGATATTGCACATGGCGTGCATAGAATAACACCCACATGTTTAAAGTATCTATTTTATAATCTAGTTTTATTTTGAAAGAGGTCTGGTTTGGTCTATTACCGACAGTAAGCTATAAAGACTGGCTCATACCTCTACAAATACTTGGCAGGTGCTGATCTTGCACCTGAGTGCTTGTGTCATGCATTACTGAATTTCTTACCAATGTTTTTGTTCACATGGTAACCAGATGACATCATCACGCATGCTTCAAACCGCAGAGATTTGAGGCACTGGACTGCCATTAAAAACACTGACTTCAAGTGGGAGAACATTGAGGTGTTGCCAGAGGGCTGCTAGAAAATATTCTGTACGATTTTTAACCCTTCTGAAGCAAGGGGATTTCCCTCATTCTTTCCCCAGTCAGGCCAATTAAAACTGTTCACTTAGGATTACCATCAACACCATAGGGTCAATTTATGGTCCGTGAGCTAGTGAGTTTGCGCACACTATTTGGAGCATCAAGTCGCACTCAGGCTTCCGCCTGATTCATGGTCGTAAAAATGGGATACGATTTCATTTTAGCATGAATTTGCACACACTGGCGCCAAGTTGTGCATGAAATTTTCCTCTAGAGTTCTTTTTGTGCACCAAACTGTCTCCGGTGTCTGATTTATGGTATGTTTAGAGGGCAACAAAGCGCAAATGTGGCAATTTGAAGTGTTATTTTCCTCCAGAAAATAGGTGGAGGAAACTAGCTTATTTAATTTCAAAAACACATGCCGGCAGCGTCTGGCATGTTTTTGAACAATGAAAGTGTCAGCCACAAGTTCTTTTTTAGGGATTGAACCTTTCTTTGGTTTGGGTTCCTACAAAAAAAAATTATAAAAAGTTTTCAAAAAACAAAAATGTTGATATGGGGCCCCAAAGTTTAGCCAAAACAATAAAAAGATAGTTAAAATATTAATCATTAATATTCAAACCAAACAGGAGAGGGAGGGTTAAAGAGAACATCTTGGACGAAACATTGGGCCAAAAAACAGTAAGGGTTAACTGAAATCAGAATATCCCCCCAATATATATCTCCTCAGCGCCATTAGCACTTCAAAACAGCACATTTTCCTTGTGATATTCTTTACTCTTAGGAGAAGCTTCACTTCAATCCTCTCCTTCCAATCTTAGGCCCTTGATTGCCCTATTTATGAAAATTGTAGGGTGAGTGCACTGCAACATAGATCAATCAATAGAATTATTTCTGTAAGTTCTATAAAGAACTAAGACACGTGTCAAACTTAAAGGCCCTCAAAAGGCCAGATCCGCCCTAACAAGCCTTTTTTTTATGACCCACTAAAAGGTGCTAGGAGGCAGTGGCTGGGTGTCTGGGAAGCATCCCTTCTAGCCCAGTCAATCCACTACTGCTAACACTGTTGGGTAATATGGCATTAGCCTGCCTTCCACCTTGGAGCTCAGTACCACCACTAATCTTGGCTCTCCATGGACATTGTGTGCTCCCATGTGTGACACAGTCGGGTGATGCAGCAGTACACTGCGCTCCACTATGGAGCATCATACCGCCTCTGTTCCTGCCCCTAGGCACAGTGCCTATAAAATCTGCTGGTGCACCAAAATAATTATGTGGCTGTCCTGGGCAAATAATAAATTTATGTTAACCGGCAATTTAAAAGGCAACCATAATGCTAATGTGACCCTCCATGAAAATGACTGACACCGCTCAACTAAGACTAGTACTACTAGTGTAGTGTACTGCAAACAAAGTAGACCATTGTGATCTGTGTTAATTAAAGGGCATCTGTAGGCCTTTAAAAATAACTCATCCTAACTTCTCACCTAATGGGTCTAAGTCAGCTACTACAAAATGTATCAATTCCTGAGTAAGAGCTTGTAAGTTTTGAAGCAGCAGACCTGCACCCATTATGTACTGGCAAGGTATGATATATAAGTATACATATTAATACCTACAGAGGCCCGTGCCATTTACCTGGCATACAAGCAGTAAAGCCCCAATCTATAGTACAGTACTTCTAGCTTAAATTATAAATTGGTAATCCTAAATTGCTGACCCTGAAACAAGTGAAAATCAGAAGGGCAACAGTGTGGATGTATAATTATAGTGCTTCAAAGAATGGATTCCCACAAAATAGCAGCAAATGTGGTTCACATTTTTCTATATATTGCGCTGTCCAAAATTCTTAGAATGTCTCCAAACAAGAAATTATTTTGTCTTACTGCACTGCTGATGAAGCACTTTCAGAGCGCTTGTACACGTCTGTATTTTATTTCAATGTCTGTCTGTTATGCTTCCTGACAATTAGGTAATTTTGGGCCCCCAAAGTAGGAAATATGGTTACTTAGTAGAAAAATGTTATTAGTGGCACGAAACTCCACCAATATTACTATGCCGAACAACATGATGTGAATGAGCCATGGTGGATGAGCATTCCTTATATATATTGGCTGCGGTTGATGTTGAAAATATATACATATATATATACACATACATACACACATATATACATACACTATATATATATATATATATATATATATATATATATATATATATATATATATTACACACACACACACACACACACATACAAGTATATGTACACACATACACAGACACATAATCCAGGGCAAATGGGGGGCAGAGTTAAACAGAAGGGTTGCGGAAAGAGGTGGGAAAAGGTGATCAGAGGTAGTCATAGGTGAGGTGAGCAGAGGTAAGCAAAGGAGAGGCGGGAAGAGATTAGCAGAGGTGGGTTGGGTAGAGATAAAACAGGAAGAGGTGGGAAAAGTTGAGCCAAGGTAAGCAAAGGAAGAGATAAGCAGAGAGATGAGGCAGGAAGAGATGTGTGGATATGAACAGGTGCCCCACCCTCTGGGGAAACACATTGTATGGGGCCAGTTCAGTACCAGGTGTAAAAAAAAATTCTTTTTCTACCTAATCTGAATCAACACTAGGGGGAAAATTAAAGGCACTTAAATGGTACTTTCTTCCAACACCATGGTCAGTTTAACACCAGGTACAAAAAGTATATTATGTGGTTTTTGAAGTACAAAAGTAGCATTCACTTCATTGTCTACCAGGTGTTCTATTCAGCATCATGTGTAAAAAGCAATTTACTTTAATTTTTCACCTAAAGTGCACATTTTTCACCTGATCCACCGCATGGTAACAAGGACAGCAACTGATCTACAGTTATGTACCGGAGCCTTATGATCCTTAGGCAAGTGGGCAGATGCTGATCTAAGCGTGCTGATTGGACGAGAGGCTGGGCATGTGCCGCAGGACCAGGAAAAGGTGAGTTAGGTTGGGTGACCCTGGGGGGGTTTAACACAGTGGGGATAGAGAAAACCCTGGGTTTTGGTCCACTGTACGGCTTAAAGAAACTCCAGCACCCCCAAAATCTTATCCTAAAGGTTTGATGCTTAGAGTTGATGGTTGACCTATCCTCTTGGTCATCCATACCACTCTATTAGCTTGGGAGACTGTTTATGACTAGGAAAAGGAGTCATCTTTGGCAGCTGTGACTTGACTCATCTTTGATGACACCTTGCATCTTAGCTTATCATGAACTACTGAGACAGTGCCAGCCAATGATGTTGTTGTCACTCCTGTCGATATAACTACTTCTGAAACCTTTCATCCTAGGGGCAGCTGATAAAAAAAATGCATAATAGACACATAGCAAGGATAATAAAACAAAACTATAAATCCGCCAAGCTTGTAATTCTCCAAAAATGTTCAAAAGTTAAATTTAATAAAGACACCACACCAGTAATTTCATTTCTGATCTTTAGGCCACCTGAGTAATTGTAATAGAAAATGCATTAGAAGAATTTATAAACAGTATATTATAGTACTGGGTTCAGTATAGAGATACTTAGCAGCAATTAAAAGTAGTTCTTTTAAAGACGAATTAATGCTGCACTCTACAAAACCACAACTGGAACATCATCAATATGTTTTTTACACTATTCACATGGATGCTTTTTTCTACTGTTGACCTGAATTCAGAAAACCAGCAATAAATGGTTTCCATAGAAGTCCATTAAATGTATATATGCACAGAATTATTCTCTAGGGATCCAACATCAACCACTGTAGATAAACCATCTAAACACAAAGGCACCAGAGTATGTGGCTCACATATCAAAACTCAATACTGTATATATTGATTATTGATAATAATATTGATTGCAGATGGCACAGATCTTTCTTTTGTATTCAAATCAAAACCCAACTGTCTAAAAAGAAAAAAAAGAAAATATTTTTTTTTGGTGGGAACGCTAGATGTATACATTTTTCTCGATTGAGCACAGACTGCACAAAGAGCTGTCTTTTTTCTTCTATTTTGATAAAAGAATTGCATTTAGGTCAGTCAACAGGTAGCTGTGGGGGATGCAAAGGCAGAAACCCAGACCTAGAGTCCAAGACAGGATGAAAGCATTTGGCATGCCCTGCACTGTGAATCTCCCCAGGGGTTCTGCTTACCTTGCCATGAGCTGGTGGCATGCTTTGCACTGCGGTGCAAGCAGTATCTGGATGGCTGGACGGGCCCACACAACCTTAGGGGAGCGGCCAGTGTCTATGCTCCGAGTCTAAGCTGTTCATACATATATAGCAAGCCGGGGGGGGTTAATATGGAAGGATCCCAAATTAGGATGACCCGCTGGAGGGAAACAATCACAGCAATAGTGAAATTGCTGGAGATTGTTTCTCATTAACATGTGCCGCCTCTGCCTCTTCCAATCCAAATCTCTATCCAGCCTTTTCCCGACTCACCCCTGCCCACTTCTTTACATCTCACCTCACAGGAAGCTGCTTTACCTCATCCAACCTCACTTGTAAAGCTATGATATTTTTATATATTTTGTTCCCATTAGAAATTGTAAAAAATCGTATACAATCAAAAACTGTATATAGGCTGACCCCGTTTATTTAGCTAGCATGTTGGATCTTTAATTGATATTCAGCATGGTGGGAGACCTTCCTCTTTCTAAAGACTGGCTTGGTAGCTTTAGGCCTGAGTTTAGTTTCATGTGTAAATTCCCATGCAAATTAAGTGGGCCAGCAGAAGACCACCTTTGCTAGTCTGAGTATTACCTGGGTTAGTTTGTCTGGACCAATCAGAGATCATCTGCGTTATTTCAAATAAAACAAAGGCGTCAGCCTGGGAAAAACAGCTGGCTGGTGAGATTCGCTTGGGGCAGCTGAAGGACACACACAGAGTCATATTTTGAATGGAGACATACACAGACGATCAATGATTAGATTTGCTTTGGGATAGAGAGACCAGATTTGTCAACTTGAATGCAGGTAGCCATCTTGTTTGGAGATTGGATGAGGCCAACTGAATTCTGCCTGGATCAGATTAAGCAGATGAGTAATCCGTTTTAATACGTTTCGCTTTTGCCCGTTTTCTGAGGCTTTCTGTGTTTGTAGCAGTGCTTGTAGCATTTTTATAAAAATAACTCTTTAAAGTGCATCATCTACCTTTCCTTGGAGTTATTGACAAATTAATTTATTAGTCATACTAAATGACTTTATTAGTCATACATATATTTGAGCTTTTAAATTGCCTTATACATTTAAGGGATGCAAATATACTTGTGAATTTTAGCAAAATTACACCCAAGCAAAACACTCACCTCTGCTCACTTCACCTCTACCAGACTTTGCCCTCTTTTGCCAACCTCACCACTACTCACTTCTGACCATTTCTACTCCCTTTGACTCTTCAAGTCGCACCTCAACTTTTCCAGCCCCACCCCTGCCCACTTCCTTCCACCTCCCATTTCACCTCACCTTTTCCTGCCTGAATACAGCACAATTATTTCCATCTCTCCTCTGCCCACATATGCATATACATAAAACATATGCAATGCTTAAGGTTACAGCTTTCCTGCAGTAAACGGTTAGCATCTGTTCTGCTTGGAATTTAATTTGACAATAAGGGCAATAAGACAAAATCACCATTGGGCCAACAAATGATCTAGTGGGTTACGTTAAAGTAAAATGCATTTTTCCCAGTGATAAAAAAAAGAGAAAAAGAAAGGTTAAAGGGACTCTGTCAGCAAAAGTCATTGTTATACCATTGAGTTGGGCTACATTTGGCACTGTCCTGAACTGTTTTCTGTTTTTTAAACTGAAGAAGGAATGGCTGAAATATCGAGGTTTACAGTTTTACATTATGATTTTTTTTCTGAAGCAAGTGGGCGTAATCCTTGTCTCTGTGATGCAGCATAATAATCAGCATAAGGGAGGGGGTCTGTAAGAGCCCGATATTGTGCTATTGTATATATATATCCATAAATATTTGGACAGAGACAACATGATTCTAATTTTGGTTCTGTACATTACCACAATGAATTGTGAACAAAACAATTCAGATGCAGTCGAAGTTCAGCCTTTCAGCTTTAATTTAGTGGGTTGAACTAAATGATTGCATATAACTGTGAGAAACTAAAGCACTTTTTAAAAGAAACCCTTTCAATTCAGGGGCTCAAAAGTTATTGGAAAAATTAAATAATTGTAAATAAAATGTTAATTTTTTATATTAAAACCTTTTGTTGACAATGACTGCCTGAAGTCTTGAACTCATGGACTTCACCAGATGCTGTGTTCCCTCCTTTTTAATGCTCTGCCAGGCCTTTACTGCATCGGTTTTCAGTTGCTGTTTGTGGGCCTTTCAGTCGGAGGTTTAGTCTTTACCAAGTGAAATGTGGCTCAGTTGGGTTGAGATCAGGTGACCGACTTCAAGAATGGATTCAAGAATATTCCACTTCTTTGCTTTAATAAACTCCTGGGTAGTTTTGGCTTTATGTTTTGGGTCATTGTCCATCAGTATTATGAAACACGAACCAATCAGCTGCATTTGGCTGCATTTGAGCACACAGTATGTGCCTGAATACCTCAGAATTTATCCGTCTGCTTCTTTCCTGTGTCACATCATCCATAAACACTAGTGGCAGCCATGCATGCCCAAGCCATCACACTGCCTCCACCGTGTTTTACAGATGACGTGCTATGCTTTGGATCATGAGCTGGACCACACCTTGTCTAGCCTTGTTTTTCTTGAGGCTTATGAGTGGCTTGCACTGTGCAGTGACCCCTCTGTATTTACTTTCATGCACTCTTCTCTTTATGGTAGATTTGGATATCAATATGGTTACATCCTGGAGAGTGTTGTTCACTCGGTTGGCTGTTGTGAAGGGATTTCTCTTCACTATGGAGTTCACCGATGCTTTCTTTCTTTCTTTCTCAGGATGGAGAAAAATTTAGATTTTGCCACTCCTAATATTGTAGCAATTTCTCTGATATTTTTTTCTGTTTTCGCAGCTAAGGATGGCTTGTTTCACCTGCATAGAAAGCTCATTTCACAGCATGTTTTCTGCACAACAAATTCTTCCAAATGCAAGCACCACACCTCAAATAAACTTCAGGCCGTTTATCTGCTTAATTGAGAATGACATAAAGGAATAGTCCACACCTGCCCATGAAACAGCCTTTGAGTCAATTGTCTAATTACTTTTGGGCCCTTTGAAATTGGATGAGGGGTTCAGGAGTTTCAGTTCCTTAACATGTGCCATCTTGTTTTTAATGTGGATACCCTCAAATTAAAGCTCTGAAAGTCTAGACATTATATATATATAACATAGAACAATAACTTGAATATGTTTCAGTAACTATGTAAAAAAACAAGTGTCCAACAAGTGTCCTAACACACACACATATATTATAATATAAAAAGCAACTTAAAATATACATGGAAAAGAAAGCGGAATAGAAGGGATGGAAAAAGGAGAGGCAGAAATGGGGTAGACACCAAAGGGGGGGGGGGTGGAAGGCATGGGGCTTGTCCTAAGAAGGTTCTTTCCTAAATAGTAAGGACTAGGGGGTATCCTTTATTAATGTCAAACACATTTATCCAAAGGTTCCCAATTGCTGTAAATGTATCCAAATTGTCATTGGAGAAGGCCAACAGTTTTTCAAAAATCTTGGTGATGTTGACCCGGGCATGGATCTCGGAAGCTCATGCTAGTACTTGCTTTGCTGCATTTAGAATATGTTGCATGAAGATAATTTGCGGTTGAGTACAGCATGAGGGCCTCAGATTCAGTAATGCTACCTCTGGAGTATAGTTCCAGAACATGCCTAGCTGGGCTGCCATAGAAATTTTGGGGCCCCATACGACCAGTCTGCCCCCCATTTGGATCCTTTTCTCCAGTTAAAAAAAAATTGCCCAAAAGATTTTAAAGGGGAACAAAACCCACCCAGCCACTGGCTATCCCGAATCAGAATGTCTCACTTTGTGAAACCCCCCAGGGCACCTTGCTCTTCCCTGCTCCAACGGTGCAAGCACGGGTTATTCACCAAAGAGACCCATCTGCCCTATCTATGTCATTCCACAAACGGCTCTCATTGTTAATTGGGAGCACGCTGTCGTATCCCCTACATCCTTGGTGCTGTGCATCCTGCCCCAAACATGCATATAGGCTGAGACAGGAGCGCACACCGTAGCGGCAGCGCGCGCTCCCCAATTAAGTCAATGAGAGACGCCTGCTGAATGGCATAGTCATGGCAGGCAGCTCCCATTGGACGAGAGCCTGTGCATGCGCCTCAGGAAGAGGTGAGTAAAAAGCATTGTTCTGGGGGGGGGTTGCACAGCGGAGCATCCCAATTCAGAACAGAGGAACAGACCAAAACCTGGGAAAGTCAAATTCCAGGGCTTTGTCCTCTTTTAACTCAACTTTGATGCAGCTAGACAACAAAGTGGACCAAAATCCGGAATTCTCTCTATCCTGGATTTAGGTCTGTCCCCCTGGGGCACCCCAGTTTAGGATGCCCCCGTGTGAAATAGTAAAACCTAATCAGCAAGAAAACTGGATAAAACTTATTTAAAAAATATCCTATTTTGATGGTTTACCAAGGAAGAACGTAGATTACAAAAAATATACAGCGCTATTAAGTGGTAAACAGCATGAGCCAATTACAGCTTGTAATTCTCGCACAGTTGTTTTTCATTTAATGACATTGGATACTGCAGGCAAGAGATACCAGATTTTACTTCATCTGTCTAAACCGATCCCACATACTGACAAGCTGACAGGTTTTATTGTAAAATGACAGAGCACAAACTGCCAGGATAACCACTCATTGGGTAGGAGCATCTGGTTTAGAGTGACGGAGAACAGTAAAAAAAATAAAATGTGTTCCAAGCTTAAAGCTAAACTGAAATGTTGCAGCAGTCACTCCACAGGTATTACAATTGCTTAGCAAAAGCAAATGTATAATATTACAGTGTTCCCCCATTGATGCATTATTAATGTCAGTGTTGTGGTTTGCTAAAATTCACAGCTAAAGTTGGTTAAAAAGTAACATGTGGGGGGGGGGGGGCTGGTGAAGTGGCATGGACCACTGTTTCCTATGACCATTTGTAAGAAAGTGAAACTTAAAGTGGATGAAAACCATTGTGGTGCGGCCATGGAGTCTTTTAGGCCACTAGCCTGCCTCTAGGGCTCTTGTGTCCAGCCGATATAAATGGCTGGGCGTGGGAGTGTGTGCTCTAATCAAAAGCCAGCATCTTGCGATCAGCCAATTGGCAATCTCAAAATTGCTCAGTGGGTGTGGCCTCGTTGGTGGAAAACTAGGTTTTGTTTTTTAAAAAAAATCTTGCCATCGCCGAGGAAGTGAGTTATTTAGATAGGGGGCACAGCGGTTTTTATCCTCTTTAAAGTGGACCAACACCCAGGATTTTGACTATCCTGGGTTTTGGTCCACTTCGGGGGTGCCCCGCTGTGTGAAACCCCCCAGAACGCCCAGAAACACTCACCTCACCACGCTCCTACGCGGGTGCTCGTCCAATCAGAGCGCTCAGAGCCGCTGTGGTATGCACGTACAAGCGGCGTCCAACCACAGCGGCTCTGAGTGCTGGAGGCCGCGTCTCGCGATTCCCTCTAACAGGGAGCGCGCCCGCGCCGGCCGTTTGTGAATGGGTGCGCGCCCTGCTAGAGGGAAGCAGGGGGAGGGGATCTGATCAGCCCGGGAATCTTAGATTCCCGTGCCGATCCCCCCTGGGTGTTGGTCCACTTTTAAGACCCATTTAATAATAAAAGTGTGTATCAAGGGTTACATAAATGTATGTTATCTGTTCTCTGCTACAGCGGAGATACTAGTAACCTGAATGTATTTAGCTTCATCCCCTGCATATACTATAACAATAACTATATGATGTTCCAAGGACTTCCTGTATCCCTGAAAATTCATGTGAAGCTCAAAATAGGTGAAAATATTCAACACAAACAAATATTAAGTTCCTGCAGAAGCCAACACGATGAGTCAACTGCACTGCCAGAAACCAATAGGAACTGCGGCCCAGGGAATAATCCGAATTGATTTTCAGGCTTTATTGCATACCTCCAGCTGATGGGTTACCAAATATGGGATGCTTGGGGGAGGGGGGATACTGTGGCCCCAGAGGGCAAAAGCAATTTAAACTGGAGGGTTGCTTTGAACTGGACCAATAATCAAGTCAGATTGTTGGCCCATTCTGTACGACACACACAGCATGGAAGCATCCTAAATCCCAATTCCTCACTGAATAGTTACCTTCAAGCCTGATACCAAACAACCCAAGTGTTCTACTTCTTTGACACACCTTGGAGTTGGCATGCAAGTTGCACACCTACCTCCCACAGGAAGCACCACTACACAATTCTCAATTACAAAAAGTATTTAATTGGTACAAAAATTAAAACCATCAAACATATACACACGACAAAGACAATTAAAAGCAAACGGTATGGCCGAAAATTGATAATTAATGTATACTGCCCGGACAAGGGCTATCAAATATATATCATGCCCATGGGTGAAAAAAGGGTTGTTTTAAATGTATATATGAAAAACCCCCTATCTTTTTGTGCCGGCACAAAAAATGTGTGAAAAAATCTAAACCCTAATAAACATATCATAAATGGTAAACATGCAAATATATGCAAAAAAATATGTATAGAAAATATATATACACAGAAAAATATACAAATATGTGAGTGTATATATGCTAATGTGTGTAAAATTACACACATGCATATATAAAGAAGCAACAATTAAAGTATAGAGTGAATAAAGCAAACTGCTAAACATGCTATAGTGCTAACATACAGACGAACAAAATATACATATCTAATTATCTAAACTGTGACATACCATTAATCCAACAAAAATATATATACAATGAAAGAAAAAAGTTTTTTTTATATATATACACTAGTGCATATCATTATCACAACCAATTAACATGAAGCAAAACCCCCCTCTCACTCTGTCTTTCTATCCACCTAATGTTGCACAGGAAACCATGATGAGAGACTTTAAATGTAAACCCAAATCACAATATGAAAAGTGCAAGTGCCGGTAAACAATCCAAACAATACAATCTCACGTGTCGTGGTGTCACCCAGGGCAACAGACCGGCCAACCTTAGTAAGAACTACCCGCGCACGCAGCCCCCATGCTGCTTCAAGGGTCAGGGCTACTTCTTTGCTCTCTCAGCAAGACCACCTGCAGCCAGTCAGGTTCAATAGAGGCCCAACAATTGTCACACAGGGCCGAGTCCTGGCCACTAGATTGTGGGAAGAAGATATGTTACATTTGGGCTGCCCTCAGGATGCCCTCTTCACTTCAGACTATAGAAATCAACAGTTATATCTCTTGGTTCTCATTCATACAACATTTCTATATATAAAAGTGACTGGCTAAAGCTGACAAACTTAATTGGCCACTGGCCATCACATGGTGGTGGAGTCCCGGCCGCCGCAACCCAGAAGTGTTCCGTTTGCGCTGTCTGAGGCCAGGCATGCAGGGTGTAACCAATGGTGTACAGTGTAACTGTAGACTATAAGCATACACTGTTATATTGGATGGTTCATTTCTATATAACAAGTGACTTGTGCCCATCTATCCGGTAAACTCAATTGGCCACCGGCAATGCTGTCTTCTGGTCGCTGGAGCATGGGAACCAGAAGTGTTCGGTTTGTGCTGCCTGAGTCCAGGCTTGCAGTGCATCATCAATGGTGATTGCCCCTCCACTGCAGACTAAAGGAATCCACAGTCATTTATGACTGTTTGCTTGAAAAAAACACCCCTATATTATTATAACTATTTAAAACAACTGAAAACAAAGATGGGTGCTGGGTTGACAATGGGATTTGACTGGGTTTTTTACGGAATGTATTTCCATGCTTTGCTAGGCATCTAAATCAACACTACCAAGCGGACAACCAGGGAAAAACAGGCACTGCCCTGATACTCATTTCCCCTGGATCACCGGCTCTGCGGCCACACGTGACCAGGAAGTGAAGCTGATTCTCGATGCTGATGGAGTTATCTCTGTGGACCTTATCCTTCTTATCCAAGTCCACTTTTCATCGCTGTTGGGGAGTCATGGTTTATTTATGAACAGAAATTTGACCTCTGAAATGGTCTCCAGACATGATGTCAGAATATTGTATTGACATGGGAATGGGATGTAAAGTATCAGGACATTTCGGATCACCAGGTTACTGATTAATTACTGCAGAAGTGCTGACTCAAGTAAAAGGAATTAACGAAGAGCAGAGAGCAGCCTGAGCCAAACATCAACATCAGGAAACACTTTTGTACTTGAAGAACTGAAAATCTTTGGGAATGCCTCCTGGGCATAATGAATGAGGGTGATAAAACTGAAGGCAATTCAGGAATTAATTAGATGCTTTCCTAGAAGGGGGAAGTATTAAAACACAAGGGCAAGTTTAATGACTTGGACTAACCCCCTGTGCACCTTGGTGAATAATGAGATTGTCTCAAGTTCAGCCGTTCCCAACAGAATAAGGAGTGTTATAAATACTCTTTGGAACCTCTGCTTAAAGAGGAAGTAAAAGCACCTTGTAACACTCCATACAGCATGCACTCCCCCTGTGCTTAACCCAATAAATGACTCACCGTGGAGCGGCCAATCGGCACAGAAGCTGAAACTGGGACATTCAGTCATCCAATCCCATGCAAGACATTACTGGTCTGTCACTTATACCCAACTGTCACTAAACTCCACGTCTACCATGCAGAAACCTCCCCACTTCTCCAATATTAGGGCAGGATTTCGGCAATCAGATTAGCATAAGTGGGTGGATGATTCTGTCTGTAACCTGGTCCCAGGAGACATAACATTCAGATACTCAGTTATATAGTAAGCTCTCAACCCCATTCCCTTCTGAACACTGTTGGTTCCGCTGGAGAACAGACACATTTTCCTTCCATATTCCTTTTTGCCTCTACCCCACCCCTCCACTTTTCACCTGCCCCCATCTGCCTCTCTTTCACATTCACTCCTTCTTTCCACAGTACCCCTCCATCTTTTTCCATTTTTTCCATATACTTTTAATTTTTCACAATGTTGTAGTTTTGCTTTTCCCACCCCCATTCCCTTTGTCTCCCGCTATTTTTTCATCATCTCTTTAACACTTTTTTAAAGACTCACCATCTCCCTGTTTTTTTTATATACCTTTTCACTGTTTTTCACATACCCTGCTTCTACCTACATCTTCCACATATCCCCCATCTTCTTTTTCTTTTTCACATACCATCCTCTTTTCCAGGTTTTCTGCTTCTTCCTTTTGCCTCACCCCCCCACATTCCCTTCATCTTTCAATCTTTCGCATTATCTTCTTGCTTCTTCTCATACTTTGTCTCTTTCATTGCTAGAATGTAAAGTTATGTGTATGTTTAGTGACGTCAACCTGAAATATTGCACATGAGGCCTCTTAAAGGACAAGTATCATTTGCCTCCTCTTCTGGTGACAGGCTGGGGAATTTTCATCACACACACTCCTCTGTCTATAACCAGCAGAGAATGTAACAATTTAGTTTCAGCTAGAGTAGCATATAATGCAACATGTAATGTGGCAGCCACTCAGCTGTGTTTACTTTTTCTATATGTTTGTTACATTCTCTGCTCCTGAGGGGAAGAGGCCTGTATGTGATGAAAATATCTCCAATATCTCCAAATATTCCCCCCCCCCCCCCCCAGAATAGAAGGCAAATGATACTTTAAAGGGACATTTCAGGGTTAAATTAGCCTGACTTCTGCTTTCCCCATGCTGCCTGTCATGTACTGCATCTTTTATTCACCAGCACTTTGCATTTCCTGATAAACCCTACAGAACTTGCAACCTTCTGTTGACTCATTTTTCAGGGTCTACTAAATGAATTTGCTTCCTGGAGTCTGCAACATGCTCCAGCCTGCTTGAATGGATGTGGCAGCGCGCCTTAGCTGCGAGGAGGCCAGGGATGCATCCGCATACCCCAATCACATGGCAGGGCAATTGCAGGGGGTTCACAGAGGAGGCATGCTATATTGGGATGTCACAAGGGGAACTTGATCAGCCAGTCCAGAAGTCTTTTATACTGCGGGTCCAGCCAAATTGGTGGTTGTTGCTCTTTAAGTCATTGTCCAGGCAGTAAAATTAAAAACCCTATACCCTCCTTTTGTCCTGGGCAGATGATAACTTCTGCTCTAAATCTTACCCAATTACCAGATCACATCCCACACCGCTTGGGCCTGATCACATTCGCAGGCTTGCCAACGGGCTGCCCCCTGCCATCCATCACAGTTTTCTGTTTTCCTGTCTGGACAATGACTTTAAAAACCCACTCATGCATGTTTCAATGTGACAGTACTCACAGAAGTGAATTTATTTTGGGGACTGAGAAATGTGAGTCAGAGAATTTTCAATATAGATTATCAGGGAATGCAAAGTGCTAGTAAATGAAAGATGCCACCCCTGGCAGCCAGCATGGGGCAAGCAGAAATCAGGATAATTTACCCCCTTTTTAAACATACTCAAAATAGCCCACAAAAAGTATTGTTTTTCAGTTTCTACAGTTCTCCATAAGCTGCATAAGGTTAAAGCTCTCATATCCTAGTGTTTACTATATTTAAAAATTAGACTATAATCTTGCACAAGCTTGGGTTTTACAGGGCGTTTGCTAAAATATTTTACAAATGTACAACCACAATTAAATTGTACGTACTTATTTTAAATCTTGATTTAATTATAAGATTTATTTCCAAGGTGGTCAATAGAGCATGACCGGTAAATTTCTAAATATCTAGGCGTTTAATTTGAGGAGAAGGGAGATTTGGAATTCATTTCATTTGGCCTTTTTACCCTTTTGTCTCTTGCTTGGCAGTAATTGAGAGCATATGGGGGTATTTATAGGCATCCTGTTCCCTTCCTGTGTAAAACCAGACTTACACCAGAAAACTTTGCATTCAGGAAATAAAGGGACAATCATTTTGGTCACCAATTTCCTTAGCTGAATGACCAAGGTGCAAAATGAAATAAATCTAAACCTACGCTGTCTGTTGAGCAAAATATTTAAAACAATGTATTAAACAATGTATTTCTCTGCAATTTCCTCTAATTACTTAAATATCATTAGATCAACAAAATAAATGTTGTGCCAGGCATGTATATAGGATCAGATTATGAGGCCGATTCATCAATAGCGCCAGGTAGCGACAGATGAGCGACTGTAGCGTGATTTTTTCAGCGCCAGCCAGTATTCGCTGTGCTTGGCCGGCGTTAGCTTGATGACAGCGACTCAGTCGGTGTGCGGTAATGTTGAATACGGGCTGGGGGGTCGCTGTTTCACAGGTCCAGCGTTGTATGTGAGCGCCTGACAACGAATGGCCAGAGCGAACGGCTAGCTTCATATTCATCAAAAAATCACGCTCCGAATGTGCTGTCGCTGTCCATTCCTTGTTTAAACCCCAGAGCGCTGGCGGCGATCTGTATTAACTAGTTTTTAACCCCTAAACAACCATATTTTTTTAATGTAACATTATACATGTTTTTAGAATCATTTTGTTATATGAATACATTAATCTCAGACCTGTTAGATCAATTCTGCACATTTTTTTTTTTTTTTTTTTTTGACTTAAAAATAAATCCTAACATTGCAGAAGTGGTCTCCGATTTTTTGACATTAAAAAAAAAATTTTAAAAAATAATACCAATTAATTATGATTAATTATAGCTTGCTCCATTGAAATGCATTGGACATCGCCAGGGAGCGACAGCTCATACCTGGCGCTGTGAGGGAATTTGCAGCGGCGCTGTTCGGTCCAGGCGGCTTCATGATGAATGCCGCGCTAGCCGTCGCTCTCGCCGGCGCTAGCCTCATTTTGCTTGATAAATGCGTCATTGTGACCGCCGCGGGCGTACTTGAGTCGGTAGTCGCCGTTAGCTGCCGCTACCTGGCGCTCGTCAGACACTACCTGGCGCTATCGCTTGATGAATAAGGGCATAAGTGTAGTGGGGGCCTCTGGGCAGAAAGTCTAGTGGGGGCATCTGTAAGTAACTGTAGATTAATCACTGCTGGGCATAAGGTCTGGTTAGCACCCCCTTAATTCAGCCCTGCATGTACAGTAGGTTAAAAAGCATCATCATTTTTTTTTTATAACTAGAAAGAGATTTTGTTATATAAAACTAGGTAGGCTGGATTTGCACCTAAGCTGTTGCTGTTTTTGTTGCAGTTGGCTACCTTCACACGTGTTCAGGTTCCCTACCTAAACAGTAATTGCAACTGCTTAGGTGTAAATCCATTGTATGCTGCATACCAAAGTAAAAAATTGAGCATAATCAACCTGGATATACCCCGACCCACCCCAATTTAAAATGTTCCTGGAAAAACTGCAATTACCTTTTAAATTCAACTGGATGGAGACCGCAGACCAAAAAGAGTCGGGGGTGGAAAATGTTTTTGACACCTGGGAAAGTATTATTGACACCCTATCTCCCGAGGTTAGAAATAAGGTACAGATCCCATTTATACCTCCTCGTATCCTATCAGATTAGTGGGCAAAGATCCACCAATCCTGGACTGAGCTGGAATGGGGGCTGCCCTTGTACACCTCTCTATCCGAGATGTTTATTGAAACCAGGGCGCTGCTGGACCCATTTTGTACATTGCCTACTAATTTTATGTTTTCTGCTAGTTAGAATGAATCTCCTCATTACCCCTCTTGGTTTTTCTTTGCTACCAATTGTTATCAGAATAAGATACAGAGACAACAAGGCTCAGAGAGCCATATATCAGGATCCAATGTTAAAACATTGGGATGGACCATATCTCCCTCCTGCCGTGACTAAACCAAACAAAATAAGTCATTCTGAAAAGCCTGCCAGCTCCCTGCTGAGAAGTCCATTGTGTTCCATTATTTAAGCCAAATAGCAATTAATTTATCTTAATTATTTCTTTTGTAATCAGATGTGATATTTCTAAAGCTGTCATGAGCCTTTTTTTGTAATTCAGATAGCCTAAAGTATAATGTGATGTGTGCATCCTCTACTACTGTCATAACAATGAATCAAGATTTACTGTATGACTTGATAAACCTCAATAAAAAATATATAAATAAATTAACGCGATCACTTGTCATAAAAGGAGCAACCGATTTTCCTTCCCATGCCCCAATTTAACACAGCTATACAAAATCAGCCCTTTATTAGAACCAGCACTGGTATAGAGGATGTCCATTTTCTGCCAACAGGCACCCTTGCTCATGTACAGAGCCCCCTTCAGGTAATGGTATATGAATGTATAGGAACGATGTTTATGATGAGACATTGCTTGCTTGTGTGTCCTTCATCTGCATCTGGCAACCCAGCAGACAGGAAGCACCTAGCACCCATACATGGTGCACAGTGTAGATATTTAATACTCACCCAGGCTCCACAAGAGCCCCTGAAGGCCCGCATTATCCGGTTGTTGTCCACTATGAGAAAAGCAGAGGCTAGAAAGCTGCCCTCTGCTGACAAAGTCAACACAGTGCTTAGCCTTATTCACATTGTAAAGAGGGAGTGCCAGGTTTTGACTTAGCATACATGATCTGTATAAGGCAATAGAGGGGCATGAAGCTCAAGACTCGGCTATTGAAGATCTAGAAAGGGCACCATGTATAAGGGGGTGGTAATTACAATAAATTATAATTTATTATCGCTACATAAGGCCTTTAAAACAAGGTAGGCTCTGGCTTTGCAATTTATAGTATTGATCTATAGCAGACAACCCCAAACGTTTTTAAAATGTGAAAGGCACATTCATCAGTGAAAGATGGTAGGTAACAAATGGACAATCCCCCACAGAACAGGAAACAACTTGAAACTGTGCCAAATAATGTGGTGAATTACCTGAAAGCATTACATTTTAGTATGTATATGGTTCCTAAACATTATTTATTACAGTCCCCTATTATACTTGACTTCATAAGCAGAATGTGTGTAGATCCCCCTGTCTGACAAAATACTTGCCCCATACAAAAGATCTCAGCCCCAAGATGAAACAAGGCAGTTGGAAATTTATGCCTTCCCGATCTCTGCTGCTTTCAGAACTAATTTCCTAGCTCGCATCCTCCACTTGGCCCAGCACCACATGCCATGCATAGAAATACTGGGAAACCACTGGAAGAACACCAGGCCTATTTTGAGGGGCACCGGGCTCTTCTGTACCTCCCTGGCCAGTGGTAGTGCGGGTAATGAGGTGGGGGTTGCAGCCATGTCATGTTGTGCAGGTAGCTTGTCAACCCCACAATATTTGAAGTGGTATAGGAATCCTTTGGACCCCTTACAAGTTCACAAGGAGTAAAATGAAATCAAGCTACCACCAAAAATATTGTTTTAAAGTTGAAAACCCACCTGGCCTGGCTCTGGAAAAGACTCCATATTTGGCTGCTGTGTGAAACCCTCCCAGGGTGCCGGTAATCACTCACCTTTTCCCAGTTCAATGGCATCTGTGAGGGCTCATGTCTGTTGTGAATGGGGAGCAGGAGCGTCCACATCCGTGCATTCTTGGGCTGAGTGCGTGGTCCAATTGCAGCCACTCAGATAGGCTAGGGCACGAGCGCAGGGCAGCAGGGGATGTACCCGCTCCCACTGCCCTTTCACACTAATCACAGCTGCTCACTGCGTGACGTCATCAGAGCAGGCAGCTCACACAGGCGTCGTTGGACCGGGCAGAGGCGAGTCCCTTCAGCCACTACGGCATGGGGCATCTTTTTGATGCTAGCAGTGCCTTTAGCAGAGGCCTCCTGGCATCTGGATTGAAGGGGGCACAGGTCAAGCCAAGGGTAATGCTGGTAGCCAGGAATGGAAGTTTTACTACAGAGGCAAAGCCATGTGACCCTTACATCACTGAGCGGGGGGCATGAAGGGTATTCCCCGAGAATCCCCAGTAACGTAGAGCTCCACAAAACATAGTATAAACCTAATGAAAAATCTACCCCATTTGATTTCATAGGCGCCACCACCCATTTTCTGTAGTCACTTCTCTAAGGTCAAGTTTGGCAGAAGCACAACGCTTTCAGGTGCTGTTGTGAAGACGACTGCTGAAAATGAAGACTTTTTTTTTTTTACATAGGCTTGGTCTTAAACCAAAAACAGGCCCCACCAACTTACGCTCATACTTACATCATCAAAGATGTTTTTTATAAAATGGTTACGTAAAAAAATCTAGAGCAACCATTTGACAGGCCTGTAAACTTGCTGTTGGCGTGCAGTATGAGCAAAGGAATGCTAGACATTTTTTATTTCTACATACCACTTCATCAAAGCTGCCTTTTTTTCAAGGCCTAAGAGATAATAATTTGCCGGCTTACTAACTGATGAAAAGGGTAAAGCAGCAGTGTGGTACCAGCCAGATGGCACCTTTTAACCAATTGGAGAGGCTGTTGCTGTTGTGTAATTTCATGTTACGTGATGACATCTGTTTTATAGTTTTGGGCTTACTGGAAACCTGAACGTCAAGAGGTCCAATATTAACTGCTACTGTTATCAGGCACTTTTCTGTTTACAATTAGTGTCCCAACGGATCAGCCAGGCAACCGCTGCCAGATTTTCATAAGCTTACTTTTCTGGAATTTAAGTTCACAGAAGACTGTAAAAGAAAAAGTAATAAACAGACCTGGCCATGATAATGTGCCAGTGAGTAACAAAAAATGCAGCCAGATTAATGCAGTCTTAAAGAACACAAGTACAATCTAAAGTATATATATATATATATCTTGTACTCAGAATATCCATTGTCAACTCTGTAAAACTGCTTTTGATATAGTATATGTACCGTATGTTTCTACCCTGTCTGTAATTACTACTTTGTAAAGCGCTACGGAAGATGATGGCGCTATATAAATAAACAATAATAATATATATATATATATATATATATATATATATATATATATATACACACATTTATAGGTTACCATCAAAAGCACATTCGAGATGTAGAAATTAGCTGCTATGGTGCTGTAGGATTCCTAAACTAATGTAAAATTTGATTGTAAAGACATCAGAACAGAATAGTTAATGGGGGTAAAAATAAAAAGCAGTATTTCCCTTATCTTCAAGGAGCACTATAACAAAATTGTGTAATATTATAAAAAAAAAATTATATATATATATATATATATATATATATACCGTATTTTTGCCCTATAAGACGCACCTGCCCATAAGACGCACCTAGGATTTGGACAGGCAGTGTGGTGTTCCCCCATCCCATAGGCAGTGTGGGATGCCCCTATCCCATTCCCAAAGACAGTGTGGCATGCCCCTATCCCATTCCCATAGACAGTGTGGGATGCCTTCATCCCATTCCCATAGGCAGCGTGGTATTCCCCCCTTCTTTTCTCCATATAGGCAGTGTGGCACCCCCCTCCAATTCCCCATATAGGTAGTGTGGCATTTCCATCCCCCCTCCCCATCCCATATAGGTAGTGTGGCATTTCCATCCCCCCTCCCCATCCCATATAGGTAGTGTGGCATTCATCCCCCACTCCCCATCCCATATAGGTAATGTGGCATTCATCCCCCCTCCCCATCCCATATAGGTAGTATGGCATTCATCCCCCCCCTCCCCATCCCATATAGGTAGTGTGGCATTCATCCCCCCTCCCCATATAGGTAATGTGGCATTCATCCCCCCTCCCCATCCCATATAGGTAGTGTGGCATTCACCCCCCCTCCCCATCCCATATAGGTAGTGTGGCATTCACCCCCCCTTCCCATCCCATATAGGTAATGTGGCATTCATCCCCCCTCCCCATCCCATATTGGTAATGTGGCATTCATCCCCCCTCCCCATCCCATATAGGTAGTGTGGCATTCATCCCCCCCTCCCCATCCCATATAGGTAATGTGGCATTTCCATCCCCCCTCCCCACCCCATATAGGTAATGTGGCATTCATCCCCCCCCTCCTCATCCCATATAGGTAGTGTGGCATTCATCCCCCCCTCCCTATCCCATATAGGTAATGTGGCATTTCCATCCCCCCTCCCCATCCCATATAGGTAATGTGGCATTCACCCCCCCTTCCCCATCCCATATAGGTAGTGTGGCATTCATCCCCCCTCCCCATCCCATATAGGTAGTATGGCATTTCCATCCATAAAAAGTGAGTAAAAAAAAGCTTGAGCGTCGGCCACGCCCACCACTATACCAAGCCCAGTGTTCACTCTATGCTGGCGCTGCAGAGAGGAGGCGATGGAGGCAGCTGTATCTGCCACCTCCTCCACAGCGCGAGAATCGGCAGACACTGTAAGACGCCCACCACTGTAACAGGCTGGGTGTCTGGCTCTGCAGGGAAGGCTGCCTCCGCGGCTTCCGGGACAGCACGAGCGATGGAAAGGTGAGTTAACTTTCTGCTTTTTATTTATTTTTTTTTCCCACCTTCGCCCGATAAGATGCACTGATATTTTCCCACAACTTTCTGGGAAAAGTAAGTGCATCTTATAGGGCGAAAAATATGGTATATCAGCTAATGAGAGGAGGGGTCACTTATACACCCAAATTAAATAAAACTCCTGCAAAGCCTGTGGTTTCTTCTACTGGTAGAATGAAAATCCAAGGGTGACAGGGAAGTGTATCAGGAGTGATAGAACCTTTCACCCCTGATTTCCTCCTCCTTCCATTAAATAAAAGGCAACAAGCCAGGCTGGATATTTCTTGATGCTGGGTGTATAAATGACCCCACCCCTTGTCATATTTATATGGATTTTTATAATTGGGCCATTTTTTACGATAGTGCTCCTTTCATGGGTAAACATAGTAATTTGGAAAATCAACAATCCTGTCTGCCAGTTAAAAAGAATTATTTCTAATGATCTCTTATGCTCACCTGCTATGGCTCTATATTTAAAATAATCTAAAGCCCTGCTATGCCTTCTACCCTGCACCGCAGGAAATGGAGGAAAGTCACATGTGAAATGTATCAGGTGAGCGGCTTGCTGCCTCATTATTGCTTTTGGGTTTCCAATTCCTTTAAAGCGATAGATATTTTCTAACGAAAGGTCCACTTTCAACTGGGCCTTCGGTATCCTTTAATGAAAACTATTCACCAGCATCTAAAATTAATTTTTAGTCACTTATTATTCTTTCCCTCACTGGGCTGCAACTCTGTTCAGGACTCTAGAACACAGACGCAGCCATCTTTCCTCAGAAGCATCATAAACTGAGGAGAGGGGTCACAAGTACAGGGGGTGAGGTTATAGCTGTGCCTTGCACAGACAGAACAGAGCTGGGGTCCGGAAAAGGACAGCAATCCCAGAATGCAGAGCAGCACAGTCACAAGACATTTCCTGTTTGCAGGCAGCCTGAGACTCCATGGGCCGCCATCTTGAATGTTTAAAGGTTCATAAAATGCAGTAGATGCAGGTAGGATGATTTTGTGGGCAATCTGTATGTAAAGGGTGGGGCAAACATACAAGATAGGCTTTTATTCAGGGTGAAGGTCCAGTTCAAAGCAAAGCCTTACAGTAATGAAATGTTCATTCCTCTCTCGAGTTTCCTGTGGCATGAGCCTGCAGGGCTTATTGGCCCTCTCTGTATAACAAATCTCAATCCATTCTCAGAACCTTGCCAAATATGAGCTCATCTACGTTAAGCAGCTATCAATAATCCAGAGGCAGCCATTCAACCAGCTTTCACTGGATATCTTTTCAAATGAATGATTCCAGGCCACCTGCTCATTTTTCATATGGCAAGGCTCAGGCAAGATACAGAACACTTTTCAGGATCAGTTAAGAGACATGACTCATCCGGCATATTTTCAACAGGTGTCTCCGCATTGTGTGCATTGGTTGAGCATAGAGCAGAGCCAACAACTGTCGGCTATTGAGAATAGGCTCATGTTACATGGAAGCAGAGCAATGCAGCTTGTACCGAGGACAGACTTTTAGTAAAGTAGAAAGTAGAAGTTACAGAAATACACACTTTCAAAGCAATGCCACCCCCATATTTGACTTATTCAGTGAATTTCAAGGTGAGGATTATCAACAGTGATATGGACAAAGGAATTGTAATGTAATCTATTGGGTAATAGGAACATAAATGCAGAGAGAATGTACAAGTCTGCATACTTTTTACCACCCCAGTGGACCAACACCCACGGGTGATCGGCCCGGGAATCTACAAGATTCCCGGGCCGATCACCTCACTCACTGCGGGACATCCGAGATCGGGATGTCCCGCGGGGTGAAACCCCCCCAAAAAAACCCAAACTCCTTACCTGATCCGCTGCCGCTTCCGCCACCGCCGCCTCCCGCACGCCCCTCTAGACGTGCGCGCGCCCGCACCGGCCGTCTGGGAATGGCCGGCGCGGGCGCGCGCAAGCAGAGAGTGACGTGTGGGAGGCGGCGGCGGACGCGCTGTCTTGGACGCCGCTGTCACCCGCTTGGACGTCGGCGGGGATTGGACGGCGCGGTCACGTGGGAGCGGGGAGAGGTGAGTTTTTTTGGGTTTCTGGGGGGTTTCAGAGAGCGGGACACCCCCGATCGGGGGGGTGCCCCACCGAAGTGGACCAAGACCCAGGATAGTCAAAATCCTGGGTGTTGGTCCACTTTAACTGATGATGTCTATTATATGTAAGGGGTGTTAGCTGGTGCGTAGAAGATTTTTTTGGTGGCCACAGATATGTAAATAACATATATATTTTTTTCCCTTTTTTTAAGAAAGGTTTTTTAATCACGTGTGACTATTTTATTATCTTTTACAGCATCAGTGGCGTCTCCTAGCCAAGCTATTCTGACTGGTAGATGCACAGTAGCCTGACACACCGATTACTATCTAACTTGTAGTGTGTTGTAGTGTGCTATTGTTTCCATCTTTCATTTTCCATTAACAGTAATGATGTCAATGACGTCATGGAAGAATTACAACCATGTATTTTGGATTTAGACATTGGCAGGGGTTCCCAACTGTTTTTCATCAAATACCAAGTGGGTAAATTATAGATGCTGCAGATCAGGGAGGGGTACATGCCAGTCTACAACCTTCCTAAATAACACCTTATAGGCCGTCAAATACCATCAGTGGTACTTAGACCAAGGGTTCCCAAGCAATGGTACAAGGCATAGGTTGCCTATCCCCTCCTCATGAGCCAACAACAAGTCATGTTTTGTGAATTTCTACATAGCCGACTCTATAGCGGTCTGACTACTAATTACTTTACCTTTGCATCTATGTGGAGATCTACCAAAACTGGCAAGTTGGTGGTCCCTGAGGAGGAGGGTTAAGCATATGTGGTAAGGTAGAGTTTCTCAGACCTGTTATGCCCAGTACCACAACATGAATTTCCAACAGAGAACCCCCTCCCCCCAAGTAGGGATCTATTATAAAGGTTACCAAAATAAGTAGGCCACAGGCATTCCTCATACAATTCTTCACTCCCCTTACCATAAAACCTTCAAAACTGCCCTTATAACCCATCTATTTAGAAGAGAAATCATCTGACTTAACCCACCCATCTTAGTATTATTATCCCTGCTTAGAACATTCCCTTTGTGGCCAGGCCTACTGTCTCAGCCCACTTCCCTTTTTATTCTCATGTATTTCTGCATCTATGTGTTTATTTACTTGTCTGTTCCATTTGATTCATAATATCATGTGTTTTATATGCATTGTTGTCATTATGCGCCACGGAACATGATGGTGCTTTAAAAAAAAAAAAATAATACTTAAATTAAGTTTTAAATTAAAAGCACTATAATATTTTACAGTTGAATTAATATACCAGACCCAACAGTCCCCTCCTGATGGTGCACCTATGAACAGCCCTGTGTACACGCTTGGGTATGCGTACCGCAGGTTGAGGAAATGTGGCCTAAGGAATCATTATGTCAATCAGCGCAACACGCTTTCTTGGTATAAAGTTAGCTTGTAAAAATAGGGCGTAGGGACACACAGCCACTCAAATAGATTAGAAAACACAAGGTCTCGTGCCAAAGACTGGAGCAAAGTTAGAGATTTTGGAGAAACCAGTCCTTTACAGCCACAGATACGGTAATTTGTTTCAATAGGAGACTGTTCTTCCAGCTAATCTTATGTGTCTGGCTAACTGCAGTGGTATAATGAGACTGCAACATTTGATGTATTCAGATGCTTTAAAGAAAATGGAGCTGGAATCATCTTGGTGTCCCCTTTCACTCTCCTTTTTACATAGGCCCTTATTTAAGAAGGGATAGCGTCAGGTAGTGGCTGGTTAATGACAGGTAGCGACTGGTGAACGCCGGACACGGCACGCAATTACACATTTATCAAGCAGAATCTGTTTAGCGACTGGGATAGCGCCATGTAGCGTCTGATTCATCATTTTCACAGCCTCAGCGAACAGCGCCAGCGTTCAGCTTTGCACAGCGCCAGGTATGACCCCTCGCTACCTGACACTCTCCCATACATTTCAATGGACGATCCTTTTCTTCTCTTTAAACGGGTTTTTTTTGTTTTTTTTTCCAAAAAATCACAAATAATTTTGTGACCTCTTCTGGCATTGAAAAAGCAGTTTTTTCATATTTTTTAAATTTTTTATATATTTCCATTACAGGTCTGCCATTAAAGTGTTCATGTTACAATGTTGTTACAATGTAATTCCATATGTTTTTTTGCTGAATATAGTGTGAGTCAGTCGCTATGAGCAGTCGCTAACATGCGCTCCCATACAGCGCTGTACTGGTCAAATAGCAACTCCTCACAATGTATTCAACATTACTGAACAGCGACTGAGTCACTATAAAGTAGCGACTCACGGCCGAGCATTGCGACTACTAGCGGGCGCTCTGAAAATGCCTGCTACAGACGCTTATCTGTCGCTACCTGCCGCTAATGATGAATCAGCCTCATAGTCACTTACTGCAGGTGGACAACTTTTCTATTTTTTTTTTTATCGCTACCCCAAACAATACTGTGTTGGTTATAATGTTTGGTTTTGCTTTTGCAAATACTATACTGATTAGACAACACACACTAAATGCATTTTACCATGCGTTATTGTAAAGAGTGCTTAGATTTTTTCTGCTGCCACTTTAATTCTGAACAACTGATATTTTGTTAAGAAAACAAGCAAAGCAGTAAATAAGTTATTCCTTTTTATCTGTACGAGAACAGATTTTACAGCGAAAGTCAATTTTGGCATCAACATCTAGAGCTAAACGTAACATTTTACTTGGCTCCCATTTTATTCAATTTTAAGCTGTTAATAACTACTGATGTTATCTGGATATTGGAAACCTTACCCATGTAATTATCAAGCAGGACAAAATAAGATCAGATTAATCCTCAAACTAAAAAAATACATTTCTGAGGGGAACGGATAGCATAACGTGAACCAAATACGCAAGCTTTGTTAGCTACACTATAATGCTCAGCGCCGGAAAAACCATCCAAGAGCTGAAAGGGCCAAATAAGCAGAACAGATCTGTCTAGAAGGTGGGCTGTTTCAACATGCTGGACACAGAATAGTGAAAAGGAAGTTTAGGAAGTTTGAAAACCTACTTAGAAGTGGATGGTGTTTTATTAGGTGGAGAAAAAGGTCTCATCCAGGTCACTATATATTTAGTTGTAGGCCAACTTGACTTGTTTTACCAGTTCTCCAAAAAGCTTTCTTCATAATGACATTTTATTCTGGCATTAACTATACACAATTTTGTAGAATATTTGATGTAAGAGTATGTCGTTTAAGTATTTTTCATATACCAATGGGATACACATTGATTTTGTTATGTTCAAAATCAAAGAGCACATCATTACATAGTTTGTGGTGTGGTTAACATCAGTAAATGACAGCAAGTACTTACCTGTCTGTAAGTGCATATAATAATCTCTCGTAAGTGATAATGCATCGGTGTCATGGTTTCACTGACACTGTCAAGCGCCATATCTACTTCTTTCTTCATTTTGTGTCCATCGGGCAGTAGCTGAACAATCTTCATTACAACCTAAAAAAAAATAAAAAAAAAGGAACAGGTTGCCTAATTTTTAATGGATATGTAAAACAAAAATAAAACATGAACGGTTACAGAGGAGGAGGTGTTATAAAATCAATAAGTGAATTGATCAGTGTGCTGGGTTCTACCTCCAGCCCTGCCAGCCACAAAACCACAAGGCATTATCCGTTAGCTACCCTGAGCCAATCCAAACCCTGCTCAAATCAGAGACCAGGACACCCACCTAATGGATCTCAGGACTGAATTCAAGCAGCTTTTTTTTACAAATTAGAATGACAGATTTCTATATAAAACAGGAGGAGCCCAGCTGGATATACTGGGCAGAACCAGCACAGCAAGCATATGGCTTAACCATATTTAAACTAACATTATAGAAAAGCTGAAAGCCACACATATATGTTAAATGGTTAAGTGGGCAATTATACACTTTGTATGACATAAATACCAGCAAAGACCGTTCGGTTCCTACATACCATACCATTATACTTTTACAGGGGAGGTCTACTCAACCCCAATTGTGTTCTCAGCCAGTCTATGCTGCATTAACAGTGTCTTTTTTTTACATGCCTTATCTTTGCCCCATCCCATGAAATAGGGATTATTTTTTGAGAAGGCATAAGACAGACCCCATTTTACAACATAAAAAAGTACTGGTTTGGTAAATTTGGTTTCTTAATATTTTGAGATCATGTTGCGTTATCAGGGACTGCCCTTGAAGTCCACCTGCATATACAAACAGATGATATGTGTAGATGATTTTACCCATGATGCAAAGCTTTGAGCAGTTATTAGAGTAGTTACCGTTAGCCGTTAGAGGGGAGTAGTTTCCCCCATAAAATTTCCATTTGTGATGCACAAGTAACACCTCCCTTCACTACCAAGCATGTTTATATGTTTTTTTAATATTAGACTATTTCCAGGATTCAAGCTCCTTTAAGTTGATCTTCCCAGATCAGACCACCAAAAGGTGATATAAAAAATTGTCCAAAGCACTGATAATGTCGTTTCAGTAACTGCATCCTCCTTGCAGAGAAGGTACAAGACTTTCAGGTATGGTAAGTGCAGGGAGTGAAGAGGTAGCAATCGGGGTTCCTCCACCTTATCTATGGAATGTGTGCTCACATGGTATCATGTGCAGACAGAAATCAACAGTGTGTGCCGTTTCAATGTTTAGTAGTGTAGTTGCATCATAGAGGCTGAACGTGACAGGAGAATGTTACTGTATGAGCAATGCTGGGGCCCCTATCAAAGGTGTAACTAAAAGTGGCCAGGACCTGGGGCAGACAAACTGGATCCAGATCAACACCCTTACACATGTATATATGTATCCCTTCCCAGGGCAATTCAAGTTGCTGCACATAAAAAATACATTAACTTTTCTTAACCCCTTTTATGGTAAATTTTCCTCCCTGGCGTCTTATGGATGTGCCACTGGGTTTCTTGACGCTTTGCATTGTGGGTTAAGTTGGTAAAATCCAGTCAGCAGCAAGATTGGGATGCATTGCGATGTGGATTGCAATCTTTGTGACCTTTTTAACATTTAGACACAAAAAAGTGCCAAAAATATATATTTTCTACCTTTTTTCCTCAAAAATGACCCGTACCTGTGATAGGGCACTTTTTCACGTAAGATACAGTACATCATTGTTCCTAAAAAGGTAAGAAAGCTTTGGAAACAACAACACCCTATGGGCTATGCATTAACATTTGGTGAATTCTTTAGTATAGCCCATGGGGTGCTGCAACAGTATTTCCAAACTTAAAAAAAAATCCTTAACTTATTGGATATCTTGATGTATCTCACCTGTAGGTTGTCAGGTAAGTGATTCTTTTCCTGCATCCAGATAGTGACTTTATCTAGATACTACTGGTCTTTAAACTATGCCCCAGCTCATATTCGTTGTGATGCTGCATGTTTGTTCTAAAGTGGGCTAGAATTCTATTTATATATATTTATTGCCTTGAAATTCGGGATTGGTGAACCCAAGCTGCCGGCGTTCGGCCTGAAACCACAAAGCTGATTGATTGGCTGCTCAGCGGCCAATCAACTAGCTTTTAACATCTAGAAACCACAGCCATGCCCATGGTAGGCACGGCTGTGAATGACACACATGTCCCACCATCTCCATTTCAGTGCTGACTAAATAGGGAGAGGTTGCTGCTGCTGAGTGAGGGACAGATAGGGATCCAGACTAGAGAAAAACAATTGTACTTTTTAGGATGAGAGAGTAGGCTGCATCTCAAACTGTCTCTGAGGGCACCTAGCTATGGGGATGGTGCCAGTGAGGGACAGATAGGAGGAGAGACATCTGTCTATTCTCATTGCACCCTGAGGGCAGCTGCTGGGGTACATCTGGGCATTTACTGGGTGTTAGAAAAACACTACTCACCTGTTGGCACCCCTTACATTCTGCTTACTGGGGGTTGGATAAAAAAAATACTCACTTGTTGGCACTCCTTGCATTCTGTTTACTGGGGGTTAGATAAAACTACACACCTGTTGGCACCCCTTGCACCCCGCCTCCCCCCGGACCTGTAAAAAATGGTATATATTAATTTATGTATATATTGATTGGCGAAATTATTTATTAATTTGTGTATATATTATTTTATTTTGTTTCTTGTGATTTTGAGCACTTTCTCTACCCCATTTTGTGCAGGACAATCGCCCAGGCACCCCCCCCCCCCCTTTTTGGCCAACACGTGTAGAAAAATTATTTTCTTAAATGTAATTAGTTTTTTTAATTAATGTATTTAATTTTTTTTTAGTTTTCTGTTGTTTTGAGTACTTTCCCCAGTTCATTCTTTGCAGGGCAATCACGCTGGTGTCCTCCTCGATTTGCAGCCCCTATTTTACAGCCATTTTTGTGCCCCCGAGTTTGGACCCCTATTAACTTTAATGGAGTTTGGGTTCGGCTCGAGTCTGGGGAGCTGAACTTTAGCGGCAAGTTCGGTGGAACCCAAACTTCACTGGGTTTGCTCATCACTACTTTTAATGCCTGTCCAGATCTCTTCACCATTCATGGACCAAAACCAGTGGATATGGGTGTTAGAAGCAGCAATTGGTGTGCATTCCTTCAATTTATTTTTTAAGCTTGTTTTTTGACCAAGGATAGAGGGTCAGAAAGGTACTGCACCCATATAAATTTATCTTTATATGTCCTTCTCATAAGAGCATACTTTGTGTATAAGGGTTGTTCCTCCCTATCCACTGATCTCTAAACTGTTAGAAGCAGCAGCCCAACTAGCCCCAAAGCAGTGCTTCCCATTCACCATGGTCTTCCAATGGACAGTCAAACCCTGCTTCTAGGGTCAGCCTAGAGGTGCAATAATACAGGACACACACACACACACACACACTTACATTAAGACAAAGATAAAAAGAAAGCGTATGAGAAAAGGGATGGAGATGATGTAAAGAGCAACAGATAAAGGAAAAGAAACAGGGGGATCACTGCAAACACTGCAGGAGATGGGAAGGAGTGTGGAAAAAAAATAGGGAGAAGCACAGAATGTGAAAAACATATAGAATAGACATGAGATACATTAAAGGAGCAGTATCGCAAACTTTTCTTGGTGACTTATATTTAAATGGTACTTTGAATATAGGTAAGTGTTGGAGTAAGAATTACAAATGTAGAAAAAAATGATGTGTGTGTTGAGCAGCTGGAGACTAATAGCTCATGTTTATGTCTGCTGAGTGTCGGGACCCGACACTCTGGCCTGTTCCACGTTGAGGAGAGGGGTGAAACAATGTATCAACGTCTCAGCTGTTCAGTGCTGGCAGCCATCCAGCATAGGATAACAACATTGCCTGGCCAGAACGTATATATCTAAAACAGAGAGAAAAGCTCTTGAAGTCATTTAGCTGATTTTGACAGTTTTCCCTTCATGTTGGCTCTGCTGCAGAATCTTTCAGTTTACCATTTTCTCTTTCATATTCGTATTTTTCATTTTTCCATATGATCTTTCTTTCAGCTTTGTGTGTTTTTAGCAAAGCCAAACCCAGGATTTTCACTATCTGGATGCCCCGATATGTGAAATCCCCAAGTTCGCCTGTGAAAACGTACCTTTCCCTTTCCCACAGCGCATGCGCGGGCTCTCATCCAATCATCTCTGTTTGCACGCAGATGGGGAGCCTGAGCAGTAACCTTCCTGGCCGCCCGGCCTGTCTAAATGACTATCTGCATGAGCGCGCCAGAAGAATGGGGGGATCTGTGGTTATCCAGGGGTTGTTTCACACAGTAGGCATCCTGATTTAGAATGCCCAACGGGGAAGGTCAATGGCCGGGTCTTATAGACTTCAGGGTCGGCAACTCAGGGTTTTGTTCCACTTTAATACCTTTAGATTTTCCTGCACAGTTATTCAAAGAAGAATTTCAGTTATTTTCAGTCAGTTTAGTTTATTTTGTATAGATTTTACACATTTGAGTCACCTGGTCTCATAACAAAAGCAGCACCTCACACACACACAGCCGTTACCACTGATTACAGTGTCAGCCTCTGAGGTAAAGTGTTGCTAGGAGACCAGTGGGCTAAATGAAGCAGCTCACTAAATACAACCCAGAAGATCCCCCTATTCAGCAAATGGACTGAGCCATTGTAATTATACAATTTAAAAGAGAGGCATATATTTTTTCCTATTTCTATCGCCAGATTATTTATACACATGTTATAAGCTATTGTGTGGCTATTTAATTATTTATCTTTTTTAATGCAAATTTCGCGATACTGCTCCTTTAAAGGAAAAAAGGAGATGGAATTGTGAAAGAAAGAGATAAAGGTAGTGTTAAAAAGGGGGGGTGCAGAGAGAATGTGAAAAGAATTTGGTGGGAAGAGCAGAGGACTGCAGAGGGAATGTGTAAAAAAGAAAGAGAGGTAAGGTTATAAAAAAACAAGGGGAATAGAAAAAAGTTAGAAGAGGAAGGCACATAAAAAAAATGTGAAAGCATGGAAAAAAGAAGCGACTGTGTGGCAGAGGCAAAGTGCACCAAAGATGAAAATGAAAGGAACTTTAGCTAGAGATGGAAACATGTGTGTTCTCTAGCAGAACCACAGGTGTTGAAAGGGGAAATGGATTCTGGACTGAGCCAGCTTAGATCTCTCTCTATAAAAGGGGTCTCTGAATTCTGTCTCTAATACCCTCTTTTTTACAGAGCCTGGGATGGACTCAATTGGAGAAAACAGGATTGTTTGGGGATATAGGTGCCCTCAATGGCTTTGGCACCCAGGGAGATTGCCCTGTTGGCCCTCCCCAGAAACAGCCCTGTCCCAATGACATGTCTGCTGCCAACCTAATCATGTTTTAGAGCATTTTTTGGACTCATGTACATTAATACATTATCACTGCACAAGTCTAAACCAAGTTGTAAAGGTCTTGTTCTCATTGCTGAGTGAAGACTAGGGGGGAAATCTAAGAAAGGATAGCGGCAGGTAGTGCTTCGTAGTGGCAGGTAGCGTATGTTGAACACCGGGCGCTGTATGAGAAACCAAATTTAAGAAAGTGAATCTGGTGAGCGCCTCTAACAGCGCCATGTAGCGTCACATGTATTACTACAGGCGGCTCAGCGTATATCACCGGCGCTCTAGGTTCAAGAGCGCCACATATTACCTTTTGCTCACTGTCGCTCTCCTATACATTTCAATGGGCTTTCATTTGTTTGTGTTTAAATAGTGTGATTTTGTAAAGCGCTGTACTGCTGTTAGAGCACCCAACATACATCACATTCATCAATGCGGGGCTGAGGCGCTCTGTTACAGCGCCGGTTCCCGCTTACAGCGCCTACTAGCGGTCGCTCTAAGCACCGCTATACAGACGCTCATCTGCCGATACCTGGCGTTAGTAGTGAATCAACCTCCAAGTCAGTAACCATGTGTTAGTTTTCCACAGAATTTATAACCATAAGTTAACAATGTTTTTTAATCAGTGCAAAGTGCACAGTTGACATCAGCCTGGCAATAATTACAATGTTAATTTAATAAAGAGCAGAGGATTCCAGATTTTCCCTTATGCTAGATGGAAAATTAAATGTCTGTGTGTGTTTCCTTGCTGCTTCCTCTGTTAGGCTGTGGGAGGCCTATTGCGGCGTGCCACACATCTCTGCTGGGCAACAACAAATAGTAACTGGCAGCTGATCAAGGCCCTGGTGACATAAAAACCCAACCACAAATGCTCTGCAAAGTGTGTAGAAATGAAATGTCTGCCAGGAATTTAAGCTAACCTGCTTTAAAGAGCCAGTTTCAAAACAATACAGACACAATGATGTCACATTAACTAAGCAAAAGGAAAATACCCCGTCAATATAGCATCTTGTGTAGGCATGGAAAATGCTAATGTGCTTTAAGTACGGACCACAAATATTTTTTTTTTACTTGTCTTGTTATGTAGCAGTGCAACTTTCCTTAGGTTAGGCAGTGCTTGGCAAAGATCTCAGAACAGGTGTTTGTCCTCCCCTAGTATTTTCTGTGCTGACGTTTTAGTACCTCATATGAGATCAGTGAATATGAGCCAAAAACACAGCTCAGCTTGTGAAACATCACTCAACAGTGCAATTACAATTCACACCAGAGGGCGAACATTACCAGGCACCTGGATTTGTTCAGTTCTGTTTTAGGAAAGAAAGAACATGCATAGTCTGAAAAGCAAACACATACATGTTTCTCTGAACTAAAAGGTTTAGCAACCTCATTGGAGGACATGCACTAGAGGAAAAAAACATTCACACATATTCCAAACACTTTAAGACAACTTGGAAAGGCCCACCACATGTTACTTTTCAATATTTAAAGGTCATGTCTATTTAAATAAAGAGCTTACCTATACTTACTTTGTCTTCTATGCTGTAGACAGGATTGTATTTCCCATCAAGTAACCCTAGGTCTGTGCCTAGGGCTGCCACATGCAGGGGGCATGGTCATTACTGCTATCGGTAAAAAAGGTCAGTTGCCCCCACTTAGTGGCCATTATTCTGGAGGGATCCACATGTAGGCTGAATATTACATTTTGGGGGAGAGGGGTTACTTGTGGAGAGCACCTCATTTTAGCATATTAATTTTGGAATGCTAAATGGGGGAACTGTGCAGGCTGATAGGGCAGTTCATTTTGAGTGCTTGATAGGTGTTTGAGGCATATTTAGGTTAGGCGCTGGGGGGACTCAAAAATAGGGGTGCAAGTACTAAAAGTGCATGTGCACTAAATACAGCCCTGATTGTAGATATATCCAGGTATGTAGTCAGCAGTGTAAAGCCTGATCTTCACACTGGGGTAAGGCCATGCACCTCTTCAGGGGTGCCAGGTGTTGACTAACCATAGGGAGGAGAAAGAGAAGGAGAGGAGAATCCTCACTGTATCCCCGAGTCCATGTTCTACCCCTAAAATGCTAAGTCTCAGCATCATGACTTTTGGAGGGTGCATACCCACCCCTGCCACATGATGTGCCCCATACAATACAAAAGCTCTAGTACCATGGATTTAAAGAGGAACTCCTGTCATTTTCACTGAAATACCGCCGTGCATCGCTGTCTGTAAAATAAAGAACAGGGCCTTCTGAATACTCACCTCTTCTGGGTTGGGCATGCCACGTAACCGCAAGATGCCTAAAAGCGCAGCCGATAGGGCAAGCACATTACTGTGCAGCAGCTGATTGTGCAAGCTCTACAACAGCCGTAGAAGAATCCTGGTGAGTATACGAAAAGCCCCGTTCTTTCGTTTAGTGGTGATGCACGTCGCCAGACTGCCCCACTGCTGCATATTAAAGAAGGACTCTAGTCATTTCTGACTGGATTTCCTCTTTAAAGTGGACCAAAACCCAGGATTTTGACTATCCTGGGTTTTGGCCCTTTCCCATGGAACACCCCGACTGCTGTCTGAAACCCCTCAGATCGCCGTGCGCAACTCTTCCCAGTCCTACGGCGCATGTGTGGCTGCTCGTCCAATCAGCGCGCTTGGAGCAGAGCGAGCTGGCGGCTTCCCTCTAACAGGGAGTGCCCCCGTGCAGGGCATTCACAAATACCTGACACTGGCACGCGTTCCTGTTAGAGAGATAGCTGGGATGTGGCCGCTTCTCGCACATGCGCCATTGGACTGGGAAGCAAGGCAAGTATATGGTGCGAACTGGGGAGTTTCAAACAGCATGGCATCCTGATTTTGAAAGCCCCGGGGGAGGAAAATGATCTGACCGTGCTGGGTTTTGGTCCACTTTAAGAGTGGCCATATCCAACCTGTCTATGATCTGTCTCTGCAATGCTATAGTCTCAGCCATAGAGCACATTTCTTGGCAAACGGGGATACACACTGGGGCTCAGTGGGAAAGTTTTGGGCTGGCCATAAACTAGCCAGGGGCCATTTTATTTCTAGGCTGATTTTTGAGCACAGCTCACAACTCTAGCTTCAAAATAATGGACATCCCTTTTGCCCCTCAGCCTGACCCCACAGCAGTACACAGCAGGTAGTTTTGTAAGAGGGGGGGGGGCCTATAGATACTCCACTTGGGATGTACCTACGGAGAAGGTTGTCCAGGATTATGTGTCCCTACTCTGGTTATCTCAATTGAAGGGGGGGGGGAGGGGGTATTTCTGTTTGAAACCCCCTGCAGGTTGAGTAGTTAATTGGACTGATAGTCAATGAATGTCTTATGGTGTTGGTGGTAGCAGATTTATTTAGGTAGTTTTGTAAATGGAAATTCTGCAGCTCACAGGCTGTAATATAGCTATGGGGAGCAACAATTCTGCACCTCATTTGTAGAAGGTTCCATCAAAAAGCCTTATCAGGTGCAGAAAAGTAAAACAAAATTGATCATTTGCAGTTTATTGTTGATTGGAGTCAATTGGAGGCATCTTATTGGATTACCATAGTCACAAAATGTAGGGAAATAAGTGTAAGAATGCAGCTTACCTCAAACTCCCCTTTTGTGTATTTGGCATCTGGAACACTTACAATTTCATCCTCCCCAATTTCTGGGATGGTCTGTAATAATACCAATAAGTAAGATCAGATTATGTTCATCCACGATAAAATTAGAATCCTAGAAGAAGAGGCATACATATGTACATTCAAACTATATTTTGGTTTGGAACTCACATTAAAGTGCCAAAGGATGAGTTGTGCAATGACCATCGCAGTTGTTGTCCTTCCTTTGCCATCAAGACAGTTAAACACAAATGCAGCATTGGAGTCTTCTGCAAGTATACTCTTCATAGCTTGGAGTATCATGTCAAAATCCTGCAGGGCAAACATATGGAAAATTGTTGCTTTCATACATATACTATGGAATATTTATATTGATGCCAACTACTGGTGCAACATGTTTATGCTCAGTTTGGGGAAAACAGTATTTTAGTTCTAGCAACAAAGGAAAATAAAATACAAGGAGACTCCTAGATAACTTATCATGAGCACTGCCATTACCTGTTTGTGGCGTCCCTTTAACCAAATTACCAATATCTTGCTACACACAAACCCACGCGGTTACTTAGGGGCACTGGCTCAAATGATACAAGTAGTATAATTGGACTACAAGACAGTATACATACTATAAATCTTTATTGAAAAATATTGCACAACCCCAAGATAAGCACACAAAAAATTGATACACCTAAAAAATCACAACGTTGTGATGTTAAAAATAGCCCCCCCCCCCATGCACATGCACCAACACCTCAAAGAAGCATCCACAGACAAACCACCACTATCAACCTAAGGCCAATCACCTAATATGATCAAATAAGCATAATGAAGCTTCAACGTTGGGCGCCAAATACAGGGATACTGCTCCTCAGTCCGTGTCTTATAATCCAAATACAGACCAGCTAGTCATGTGTTAAAAGACTGGGGACATAGTCCAATGACATTCAGAGACTGCCAATCCGCAGCTTCATGTAATAAGATGGTGTTATCCACTGGCGACCATATAAGATAGAGAGCCGTCCCTTTCATGGATACACAGCTCAATTGTCCCTCTGTGAATTGTCACGGGCATAGGACAAGGCAGATCAGCACTGGATATGTATGCTACACAGCGCATAAACAAGGTGCGAAGACTCCTTTAACTCCACACACACTCCAAGGAGGATTGTAAAGTCCGCAGGGCCAGCTCAGATAAACATACAGCGCATTCAAGCTGCGTACTGGAGATCATAGTTCACACTTTTACAGCCGACATTGTTGCTCCTGCTTGGATGCAGCTAGACAACTAAAGACTGAAACAGCAGACAAATGGCTCTTCCTCGCTCTCTAAATGATGCCAGGTGAGCACAAATAAAATAAATACGTTGGAGGAGCAACAATGACCTTCTGGACCTCAGTGTAGTCTCACCAACAGCATCCCTTCAAGTTATGCCCCTATTCAGGCCCTTACCTGTTCCCTGGGAGCACAGAAATCAGGAATTGGGATTCTTCCATATACCAGTCCTGGACACGTGCTCTTTTGCTGGTTATAGATTTCCTGCATGGTCAAGCAGGTTTTAAACATCTTCATCTGTTTCTCTTGTTCAAGGTAGACCTCTAACCACTTTTGTGAATTCACAATGTGATTTGCTATTGCGGCTTCTAATTTCTAAGAAAAGAAAGTGGTAAATTACCGTACTATTTAATGAAAAATGTATAAAACACACAAGTGTTTCAAAGTGTGCTACATTGAGCACATAAAATAAGCATTTCAGCTAGACAATAAACCCTGAAAACAAAGGCCTACTAGTAAAAAAAAAAAAAGAAATGTAGTAAAAGTATAGTAAAATAAACATGTTTAACAATAGCAATGGCCACCTTTGAAAACCAGATGTCAATAGATTTGGTTTGGACAATTTCAGTGAAAGTATACGGGCAGATTTTAGTTTGTCCAGCAAAATGAAAAAGTAATAAGCACGATAGGTACTTTGCTTGCTGCTACAACTGTGGGTTCTTACGAAGAATTACGTCATTTGGTATATCGAAGTCCCAAATCTAAATGTAAACGGTTCTTCCTAACAGATGTGGTCTGTTTGGAGTGGCATATAGCTAGGTAGCTTGGAGATGGGTGAGACCACACTGTGGACAACCTGGACTTCACTGTGGTATAATCTAAGGTTGTATGAATTAGAGGGGCTACAAGATGCTGTTTGGTGGGGGAAAAGAAAGATTCAATATCTTGGGCAGCTCTTTCAAGACAACGGCCTTGATTCACTAAGAAAAAATAATTCTCATGGTAATAAAAAATTCAATTCATGAGAAGAAGCCTGAGAATTGCACTTTTAGTGAATCAACCAGTTAGGATGACAATGAACGTCAATGGCACTTTTTACTACAGAGCAAAAAGGAATCAAAAGCTTAATACTTTTATCAGGTGTAAAAAAGTGCCATTGACTCAGCCGGCTGAGTAAGGATGATTGGGAAGAAGTGGAAGAATGTTTCTTACAGGACATGGTCAGTACAGCATACTATTTGAACCACTTAGCACTGGCTATATTATACCCTGGCAAGGCTCTGCAGAATTGGGTTAATAAGCAGCTCAGATTGTCTGTGATGTAGAGGAGACATGGCACATTTAATGCATACAGTATGTTTTGGGGGTGCTTTGTAATCAGCGGTTACTGGGGGGTCTTACACAATGCGATGATGAAGATGTTAGATTTTCTCAGACCGTTGCCACCTCAAGTCATACTTCTCTCCGTAATTAATCTGTTTTTGGAATGGGTCAGGGCACAGAGCAATGTATCACACTGTATCCTACTTCTATGTATAGGCATAGAAGTAGGACCACTACCAGTCTCTATGGTCATTAATATGATAAATATGATGCTGCCTAAGTACACACTTGTGTGTCTTTCAAGATCTTTAATCTCAAATAAATGTAAGGGTGGGAAAATTAAGAGTCGTTATGTAATACTTAAAGTGGACCAACACCCAGGGGGGATCGGCCCGGGAATCTATAAGATTCCCGGGCCGATCAGATCCCTCCCCGCGGGGCATCCGAAATCGGGATGTCCCGCGGGGTGAAACCCCCCAGGAAGCCCACAACCCTACCTTTTCCACGTTCCAGCGGCGCATGCGCGTCCGCCGCCTCCCGCGCGTCCCTCTAGCAGGGTGCGCTCCCGTGCCGGCCGTTTGAGAATGGCCGGCGCGGGTGCGCTCCCTGTAAGAGGGACGCACGGGAGGCGGCGGCGGATGCGCTCTGCTTGTCCGGCGCTGCCTCTCGCTTGTCCGCCGGCGGGGATTGGCTGCCGCGGTCACGTGGGAGCGGGGTGAGGTGAGTTTTCGGGGCTTTCTGGGGGGTTTCACATAGCGGGGCACCCCCGATCGGGGTGCCCCACCGAAGTGGACCAAAACCCAGGATAGTCAAAATCCTGGGTGTTGGTCCACTTTAAATGATCCGCACTTGTCCAAACAGTTACTTTGGCTGGTGTGAAAGGATGTGATTATCTTGCAATGTTGTTTTAGTTCTGTATTGTAATACTAAAATGCAGAATAAAATACTTAAACCTGACTTTCACCCTTAGGCTATCTTATATGTTTCCCCCACCCTGTACATATAGATTGCCCACATTAAAAATCATCCTACCTGCACCTATTGCGTTTTTTTGAGCCTTTTAACATCCAGGATGGCGGCCCGTGATGATCCAGGCTGCATGCAGACAGGAAGTGTCTTCTGACTATGCTATATTCTGGGATTGCTGTCCTTTTCCTGACCCCCACTCTGCTCTTCCTGTGCAAAGCACAGCTATAACACAGCCCCCTGTGCTTTTTTACCCCTCTCCTCTTCTCGATATGTGATATTTCTGAGGCAAGATGGCGGCACCCACATCCTAGAGTCCTGAACAGAGTTGAAGCCCAGTGGGGGAAAGAATAATATGTAAGCGACTAAAAACTTAAAATATATTAATTTTAGATCACCAGATAGGAAGACAATGATATTTTTTTTTAACTTCTGAGAAAAGTATTAAACTTTTTACCTGTAGTAAAAAGTGCCATTGACTTTTATGGTCTTCCTATCTGGTGATTCACCAACAGTGAAATTCTCAGGCTTTTTTCTCATGAATTGAATTTTTACTACCATGAGAATATTTTTCAACTCTTAGTGAATCGAGGCCCAGATCACATAATGGACACAAAGATTTCTAAGAAATACAAACTGTAACTGTGTGAACTACAGGAGGCTCTCACCACTATTGATGTGAATAATTCAGAAAAAAAGATACACAAACTAGATGACAAAACAATTAAATTTCAGAGGACAACCTTTAAAACGTTGAAATGGTATTCATGGTATTAACCTTTTCTGCATCAAAGTCTGGGCAGATTACCATCGCAGAACCTATTATGAATTCTTCATTACACCAGCGGACAACTGAGACCATATTTTAAACAGATTGAAAGCTCATCAGTGAGTGGACATTACAACATGTAAATTAACCTAAACATTAAACCCATCAAGGAATTGCTGAACAATAGAAACAGAGGGTTCTGGAAAGGTCAAGGCCAAGATCCCATTAAAGTTGTTGTGCGGGGGATTCGGAACAGGTTATGCATATAAGAACCCCTCAAACATGGCACTGCTAAAAAAACCCATAGGAAATTAAAACGAAATATTCCTTTTGCTGTCAAGAGACTGGTATACAGTTTTAAGAAATGCCTACTTGAAGTTGTTTTTCCAATGGAAGGACAGAACACTAACCAAGGAAAAATTGTTTGTTTACCTGCACAGCAATATATCCCGCTATGTATCTACACTGGATGCTGGCTGAAGTAGACCTGAATACCTGGGGGCCGGGCAATGGTCAATATGCAAAAGGAAGGGCTGCCAGCTCAGACCCAGGTGCCTACAGATTCAGCCGCTCAACAGAAATACCAATCTATTAATCTTTCCAAATCTTTATTTAATAATAGCCAAAACATACCTTAAAATCAATTAAAAACATGTCTGCTTGGGCTGGAGTGTATAACGGACTAATCTAAATATTTCATAAAGATATGATGACTAATAAACAATATAACAATATATAAGACCTATAACATCTGTGAAAAATCTGTAAAAAATTGGTAAATCTGTAAAAAATGCCCTGGAGTCTCACCTATGAGCTGTGCTAGCCATATAAGACCAAGTGAGAATCACAGTGCCAAAAATATAAAGGTGAGAACTAAAGTGCTGAGTGCAAAAAAGTGCAAAGTGCCTACAAAAGGAGAGAGGCTCCAGGGCATGTATAATAGAAATGCTAACACAATAACAATACATCAAACATGATTTGAAACACTATCAAAATCTATCAAAAAACAATCTACATTACCGCATAACCGTATAGCCAGGTCCTACTCCACCACCATGCCCAGCATACCAGCACCACTGACGCGTTGAGTGGCAACTGCCTACTGCCACTTCATCAGAGTGTTCATCAGAAGGACAGAACACTACCAAAAATTTAATCGACTTTCTCTTTAAGGCTGTGAAGCGGATGGCTAAACTAGAAAGTGGATATGTATTCTTGAGGGGTGGATGGGAGATAGATTGAAACACTTTGCATAGGCAAATGAATTATTTGTCGATGCAGATCTGTATGTTAAACCTCAAAGAGGGACAAATGAGAACAACCAGGGACAGATCGACGTGGACTCAAAAGAGGGACAGTCCCTCCAAATGAGGGACACTTGGGAAGTATGTTATTGGTTTTTATGCAAGTGTACAAAATTCAGGGATGTCACTGTGAGGAATAGAGTAAACAAGCAATAAATGGGGCAGGTGAAAGGAAAGGCCAGTTGTAGATCATTAACAAAGGAAAAGCGTATTTTTTAATATAGTGTCTGGCTGCCCCCTAGTGGTCTTTTTACTAATAAGGATGGTTTAGCGGGTTACAATAGCACATATCATGCTGTTTGTACGGTATAGTATTTTGCCTCTGCATGTACTTGTAACTCCTATTTCTTGCATAGAACACTATCATGTGCTACACAGTGATGTACAAATATTGTGCTTTTTTTTTGTTAAATGGCAAATGATCTCAGCAATGTCTATCTGAGATCTGTACCGTTACGGTCTTGGCTGGATAGTCAAAAAACAAAAGGTTTTAGCCAATACACCGAGATATAAGGGTCGATTCAGAGCCCCTATCTCCACATTGTTTTGCATGAAAATTTCCATTCTCGCCCATTTTTAACCCTTGTCTGATTCAGCAGAGCCTTTTTCTGCAAGAATGTTTGTATGAAATGACTTTGATTTTCATTTGGTAGCAAGAGCTCCAAGAAACGGTGAGAAAGGGGCTCTGAATGAACCCTATAGATCTAAAGTTAATAAAAAGCCAACTTTTGTTATATATACACACACATATATGACATGTTATTACCTCCAGTTGTTCCGGAGAACTTGCAGGAACTGCAATATGCTGTTCTAAGTTGTCTTGTTCCCGTAGAGAGTATATTTGTTCATTACCTTCAAGTACAACATCTTCCCGAAGGTTGACCCACAGAATGTTGGAATATTTTCTCTTAGCGTCAGTTAGATAGTTAAGGACGCAGGATGTGGCCTGTGAGCATAGGAAACAAAAGGTTTACAATAAATGCAGGGTAATATTATACCTCATGAGAAGTAGTCTGGATATAGGAAGGGCCTCATTACCTGTTCGTATGGTGGTTTAATTGTATCAAATTACACGAAATACATAGTGATAATGAAGAATATGTACATGTTACATCACATCATACAATGTCATGCATCATACAAGTTAGTTAAAGAATGATCTAAGGGTAGTGGCTATATCACACTTTAGGGCTACTTTATAACCAAGACATGCTTAAAGGCACTAGGAGGTGACATAAGCCAGTTAAATTAATTGTGTGCCAATGTGGATGGGCACCCGGGCTGTCTAAAGGGGTAGAGAGAGGGGGGATAAAGGGGGGGGGGGAGGGGTAAGGAGAAGATGGGGCAGTACATTGTCCTTGGAGTTTAGGTCCACTCTGTAGTTATAGGCATTGTGTGGAGGTCAGTGGCAGTAGAGTCTGCTTTTCATCAGGAGGGATGTGATCATGTGATCAATCTGCCACTATGTGCGGTGTAGCCGCCACATGAAGAGTTAATATTCTGTCCAGAAGGTTGGGGTAAAGCAGGGTTCACACCGGTTAGCCACATACTGTGGGGCGGGCAGGCAGTATATGAGTCAATGGCAGGCTCTGGCAAGTGGTGTCTTGTCCAAATAGCAGTCGGGGAAGGGATGTTGGGAGGGAAGTTAGCAGTGGCTTGTTCTTTGTAACGTATACTTTGCTGTCTAATGGGCGAGCCTGGGAAATGCTCATCCCGTTGGGGTGGCAGAGACGAAGGTCTTTGCAAACACCCCTTTCTGAGTACTATGAGGATGTGACAGGTAGCCTCACCAAGGAGGGGGATCCCCCTCTCTAAATTCGATAATGTCCCATGCCAGCATATTACTCTTCACATGGCGGCTGCGCCATACATAGTGACGGATGGATCGCAATCCTGCCAATGGACGGCAGACGCTACTGCCACTGCATGGGAGGACCCATGGAGCATTACCCAGGTTAGAAAACTGACCTCCTCACAATGGTTACAATTTACTTCTCCCTACAGAGTGGACCTAAACTCACTGACAACTTACTGCCTCGTCTTCTCCCTACCCCTCCTTCCCCCCTTTATTCCTCCTCCCTCTCCAAATTTAGACAGCCCAGATGCCCATCCACCAGTCAAGTACCTCAAGATTCATATCGGGGATTAAAGTCACCCCCACACCAGATAATATTATAGCAGTAAAGAGTTCAGTGCCATTAATTTACATCTGACATTTCATACTATATCCAAACCACTACAAAAACTCCTATAACACATCATGACCTAACCAAGCAGACAAGTAAGTACCTCTTCATTAAACTTCATGCTAAAGTGTATTTATTTAGCTTAACCTCAGTGACATATACTTTTTGTCACCATAGAGTCTATATTCAGCAATGCAGCAGCAAGAACTGTAACCTTCAGAGGACAGCTTAAAGAAGCGAAATGCCTAGGGATAGCAAACAATAGGCAGTCTCAGCTTAACCAAACCTGGATGCCTTAGCAGGAGACTGAGAAATTCAAAAAACACCATTCCTCATTTAATACTGCTTATGATTTGGAAAGGTGGTTTCTCAAACGAATGGCGTTCTTATCAACGAAAGGCTTACAACACACTTTAGAAACTCCTTTCTATTTGGAAGCCCTGGCTGGGATACTCTAATGCCTATCGGGATTCTTTAGCACTACAATAAGAATGCTATCCAGTGGAGCCTTTGCTGGGACAATGTGACCCAGACACCCTCTATGTTTTCTTCCTCTAGGCCTCCTCGAGTTCTGACCCCATTACAGGATGGGGGGTGGCTTGGAGCCCAGTAGGCTTAGGCTCAAACTCCCTGAATGAGTTAAGGTCAATTGAGGTTGTCTTTGGCAATATATGTTCTTCATAACATTTCATTGTTTTCACGGTTGTATTGTACTTCTCGCCCACACAGGGTATTTGTGAAATATTTTCAATAAAAATCTATTGCAAGAATAATATTGCTGGTGTCGAAAATTCCCCAACAGTGTACCATAGACTTTGTCCCCTTTTATAGGTGCTGCTGTGCTATGGAAACCTCAGTTGTTTTGTGGCAATCCTATGCTTCAGTGTTTAGCTAACCTTATATCTGCAGGCCTTAGACCTCACTCTAGTGAATCTGTATTTGAAAATTATTTAGCTGATCCTCCTTCGCTGGTGGTCCTGAGTTTTTCGGAAAATGAAGGTTAACGAAACAATGCTGGGGATGTAAATATTAATCTGTAGCATAGAGAATTCTTTTGGTATACATTTACTTAATATAGGGCAAATGCATATTACCAGTGCTGTTTTTTGATCATCTTCCTGGATATTTGGCCAGATCTGTAGTCAACGCACCACACATGGCAGATGTTATTAGATGGATGATTTATCACTTACAGATGCAGTTTTCCTTACCGCATGGTGCCAGTATGCCACAGAACATGGGGCTGTCACAATGATGGTGTCTTAACTGAAGGCATGTCATTTCTTATTTCCACCACCAGATGGGGAAAGGAGCAATTGGATTTGCTACCCGAAAAAGCTAATGCAGTGTGCAGTATTTTTGGCTGTCCATGCTATTAACTTGAATACTTTTACCTAGTAGTTTAAGTATAGAAGACGATAGTTAGGGGCACTCTCTTACCATCCAACATCGTTTTGGAACAATTCTGTGGCTTGTGATGCCATTGAGTATTTGCACAGTTTCCCTAAACCCTGACCTACATGTATCTGCAGTGCATTCTTTAGGGCCTACGTAAATATATTTACTGTGCATTAGAAACATTTGCAAACATTCTGAACACACATTTAAAATAACAGAAGAGGAGATTTATGATTTTCACTTGGAACTTGGTTGAGCAGTGCCATAAATGGCTACCTTGGGCAACCTTAGAAAGTTGTCCATGTGCATATCTTTCACATTGCTTCACTCCTGTTTGGCTCTTTAAACTAAAAGGGACAAGAGCTAGTGCCAAGCTTCAGCATTGGAAACATTGTTGGGGTCCCCCTCATCCTCTCCTACATGGTCTCTGAACAATTGTGTTTAGTCTGCACAATGAGTTTAAGCTATTGCATGATCACTCTAAACCTTATCCCCCTTAGTGCATTGTGAGGAAAGGTATCCACTCATACCATACCATTCTCTTGACTGCCTTATTGCATTAAAAACAAGTAATGTAGGTCATTAGGGACATGCATTTGGCACAAATTGATACAAACATGTATCTATAGCTCATTATTTAGAGCCTTCATATTATAAAGGACATTTTTTTACCATTTGTTAACATTTAAAAAACACATCCAGAATTTACACCAGAAGAAGAGATTTGCCACTTGTACTTCACCTTGGAACTAGGTTGAGCAGTGCCATAAATGGCTACCTTAGGCACCCTTCTAAAATTGGCCACGTGCATTTCTTTCACAGTGCTCAGCACATCCGGTGAAAAACGATCATCTGATACCTAAAAGGAAAATAAAGCGACAGCATAAACAACTTAGCAAATAAGAAATAAACAAAAGAGGGTATTGGGCAAGTAAATCGCAGTCCATGTAAGTCTATAGGCCCTTTCACATGTGCGTACCTCTGAACTTAAAACTTTTAAAATTGTACCAGTAACTTTGAAATCCCGTAATTTAGACACTTCCACTTGTTTTTATTAAACCATTGACTTAACAAATCTTCTAACCAATCTTGCATGTAACATTATATATTTAATTATATATTTAATTAGACCAAGCATGTACACTTTCTGCTGGGAGTAGATTATTTCTGTGTCAGCCAATGGTTTATCCAGAGTTGCTAGGAACAAGTAGAACCAACCATATACCCTTATCCTCACAGGCTACACAACAGTATTGCTATTGTCAATGCTGCATTTATGATGCCAATATCCTTAGCTGACCTTGTTTAGTTAAAGGAGCAGTATCGCGAATTTTTCTTGGTGACATATTTAAATGGTACTTTGAATGTAGGTAAGTGTTGGAGTAAGAATTACAAATTTAGAAAAAAATGATGTCTGTGTTGAACAGCTGGAGACTAATAGCTCATGTTTATGTCTTCTGAGTGTCGGAGCCCGACACTCTGGCCTGTTCCATGCTGAGGAGAGGGGTGAAACAATGTATCAAAGTATCAGCTGTTCAGTGCTGGCAGCCGTCCAGCATAAGATAACAACATTGCAACATTGCCTGGCCAGAACTTATATATCTAAAACTAGAAGTCATTTAGCTGATTTTGACAGTTTTCCCTTCATGTTGGCTCTGCTGCAGAATCTTTCAGTTTACCATTTTCTCTTTCATATTCTTATTTTTCATTTTTCCATATGATATTTCTTTCAGCTTTGTGTGTTTTGTGCAAAGCCCAACCCAGGATTTTCACTATCTTTCACTGAGCCATTGTAATTATACAATTTAAAAGAAAGGCATATATTTTTTCCTATTTCTATCGCCAGATTATTTATACACGTTAGAAGCTATTGTGTGGCTATTTAATTATTTATCTTTTTTAATGCAAATTTCGCGATACTGCTTAAGAAAATGCCAACTAAAAATGTTATTTAATTATAAATGTGTTTGCTAAAAATGTTGCTCCTGTGTGTGGGTAGCATTCGATCCCTCCTATGAGGGAACTCCAAGACTGGATTAAGTGTGGTGGAGGCCCCTGGGCAGAAAGTCTAGTGAAGTTTCCCTTGTAACTGTAGATTAGGCAATGACTTTATTAAAGGGATTGGCCAAACTAAGTGTAAGAACACCATGCAGATAATTACTGTAATCTTGGTGTGCTGCTGAATAAAGTTGTTGTTGAGATGTCGCCCCTTTACTGTAACACAGGTCCTGGGTTTTTTTTAATCATAAACACTATTTTTTCTAGGATTGAGAGGTGGACCCCATTGCATCAGACTGGATGACATGTCAATCAGCTGCTGCCTGCTTTGATTGTCTATCTTTTCCCTGCTTTTTTCCCTGTCAATACAAAAAAAAAAGTCTCCCCATGGTGGAAGTCTTGGTTTGCCCCCCCCCCCCCCTAATCTGGTCCTGAACGCAGCTGTCCGTATTCACTGGTGTACTGTAAATAGCCTCCTTGTGAATATTACAACAACAATAATAACAACCTTATGGGACAAAGATGTCCATCCATTCAACATTTTTTGTTATTGTTAAAAGAGGGATTCAGAGTCTTGTAAACTCCAGCGCCGTCCAAGTTCCATTCGGGATGCCCTGCTGTGTGAAACCTTCCCAGTCACCAGATTTACTCACCTTCTCCTGGAGCCCATGCCGAGCCTGTGTGCTCCAGCCGCATCCCCGCTCACCTCTAGCCGTGTGCTCAGTCCTTCGGCACAAGCACGCAATGGCTGCAAGGTGGGGGGGGGAAGCGGTGCCACTCGGCTGCCACTGTCACTCGGCTCCCCTCGGTAGTGCCGAGTGACTGTGAGTGCACTAATTGGCTGAGCATGTCGCTCATCCAATCATCGCACTCGCTCTTGTCTGAGCAAAAAGGGGCAACCTGGGGGGTACACACAGTGGGGTATCCAAATTCGGGATGCCATCGCACAGAGGAACAACACACAGGAAAGTGAAATTCATGTGTGTTGTTCCTCTTTAAGGCTGCTCTGCTTTGGAGTTGGCATTCCGAAAGGTAACACATATGGTACTTTTCTTCAAAACAATGCTGCATCCTCAAATACTGAAGGCTCTCGGCTTTCTAGGGGTCCTTGGAGTTTCTATTAGTAGAATGCAGGGATCATGTAAATAAGAATCAGTCAGTGTTATACTAGAAGGAAAACAAATGCTTACCAAAACCCGAGTCCCTTTGGTTATAAGTTCCCCAGAAACCGTGAGTTCAGATAAATTCATGCTTGCTTGAAGTCTGTAAATCCAAGGATGAGTGCACATCCACCGACTAAAACTCAGTGCAAAAGCCAAGGGGTACTGAAATGATAAAATACACAGATTGAATATTTGCTGTAAATTCTATGTATGGTAAGTAATGTGTTACTATAGAAATATATAAAAAAAACACAGCTTCCATATTTAAAATGGGCCTGTCACAAAGTCTAGTGCATTGAAACAATAATGGTTGCGTCAATTTTTTAATCTTTTGAAGTCCCCTCCTGGTTCCTGCATCCAAAGTGTGTAACTGGTGGGGACTATGGCCAATCACAGGGTTCGATTTTGCTGGGGAGAGATTTGAAATATAAAATTGAACACACAGTGAATCTAAGCATGAAACACAGAGGCCGCTACATTTTGGACAGCTAACAAAATTAAACTGGTCATGTGTCAGGCTTAAAGAGGCCCAAAACCCTCTAATGTATACCCCGTGCCCCTCGCACACCCAAGTCTTTCTCCACTGCCATGGACACTAGGCATTTTTGAGACTGGCTATTGGCTGAACCTAAAAATCTAGTCTGGGAAAACATTCCTGCCCCCAGCCGGGGATGAGGCCACAGGTAGCAAAAGTGCCGTGGAAGCTGCCGGGAAAGGTGAGTTTAGTGACCATGGGAGTTTCACACAGCAGTGCTTAACAATTTGGGATGCCCCAGGGGCAGGCTAGTAGCCGGCCCTGGAGTCTTAGACTCCAGGACCATGTCGCATGTCTCTACAACTACTTTATACAATATTTCTTTTTTCTCATTCATCAAGCTCATCTGCAATCACCTGGAAATCAATGTATTCAATGTCCGCAATGTCTATGCTAACCAGAGGTAAACTCTTTATCTCACAATCTATAGATGAATAACTGGAGATAAAAGGAGCGCTTCAAGTTTATTTAAAGCAGGCCAACGCACAATTTTTTTAAACCCACCTGTACTTCATGCAGGAGTGCACCATGATTGCAATGGTATTTTTGTCTTATCTACTCTCCACTCCCTTGGTGAAACCGGGCCCCACAATTGGCTGCTAGAGGTCACACGGCCCAGAGCCCTTAAATATCATGTAACCATCGGTGGCAAATCACAGGGCCCAGTTTCTCAGAGGGAGCAGCAGATAAAAAAACAAAAAAATGGGGTTGCGGTGTGGGGGGGTCTTGCACAGGGGGACATCATCATCAATCAGAATGCCCCCCACACATCTCAACACTCCTAGTAAAACAGAAGGGCTTTGCCTTTCGTCCAGTAAACTAGTTGCCTAAATAAACTATTTAATTCTGTACATATTGTGGTAAATTGTATCAAAATGTCTGTTTCTTCCCTGCTTGGTTGTATAAAGCACAATCCGGCCCGGGTTTTCAGGACCCGGGTCACTTCCCCAATTCCATAACGGGTTGTTACATGTTCTAAGGCCTCCACAAGTGTGCACGCTGATTACAGGGGAAGCCTGTATAAGAAGAGAGCACACGGCCTTTCCTTGGTTGATGACCAGCCTGTTGGAGTGAGCCCAGGCTGAGCTGCACCGTGGTGAAGGAGAGCACTGGACATTGAGCAGAGGGCTGATACGCCCTGTAAAGTGGACTGGAACTGATCAGCTTGCTGGAGTACCCAGCCCAGGACTATTTTGGTTGGTGAAGTAACCCTTTTTGCTTTCTGCATTTATGCTGCAATCTTTGGACTATCTACTGAACTTTGCTGAATAAAAGCCGTTTTGCCGTTCAAATCCGTTGTCCGTCACTGCTGATTGTTTGCCCGCTTACAATATGGATTGCTGGGTATAAATACATGTCCTTTGAAATAAATAAACTTTTAATCTTTTGAAGTTCCCTGCATCCAGAATGTCTAACTGGTGAGACCCATGGCCAATCACAGGGTTTGATTTTGATGGGGGAGTGATTGTGAAATGTAAGATTTTGTCTTTTACTGACCATTACAGTGCAGGGGGGCATCAGCAATCAGAATGCCCCTACACCGTGAACAACAGCCCTTTTTTAAACCCCCATACCCTGCCTTAGCACTAATGGAGAGGGGCACAAAAGTCACCAATAGATGGATAGCTTTAAAGCGCCTTGCTACAGATGGCTTACTAAAAACCAAGGAACTTTGCCTTTCATCCAATAAACTAGTTGCCTAAAGAAACTATTTGATTCTCTGCAGATAAACACATTTCTTATGTTAAAGGGGAACTCTTATCTACAGCTGTATTACTGGAGACTAAAGAAAATTCTGCTTTCACTCTAGAAATAAATAACTTTTTCCAAAGGGAATTCGGTTACCATCTACAAACTAGCAGCGCTGGCCCAGTTGTTTGTGACCAAAAACGTTGGTGATCATATTTCCATAGGTTTATGTAAATCTTGAGTGCAACACTTTTTCTGGTCATACGTCACAATATTATACTGAGGGGAGAAAACGTGCTACTGAAGCTAAAAGGGATGCTTAGCATTTACTACTCCACTAGGTTAGGCAAAACCAAGAGTTCTGCATTTTAAATGTACTTAGCAGACCTTGACAATTTAAATAGAAACAAACACAGGAATCTGACTTTTCCGGGTTTTGTTCTGTTCCTTGGGGGCATCCTGAATTGGGATGCCTCGCTGTGTGAAGCTCCAGAGAAAGCCTGCAATTACTTTTCTCCGGTCCAACGGCGCACGTGTGGACTCTCGTACAATAAGAGCCATCTGCTGAGACTGTCATTCGGCAAATGTCTCTTATTGACTTTCAACAGGGAATGCAAGCTGCTGCATCCACCACAGGGCACATGCTTCCAGCCTATCTGAATGGCTGGGACGGGAGCATGTGCACATCCCAAGGATGCAGGGGATGCAGAAGCTTGTGATCCCCACTGAAAACAATAAGAGCAGCTGAATAACATAGTCAGGCCAGACACCTCTCAATGGACAAGGGCCTGTGCATGTGCCATTGGACCAGGGAAAGGTAATTGATTACCACCGATGCACTGGTGGGGGGTTTCAATTCAGGATGCCCTGGGGGAAAGCCAGTGGCTGGCCCTGAAATCTTTTACATTTCGGGGCGGCCACAGGAGGGTTTTGTTCCGCTTTAAACTGGACCAAGGATAAGCAAGATCGGGCGACCTAGGGGGTTTCACACAGCGGGGCATCCCTGGTCGGTGTGCACAGGCGGCAAAGACCAAAACCCAGCATAGTTAAAAACCTGAGTTTTGGTCAACTTTAATATCAGCATTATTATCTGAGTTTGCACTAATTATCCAAAAGTTATTTAGTAAAAAAATCTACCTTTAGCTGCATTTTGGGGTTTGCATCTTATGGACCTTCACCATGAATAAGAGCATATCATATCCTGTTTCCCCCACCCTGTACATACAGATTGTCCACATTAAAAATCATCCTATCTGCATCTACTGCATTTTCTAAAACTTTAAACATCCAAGATGGCGACTCATGGAGCATCAGGCAGCCTGCAAACAGGAAATGTCTTCTGACTGTGCCGCTCTGCATTCTGGGATTGCTGTCCTTTTCCTGACCCCAGCTCTGATCTGTCTGTGCAAAGCACAGCTATAACCCACCCCCTGTATTTTATCCTGCTCTCCTCAGTATGTGATGCTTCTGAGGCAAGGTGGCGGCGCCCGTATCCTAAAGTCCTGACCAGAGTTGCAGGCCAGTGGGGGAAAGAATAATAAGTACGTGACTAAAACTTTAAATATATTAATTTTAGATGCTGGAGAATAGTTTTTTTAAGGATTTGGGCTTTTCATTAAATCATGCTAAAGATCCGGTTTAATACGCACATTTGTTGTCAAAGTCTTTCTTCCACTAGCCTTAGCTATATCATTCCTGTTCAATCCCTCCTGTATCGATCTTCCCTCAGAATGCAACTAAACTTGGGGTTTAAATATTTGCTACAACGTTATTGAAATTTGAATGTCAAATCATTATTTCGAGGTCTTGTCGAACATGCAAATGTCACCATTGTCTATTCATAAGGCAGGCGCCTTAATATTACAGCCTACACTTACCTGCTCATGAAGATAGAAGTTAAAAGCGATTAGGTAAAAGTAGCGCTCAAGACTCTTGATGGTCCCTCGTAGGAAATATTCTTTGGTACTGCTTCCCTAATGAAATAGAAAAGAGACAAAGACCAATGTGAAGAAAGAGGAATATTGTATTAAGTTTCATCATAGGCCAGGTATGTTCTAGGTTATCCATGGAAAGTGGAGTAAGTTTATTATACTTGTAGCAGCTCTGTGTTTATAGACATATACACACACTATATATACATTCACCAAGAAAGCTGTTCTGTTACATTCAAGGGTTCCTAATGTAAACCTCTTCTCCCCAAAGCTGTGATTTTTGTGGAATGTATTTAGACAATCACGTTTAACATACACTTTGTAACAAAGAGAAAATCCAGAAGCAGCAACTGCAAAGCAAATGGTCTCAATAGAGCATGGATCTATTGGTGCTATATACACTAAAACACCCTAAAACTGTTCCTATAATCTATGTGAAATAAACCTGTAGGTAGAACATTTGTTTAATAAGAGAAACCCCTTAAAAGTGGACCAACACCCAGGGGGTATCGGCCCGGGAATCTATTAGATTCCCGGGCCGATCAGATCCCTCCCCGCAGGGCATCCGAAATCGGGATGTCCCGCGGGGGTGAAATCCCCCAGGAAGCCCACAAATCCTACCTTTTCCACGTTCCAGTGGCACATGCACGTCTGCCGCTGCCACCGCCTCCCACGCGTCCCTCTAGCAGGGCGCGCCCCCGCACTGGCCGTTTGTGAATGGCCGGCGCGGGTGCGCTCCCTGTAAGAGGGACGTGTGGGAGGCGACGGCGGACGCGCTCTGTTTGTCCGTGGGAGCGGGGTGAGGTGAGTTTTTGGGGCTTTCTGGGGGGTTTCACACAGCGGGGCACCCCCAATCGGGGTTTCACACAGCGGGGCACCCCCAATCGGGGTGCCCCACCGAAGTGGCCCAAAACCCAGGATAGTCAAAATCCTGGGTGTTGGTCCACTTTAATAGCGTCCACTTTCTTAATGAATGATCAAGGAATCTGCTTCTACCACATATTATTAGAAAACCTCTACCAAGCACAGGATTTGAAGCCCTGGCTTCTGTGTTGATAAGGAATGTAATAACATAATATAGAAACATGTGTATAGCATCTAAGCATATTATTCCTTCAGATATGATTAGGACAATAGTGTGTGGGCCTATGAGACCCTAAACTCTCATAAGGAAGCCTCCCGGCCTACTTTTCTCTGGTACCTCTGAAGGTTTGTATGAAGAAGTTAAAGAGGATCTCCATGCAAAAAAAATCTAAGCTTAGTAAATTGCTTCCCTAATGCTCCTCTGTGGCAATCAGTGACAAAGAGGGTTATTTAATAAGGGATAACGCCAGGTAGTGTTTTGTAGTGGCAGGCAGCGTCCAGGCACTGTACGCAAAACCACATTTAAGAAAGAGAATCTGGTGAGCGTCTCTAACAGCGTCATGTAGCGTCGTCACATGTATTAATCAGCTCAGTGTACAGCGCCGGCACTCTAGGCTTCGGAGCACCATGTAGTACCTGTCGCTCTGTAGCGCAATTACATTTTTTTTGTGACCTCTCCTGACTGCAAACGAACACTTTTATAAATTTTTTTTGACTTTTTATATTTTTATGCAGAATTGTCATTACAGGTCTGGCACTTAAGTGTTATTGTCACAGTGTTAAAACAATGTCATTCCATGTGTTTCCGCTTTGTTGCAGGTGGATATTTGTTCAATAACAGACTTTAATCACTCAGCGTCTGGCGCTCTATGCTATAGCGACCAGATTTAGAGCGCCGACGCTGTGTGTGTGTCTACTGCCGACACACTAAGCTGGCGCTTCCTCTCGCTTGCTGCAGCGCTATACTGTTATAGTGCCCAACACACATCACATTCATCAATTCCGGACAGGTTACTAGAGCAACCGAGACGATCTGTTACAGGGCCCGATACCCACTTTCAGTGTCTACTAGCGGTCGACTATGCTGGGTTTTGGTCCTTTCCCTTGGGGCACCCCAATCAGCGATGCCCCTCTAACAGGGAGCATGCCCGCGCCGGCGATTCAAAAATGCCTGGCACGGGCACAAGCCCAGTTAAAGGGATAGCATCTATATGGCCACTGCTCTCACATGTGCTGGGGCTTCCTGATTCTAGCAGGGCTTCAAAGTTTGTTCTTTAAAAAAAAAAAAAAAAAAGTGGTCCTACGGCCACCTCATCCCTTGGTGCTCTCAGTGTGAGCAAGCAGAGTAAGCCACTGTGGTCCCACAACTGTATCTGACCACAGCAGAGCATGCTCAAGACTCAAAGCTGCAAGTATAACATGTCCTTTCCAGCTCAACCATCACCCAGAAACTGAAGCAAAAAAATCAGTTTTGCCTAGAATACATAAGGTATTTACATACAATCAGAGATTTTCAGGTGCTTAGAAATGGCTTATTATTTACTGTTACCAGGGAGGAGAAAGTGGGGGAAAGTTAGTGTTTGCCTGTAGAGGGACATTAAAAGAACGAAAACCCCCCAAAACAACTTAGAGGCCGATTCATTAATAGCGCCAGGTGAGCGCAAGTAGCGTGATTTTCACAGCGCCCGCTAGTAGTCGCTGTGCTTGGCCGTTGTTCGCTTGTTGACAGCGACTCAGTCGGTGTGCTGTAATGTTGAATACGGGGTTAGGAGTCGCTGTTTCACAGGTTCCACGCTGTATGGGTGCGCCTGACAGCGAATGGCCATAGCGAACGGCTCCCAGCATATTCATTAACAAATCACGCTCAAAAAATTCTCGCGCTGTGAAATGCTTGTTTAAACCCCAGAGCGCTGGCGGCGATGGCTTAAAAGTAGTTTTAACCCCCAAACATTACCTTTTGGATGTTTTCTGCCCTCAATGCTGCTTGGTATTCAGGCGGAGCGCAAAATATTCAGCATGCTCCTAGGCGCATGATTCATGGCACACGCGCTAAGCGCACCAAATGGCTTGCACCTGGAGCAAGCGCCATTTGCCTCTTCTTGTGTCAATTTGCACCTTCCGCAAGGAAAATCTGCTGTTTTGAAGCGCAAATGGCCCTGTTCCATGGGCATTTGTCCGGCTAAGCGTTGAACTGCCCCCGATGGTCCCCCATGTTTCTCCCCTTTCATTTACCATTTTTTCACCTCTATCTGCGAAGCTCTATTCACCATTTCAGAGTGTATTCTCTGGAGAACTTGTGTTTTTTTTTTTTTGGGGGGGGGGGGGGGTTGGGGAATATTCTGATTCCAGTTAACCCTTAAAGTTTTTAGCCCAATGTTTAATCCAAATGTTCTCTATAACTCTCCCTCCGCTGTTTGGTTTGCATATCAATGATTAATTTTTTTTTTTTGTTTTGCTAAACTTTGGGGGACAATATCCTCATTTTTGTTGTTTTGAACTTAATTTTTGTGATTTTGGACAAATTTCAAGGGTTCAGTCCCTAAAAAGAACTAGCGGCTGACACTTTCATTGTTCAAAAACATGCCGAGCGCTAGCGGCAGGTGTTTCTGGAATGAAATAAGCCTGTTACTCATCAGAATTGGCAGTGTCCTCCAGCTATTTGCTGGAGGGACACTAAACATACCATAAATCAGGCACCAGAGATGGTTTGGTGCGGCATAATGGCGTGAGCGGAAAGTTTGTGCATTGGCAAATGCTAGTGCGCAAATTGCCGCAAAAACAATGTGCGCAAATTTGTTTGCACATGACCATGAATCAACCCAATAGTGATTTTAATATTTGTTTTCCCCAGGTATGCCATTGGTTTCTGACAGGTTACCATTGTTCTAAACTAGCCATTTAAAGTGGACCAAAACCCAGGATAGTCAATAGGTTTGACTATCCTGGGTGTTGGTCCTTTCCCCCCAATCGGGGGTGCCCCACTGTGTGAAATCCCCCAGATTGCTGCAGCCAACTCCCCTTATCCCGGTCCCACGGCACATCTAAGAGCAGCGGCTCTGATAGCCGCATCTTCTGCCTCCCTCTAACAGTCAGGCACGGGCATGCGCACTGCTAGAGGGAAGCGGAGGATGCGGCCGTCAGAGCCGCCTCTTTTAGACACGCCGTGCGAGCGGGAAGAGGTGAGTTGGCTGCGATGAAACCCAGGATAGTAAAAATCCAGGGTTTTGGTCCACTTTAAGCCCCCCTCCTTCCCTTTCCTTGCAATCTCATGCTGGGAGCAATTAAAGCTTATTGAAGGAAGGAAGAACCAAAAGGAGATTTATTTTTCCCCCAATTTTTTCCTTTGAAGCCAAAATAGTTTTTAAAGTGACTATTTTGACTATCCTGGGTTTTGGTCCACTCCGGCGGGGCACCCCGATCGGGGGTGCCCCGCTGTGTGAAACCCCCCAGAAACCCCGAAAAAACTCACCTCTCCTCGCTCCCACGTGACCGCTGCAGCCAATCCCCGCCGATGGACAAGCGGGAGGCAGCGACGGACAAGAGAGCGCGCCCGCCGCCGCCTCCCGCGCGTCACTCTTACAGGGCGCGCGCCCGCGCCGGCCATTCACAAACGGCCGGCGCGGGTGCGCGTTCCTGCTAGAGGGACGCGCGGGAGGCGGCGGCGGCGGGCGCCGCTGGATCGAGGGTCAGGTAGGGATTTAGGGGTTTCTGGAGGGTTTCACACAGCGGGGCACCCCCGATCGGGGTACCCCGCAGTCAGGGGGCTGATCGGTCCGGGTATCTTATAGATTCCCGGGCCGATCACGGGAGGGTGTTGGTCCACTTTAAGTATTTTATCCAATCAGTACCAGGACACTAAGGGGAAATGATACATTGTTTTTTGTCTTTTATTTAAGCTTCCATTAGGACGTGGTTGGTCCGCTTTAAGTATCAGCATTCCTGCTTTGAACAGCAAGACCCTGATTCACGATTTGGGATGCTACAGTTATTAGGAATAGCACATGGAAAGGAAAGTCTTTTTAGAATTTCCTTTGTCTTTAAGGTTTGCAGCTACAGTAAAATGAAAGCCGACTGGCTTTAGTTTATTCTTTAGTAGTTTAGTTTTGTGGCGTTGTTCTTGTTTGGCTAAGCTGGATTGGTGCTGCTTATGCTGCATCTTCCTGATGTAAATCTTACATGTTTAAAAATGTTATTTCTAATATGAGTTGCATATAAACAGCTATGAAGACTCAATTTACGGCCAAGTCGAGTAATTTTCCGCTGTCCCTGATAACATGCAGCGCTCTCCCGCTGGATTCTTTCTCCTCTGCCAGCGTCCCTGGGCCAGTGCCTCTAGTGAAGCAGTCTTCCAGATGTACAATGGCAGAGGCAAGTCCTAGACTCCGAGAAATCCCAGTGCCCTGTGCACTAATAGGAGGCATAAAGTTAAAAATAGCACAATAAGAAAACAGGCAGATTGGCAGCTAAACTGTTGATTTTAAATCGGACAGCCAGTCAAAAACTTTCAAGAACGAACACAAGATTTTCACCATCTTGGGTTCAGTTCCTCCAGGTAGGGGATGCCCCACTATAAGCATCTCCAGGAATTGCCTTTAAACTCACCTTTTCCACATTCTCATGACGCATGTGCGGCCACTAAGCGGTGCTAGTTCCATAGAGATTTCCTTTACTGCACGGAGCTCAGTGCGGCAAAGGAAATCTGATTGGAGCAAGTGCCATCTGCTGCATCCCCGCCTCATGCCAGCCATTTGGGGCTTAACTAGAGGAATGTTGGTGATGTGGCAGCAGTGCCAGCTCCTGGAGGTGGTAAGTGGATCAGTCGATGCAGGAGCTTTCACTCAGCAGGACATGCCAATTGGGGATGCCCCATAAAGAGGTAGGCCACCTCTCCAAGGGTCTTATAGACTCAAGGGGGGGGGGGTGGTTGTTCCGCTAAGTAAATTTCTGACTTGACTTTTGCATTGAATAGGAACTTTGGAGGGCCTGAGTGGGCCACTCAGCCAATCAGTGCGCTCGGCTGAGCCTGTGATGCTGGAATGACAGGAAGGCGAATGAATCCGACGACCACGGGGATAGACACACAGCAGGGCATCCCAATTCAGGATTCCACCCCTGAGAAGAACAACACAGGAAAGTGAAATTCCTGTGTGTTGTTCCTCTTCAAAAAGGTGATCAACCTCACATACCTGCCAGAAGCCAAGTATTGCCACAGACTGGGCCGATCCGGTACACTCCAGACAGACTCCAGGCATCTAAGCTTAGTTGTGAATGGCAGCAGAGACATACACCTAGGTCTGGAGGCATTCTCTCAGCACTGAAAAAGACAAGGCTAAAACCAGACCACTGCAGCCCAAAGGCCTTCAGACAGCTAGGTGAATGAGGTGTGTTATTTTAATTTATTCTGGATTGGGACTTTAAGGCAGAACTGAATTAAAAAAAGAAAAAAGGATCATCTTTGTATGCAGCTGAGCTGCTATGTGCAAGCAGATCCTAAATACACAAATACATAGTGGTTATTCTGCACTGCAGTACAGGAATAGGTTGTTCCATTCCCTTTTTTGTATATATATACTTTGCAAATCAAAAAATATTCAGATATTTATAGACAAGAGCCAGGGGTGTACATACCATAGAGACAGTGCTGGCCCGGGTACCTCTGCAGTATGTACTCCCTGACCCTGTGCACCCACCAACGCACGTTTATGTCGCGGCTTGTGCGCGCCACCAGCGGACAAACAGACCCTGGTCAGTGAGTGCCTGTCTGGGGAGGTGATGTTGAGGGCCCTGTTATGGGGCCCCATCAGGGCTATGTACACCCCTGACAAGAGCCAGTGCAGCCCAGGTGTCATTCTTCTGACTCTTCACTCGGACACAAAGCATTGTCCATTGCGCAATCCTTCGTGCAGTCACAAGGCAGTCGGCACATGCCATGATCAACCATACTTCGTGCTCTTAGCTCTGTGTGATCAGTCTAGGTGCACTGGTGCCAATCAGGGGGTGCCCCGCTATGTGAAACCCCCCAGATCGCCGAAGTCAACTCACCTCTTCCTACGGTCATGGGCAGCCGCTCATCTAATCAGCACGCTCGCAGCCGCTGATGTCACATCGCCTAAGGCCAGCGGCTCTGAGTGCACTGACGGCCGCATCCCTGGTACCCTCTAATAGGGAGCGTTTCCGCGACGCCCATTCAAAAATGCGCCCTGCTAGAGGGATAGCTGGATGTGGCTGTGGCCACGGCTAGCGCATGCAACACTGGACTGGGAAACAAAGCAAGTGTATGGGGCGACCCACTGCGATCTTATAGATTCCCGGGCCAATCGCGGTGGGTTTTGTTCCACTTTAAGAAGTTACTTCCCTGGCACTAGATCGTGGTGCAGGCGAGTGAACCTGGGGGTTGCATTGGTTTATGTGTGGTGAGGCTCCACCAATCAATCCCTTCCCCCGTGCTGAGGTCAAGAACTCATTTTGTATCAAATCGGTATATCCAGTATTAAAAATGCTGCCCGGCTATTTCCATCTTCAGAGGTAGTGGTGCCCTTCAACAATCCTTCAACTAAATAGGAGCTGCCAGGAGGAATAGAAGCAAAACATGCCAAATGAAGAGAGATGTGATGAATATTATAAAGGTTCCAAGCAGGGTAAGAAAGAAAGGATGTGAAGGATGAAGCAACATGGCAAATTCATTTAGAAATAAACCTGCTCCATATCACTGGTATCTGAGCAACTGTTTTCCTGCCGCAGTATGACAAGTGTCTGTTATATCCTCCTAATGTAAGTAGGAGAGATAATGGGCAATCTATCAGATAATCGGCTGGGGTGTCGGATATTTTGACATCTCTCTCTGTTCCTCAGAATCAGAGATAAATTGTAATCTTGATATACGATGCATGAAGACTTTATGTTCCAAGCTGGCGGCTTTGACAGACACGTGTAGTAATACGCAGATAATCGCCCTGCCAGCAATATTCCTGATGCTTCCGGAGTGTGACATGCCGGGTGCATCCATAGAGGAACCCGTCACCCAGATAGATTTTACACATACTAAAAACACCTTCCTGACACGGTTTACATCAGGCCTGTCCTGTTTATACTGAAAGTTCAGATTGTTATGAATCAGTAACACACAGTTTCCTTCCGTCTCTCAGCTAACAGCCCCAGTGCTGCCAGAGGAGCGTGTGATGTGTACAGTGCGGTTACAGAATGGGGAGGTGGATGTGCTCCGAGCTGCAGGGAGGAACAAACCTGCCCAAGCACTTATGTCAATAACAGAACAGCTGTCCAAAGCATGGCATGTAACAGGAGCTCTCTTAAAGCACAACTACAGTAGGTCCCGTCTTGTGTAGAGAAAAGATTCTCTATTAAACCTTCTGTTATACCTGCACACAAATGGTTCCTCTGCACCCGAAAACACCCTTCTTACTGCCCCCTGCTCACACATTTGGCTTATAGTTTCCACCGGGTTACTAACCCCCCCTAACAAGGGGCAACCTGGCACTGAGGCAAGTAAGTAAGCAGAATAAGTGTGCTTTGGGGTGCCAAGGAGATGTGTGTTTCCTAGTGACAGACATTACTAGAAAATCAGGGTGTGGGACCCCTTTATGTCATGACTTTTTTCCAGGAAAGGTTTACTTTACGTTGATGAAATTGAAGCAAGCCTAAACACCATTTCCCCTGAGCCCCACAGTAAGAAGATACTCACCTAAAGGTCTAAAGGCCTCATTATTCCCCATTAGTGAAGCAGAAACTGCAGGTGTTCTTCAATGCAGAATGTGATGCAATTTCATATGTCTAACTGATTGAAGACCTATGGAGATTAGGAGAGTTATCTCCTCACTACAGGCTTTAAAGTGGACTGACATGCTCCATGGTGTAAGTCCAACTTTTAAAGCGGAACAAAACCCACTGTGGCCACCCCTGAAATCTAAAAGATTCCAAGGCTGGCTGTTTGCCTTCCCCCCTGGGACGGCTTGCTGAGCATTACATATGCAAGCCAAATGGCTCTAATTGGACATGAGCCTGTGCATGCGCTATAGGATCGGGAGGAGTTTTACAGGGCATTCTGGGGGTTTCTGGAGGACAAAAAACCTGGGTTAATCAAATTTGTTCTACTTTTATGAGGAACTAAAGTCAAGTGAGCCAATGCCTACTGTTTTATTTTGAGATAGTCTATTACATTGTATGCCAGCCAATCACATGACTAGCATGAAAGCTACTATATGTGGCCTGCCAAACAGTCCCCCACTGTGGAGACAATTATCTTAGTTCCCCTGCGCCCTGCTTGGTGTATACAAAAAAAAAAAACGGAGAAAAGCCCTTCATTTCCCAATACCAAAGTTTAAATATTACATTGAAAGAGAAAGATGGAAAGGACCCTTAACAACAATGGCCTGGTGCCTAAGATGACGGCCAATTCCCGGTCCTGGGGCATCCCAATGCCCAGTGAGATTACAGATTACAGGCAGCCTTCCGGGTTTCATGCAGTGGGGCATCCCAAATCTAATGGCAAGATACTGCTCATTGATTGGACTTTTGCTCATCTTAGCCACATTCTGCTCACCTTAAAGGTCTCTACCTAGCTCTGCTCACCCCAAGCCAGGCTTCTAACCTTAATTTTATTTGATATTTTTCCCTTTTGTTTACTCCGCTATCTCCTCCAAACATCTTTTACATGGTACGCATTTTTATTTCACTGCATTGAAAAAGGTCCAAAACCCATTCTGCCTGACCTTAGGCTGAGGCCCCACCGCTTATAATCACATTCAAATATAAACTGGTCTAACAACTTGTTACTTTCTTTATTTTGTCGCTTGAAGATTTTGTTATTACCTGAATTTGGTAGTCTTCACCAATGCCCTCCAGCTTTTTCTTGCATTCATATATGGCAGATTTAATGTCATTCATTTCAGCACATAAGGCAATAGCGTGGTCTACCTATAACACAAACCGATTATCATCAGGGTGTATCATGACAACACGTGTGAATAAGAACAGACATCATCAACGCCAGAGAAGGCAGTAGAGATGGCCCACAGACAAGCAACATAGAGACAGATGTCATCTCACCAGGGCAGATTCTCAGATGGAGCAGCTGTCAGAAGACCTGCTACTCTGTAAGGTCCATTGCATGGAGAGTATTGTGTGTGTTGGGCTTCCAATGGGTGGAGGAAGGGGAGCCAAAGGGCCCTTAGTGGTGGGCTGGCAAATTTAGTAGGTCTAGGGTAGTTTCCTGTGGCCTTGCGTGAACCAGCCACAAACTTACAGCACACTGGTGGGCCCCATGAGCTTAACCTCTAGTGCCAACTATCCCTGCGCCCCTGTTATAGTATGCATGGTGGCCCTGGGAATTCTAGGCTGGTGTCTGTGTGGGAGGAGTATGCTTTGGTGTGACTGTGTGCTGAATTGTGCCCTGGGGGCAACAGGCTCCTCCAGATTGGGCTACACACTACCGGAGGCTAACTGCAAGCATAAATAACATTTTTACTGTCTAAGGTTCCAAGAAGGCATCCCTATTAGTGCACCAAGGGGGTGCCTTTTTATAGTTCATCTCAGGCAGCAAAGAGGCTACGTCCACCCCTGCTTTTGACTTTACTGTTAGATAAGATGGAATGTAGTATATTTCTATGGCGTAACAAAAAAGTATTTATTTTTGGTTCTAACTTCCTTACTTTATCCAGCAACACACTGGGCTGAATTTTTGCTTTACAGAAAATACATGCTCATTTATTAGATCTATTACTAATAATATTGTTTTACAGAACACATTGCGTAGTGGTGGCAGCGTCATGTATTGGGGATGATACTTGGCAGTAAGCCCCTGGGAGTGAAGAACATTGATTGATTGCATCAAAATACATAGGAATCCTGGAAGTAAATCTGAAACCATGTGCAAGAAACCTAGGAGTCCAGTCCTATAATTTGGGGATGTCATAACCACCTTTGTAGCACTGAGAGATGGACCAGCTATGTCCACTGCTCTTGCATTAGTGTGTGGGGCATACCAATGCTTGTGTGCAGGGGAGGATAACTTTTCCTTTTCTGAATTTGTCTTTACCTTGCTTCTTTGTATGCTGCAAATTTAGCAGACAGAAAATTAATGAATCCTCTTTTGGGCTAGGATAGAAGTATATTGCTGCTCATTGGTTATAAACAGACATAAAAAGAGGATCCTCCCTTTTTTCACATGCACTTGGAGCAGTCTAAGCCTGCTCTTTACAAGGACAGATAGAAATATTCAGCATGGCTAAATAGCAATGCTCTTCTAAAAGAAAACATAGTCACAGAAATCTACTACCATGGAGGTAAGACACTCATGCTGTGATTCTGGGGTCTGCTTGTAGAGTTTTTTTTATATAGATCTGTATTAATAAATTGATCTTTTTCCTAAGGGCATTCCACCACCCGTTACCATTTCACATGCACAGGCTCTCATCCAATCAGTGTTTCATGCCGTGCATACTAATGCATAGCATAAAGCAGTTGTTTTGGACAGAGCGTCTGCATAGGGAATGGCTGAAGCCATATCCCCGATTTCCCTGCAGAGTGCATGCTCCCCATTGCCTATACTATCTGGACGACTGCATGCACAGCTGCAGTGATCCCTATGTATGTGGCCAAGATGATCAATCGCATTGAGGGACTGGCGGAAAGGTAAGGGGGTTTGCAGGCCTGCCCAAATGGGTTCAAACAGTGAGGAATCCCGAATCCAGATGTCCCAGGGGCACCTAGTCGACCGGCCCTCAAGATTTTGAGATTCCAGAGCTTCCAACAGCTGTGACTGGTCCACTTTAAAAGGAGGCACTGGCTGCAGTTACATGCACTGTTGCTTCATATATGTGGAGACATGTGGATATGGTGGTGATAATAAATAGGTGAAGTGTGGTGTCAAAAGGAAACTTGCTATCACAGGGGATGGGTCTGATTTAAGCAGACTTCATGATAAGTATAGTTAAAGAGGATTTTCAATCCGTGTCCATGGAGCATGCCAATTTGGGATGCTCCACAGTTGGCCATAAACCAACCTCAATGTGGTGATCCCATTTTGCATACACAGACCTCCCTAAGACCTTTCTATGCCATGTATATGTATGCATGGCATAGAATGTTGTTTGAACTATATGCCGCGTGCCTCACGCTAGTCGCTCCCTACACCCCCCAAGCCGTTATAAAATGATTGACACAGGCAAACATAGCAGATGGACGGATGTCATTGACCTGATAAACAAAATAAATTTACCTGCAAGCCACTGGGTTACAAACATTTCAAATCGGCTTTTAGTATTTTAGTCTCTAGGGGCTGGTGTCAGGGGGTGTGGTCCGCTTTAAGGATGAAACAACAAAATGAGAATTACCTCTTCAACAATTTTCTCTCCATCTGGTACCATATTGATAAAATTCTGTATGACCTGAAAGTGCTTTGGTAAATAATTTGTGCTCTGGTTGGTGCTGTAAAAAACAAGAAAAATAAAATTATATTGTACTTATTGAAAAAAAAAAAAAAAATTATATATATATATATATATATATATATATATATATATATATATATATATATAATCATTAACCTGCTTAAATATGTCCCAAATTCTGAATTTCTGAAAAAAATTTGACGGAGAACAGCCCTTTGAGTACAGGTCTACATGCACACATTCCCATCACCCCCATATACAAATACAGGTGGGCAGGCAGGAACGCATGCACCAAGCATGGCACTCTGCAAACCCTGATGACAGCTGGTGTTAACAATAGACATAAAGCAAGGGAGGGCCCGGAGGGGGAAGGTACTAATCCCAGTTGTGGGCATTTCCAAGGGCGACATAAGAGATAGGCATTCCAAATCAAGATGCCCAGAATGACGGCTGCAGCGCTCCAGGACCATATGGTCAATACCTAAGCAGAGTGGTCTGCTGTGGAAAATTTGTCATCACAAGAGTACCGGCTGTTTTACTGAAACACTTTGGGTTTTAGTGGGACAGTCCAGGAAATCGATATAATAAAAGAACAGGGAGCTCACTCAAGCCTGTCCCATGTGTCTCTCCTCTATTCTCTCATAACCACCTTAATTAAGTGGTGGCACAGCCAGTTCTGTCCCTAAGTTCTCCCAGCGTGAGCAGGCACAGCAAGCCACAGTGGTCCCACTTGCCATGCTTGCTCAGTGTTGCGGGACAGTGATGCTACAGCATCTACATTGAGCGGCAGAATACATAGGACAGGCTTCCCCTTGCTGCCCTTTTTTACCATTGCCTGCTGTGACCCTTAAAAAATTACTGGCTGAGCAGAAAAGTTAACTTTTTCTACCTTTCACTAGCAAACCTTTGTAACATGAGGGCAGTTTGTTCTTCTGCAATCTCAATTACGTCTTAAGAGCACCCCCCACTTGCTTCAGCTTGCCCTCTGCCACCCTGCTCCCTTGCTGACTGGAGAAAGTTCAGGTGGCCAAGATGACCAAGCTCTTTGCCCAGTTTTGCTGGTCTGGGGACACAAGAGCCAGCTTGGGGACAATCTTGAAGAATAAATGAAGATTACAGTAGAATAAACTGCATGGGGGATAGGGGATGCAGCAGCCCCAAGGTAATTTCAGGTTTAAGTCTGCTTTAAGAGGCTAGAGAAAATATCCTGGGAGAATACACAGGCAGACCGGTTAGTTAAGCCACATTGCTTACTAGAATTAATTAGCAGGAAGCCAAGCATCTTCTCCTGCCAAAATTACACTTGTTTGAAATATTCCTAATCTGCTAGAAGCCTAATCGCCATAGTAACAAAGTAACCAAGGCCCTTCTGCTAATGTAAATCAATCTGATTTAAGTTGTTAAATTCAAAAGAAATTCCAAAAATGTGTTGCATGCATATTACTACCAGATGCACCGCATTTACGATGAACAGTGTATGTGGTGAACAGGGACGGATTATAGGCAGGGCTCAAGGGGTGTGCATCCCTGGGCCTCCACAATTTGCCCTGGAAGAGGGCCTCCACCAAATCTGGCACTTCGGTTCTCTGGGACCATGGGGTCTACGAAGCCCAGACTCACAGGGAACGTAGCTGAGACTTTTATCTGCAGAACAAGCCCCCACTGATTGTTAGACTCTCAGCCCCTATGAGCAATGGTACTGGGAATTTGCATTACCTCCGCTCAGACCGGTCGGCCCTGATCTACACGCCCTTGCAGGGGTGTATACCAGAGGTTCTCCCCTTTTTCCACGACACCACCAAAGGGTCATTACCTAGATCCCGGAGATCCAGTGCTCTGAAATGTACCACCCTGGACAAGATGCATCGATTCCCGGATGACTTGGAGGTGCCTTTTCTCTGGACCCAAAAGGGCTAGAGACCCCTGCAAAAGCATGGTACATTTTTTTTGTAAACCCTCCAACCTGCCTCAGGAAACCAGGGTGGGGGCTATGAAGACACTGGACATTCGCTTTAAACAGGAAAAAAATACTGCATCAGGGGTCTCCACCAGATTTTGTGCCCAGGGGCCTCCACCACACTTAATCCGGGCCCTGGGGGTGAAGCGTTCTTCTGCATGCCATGATCGCCTAGTAAACAGCTTTTAAAAGGAGCTCACCATACCCTAGAATTTTTGGAAATGTAAATACTACGCAAGATGTGTTTAAGACTAGGGATGGGTGAATCCCCCATTCGGGTTCAGAAATCAATCGGGATTTGAGATTTGGGGGTGGCTGTGGTGGGAGGGTGCAGAGTGTGAAGCGAACTTCTTCTGTCCCTTTTGTCCTCTACTCTCCCATGAGTGCGGACACTTCTAGTGCCAGCTTGCGGGCAGAGGAGAGGTGAAGATAGGCCGTGTTCGGGCCAGATGCCGAGCTCGAACACAGACTTCTGGTTGAAGTTGGTGTTCGGGTTTGGAAACCTGAACTCGCAATGTCCAGTACGAACCCGAACTTTGAGGTTCGGGTTCGCCCATCTCTATTTAAGACCAGTCATATGGTTTTGTAGATTACAATCAAATATAGACTTAAGAGGGAATGTCCTCTTTAGTGGACTGTCTCGCAAGACACAAGATCGGGTCCGCCAATAAGCAGGGGGGGGTCCAAACTAATCAAAATAGCAACAGATTATGATTTTCCAGTGTCTAGGCCAATCATTCATAAAGAGACCTCTAGTTGAACTTTGTACTTAAACTTAAGGATACCTCTTTAAATTCCTGGTAGGAAGCTTTAGGTTTAAACCTACAATACAGCAAGACTGACAGTTCTTCCCATACATTTATATTATAACTTCTTAAAGTCATAGATTACATGTATAGAATACATTAGAGGCCTGAGTTATCAAGCATTATTTTCCAGACGATGCCATACTGGTGCAAATTAGAGTGGTGAAAAATATATTTTAGAATTTTCCTTTCTTCGCACTGGCGCATCGTGCTGCAGCGACATTCAGAATAAATAATAAATAACATTTAGCACTATCATTTTGATTGATGTGACATAGTCTGGCAGATAGTGCTTGATAAATCAGGCCCACGTGCTTTTACAGCTGAACAAAATGTAAACTGCTTAGTGAGAGGTTACTTCTAACTTATACTAGTTGCCAGACTAAGAAATATGAAATCACATCTCGCAATTTACTGTTAAAAAAAGCTGTAGGACTCACATCTGTTCTCTAGTTGCACCTTTACGATGATAAAGAACCAATGTACCCAGAATCATGCCCAAGTTTGTCCTCCCAACTCCTGTCTGGCAGCTGAAAAGCAAAGCAGGTGGAGGGCGGCTGGCATCATGAAGCAGCAGAAGACACGGGTTTTCCTAAAATAGAGAAAATAATTTACACAACTAGAAATAATTTACAGGTTTATTGAACATGTCACCTGAAATTCCTAAACTTATATATATATACATATATATATGAGAGAGAGAACAAGAGAGAGATATTAGTAGTAGGTTGTTCAGAAGGATTGGCAGAGATAGCGGAGGTCAGCCTGCGTTTGTGGTGGAATGCTGGTTTGAAGTGGAAAAGGAATCCAGGGATGGGTGTTTCCTTAGTTACTGGCTCTTTAAGAGGAAGTTGAAAAAGCACTCCATAGGGTCCTGAGTCTGGTCAGTAAGGGAAGCTGATGGGTCCTGCTGGCCACTCACTCCAATCCAGTATGCCAGGCCAGGAGGGCTTTAAAGAGGCTGATGAGCCACAGCTAAGCAACCTGCAGCCAAGAGAAGGAGAGCGCTACAGCCAAGGACCCCAGTGAAACATGAACACAGGAGGACAGGTGTCAGGGACTTGCAAAGCCACTGGAAGGCTAAAATAGGACAGCAAGGTGCAGGGAGCACCATATCTGGAACAGAAGTGCTTAAAACTGAGTAGGCCTGAGAGGCTAAAGAGACGCTTGGGTTTTCATTGACTTTATTATGCTGAAGTAAGCTGTCTGTTTTGTGGCTGGTTGAAGAAAAATAAACCATTTGAGCCAATTACCTCTGTATGTGTGCGCCTGTGTCTGTGCCCAAGAAGATCCCAAGGTGCTAATATATATATACACACATATGCTACTATATATACACACACATACATACATGATTAGACAAGAAATAATTACATAAAGTTTCAGATATTCTTTAAATGCAGATTATTGTCTCAGAACAGACTGGATTTAGCAGGAAGCACTATGTAACATTTTACATACAATGAGCACATTTAAAGCAGACCAAAATCTGCTGAACTGGTGAAATACATTTGGCTAAAGCCCCTGCCGATACTCCCTTCTTAGGGTGTAGAACTAGAAATGGATATTTTCGAATTGTCCTGGAACACTGATTTATTTGCTGTCCCTCTCTGTAAGCTGGCAGGTGATTAGTCATTGCTTAGGTGTGGTAATGACATCATTGCCACACATAACAGTGTCAATGAATGAAGGAGGCGGAGATTTACAGCTAAAACAAGCAGAGTTATCTGCGATTAGAGTGAAGCAGGAGCGGTAAGAATTTGCAAAAGGTAATCTTCATGGAGGGAGCAATTCGGGGGATGCTAATTAAAAATGTGAGTTTTGGTCCACTTTAAGAGACAATAAAAGAGAAAATAAAAACAAACAAGAGAAAGATGTAAAGTGTGTAAAGGATTATATATATACTCTATATTCACATATTTATAAGTCCATGAAGCAAACTTTTTTTGCTCTGATGCTAAACTAATAACATAAATTAATATAAACTCATGGAATATGTGGAAATATGAAAACATCATACAAATAGTGGCCTCACTATGATGCCATTTGACACATCAGCCACTTTATGATACCAGGAAAGAATTTAAAGAAACACCTGTTTAGCATGGGTGGGAATTTTCCCCTTAACTTTTCTATTAAACAATAGTTTTTACCATTAGCATATAAAGCCATTTCCATGTGATGTTATTACATTCATACCACATTCGAAACAGCTACTAAAATATACAGCTGCTGTCATAACAGGTCACAAGTTTTAAATTTGTAGGCATTAATGTTTGGAATTAAACAAATCCCTGAACTGAACATGTGTAAAGGAAGTGGATATGAATGTTCAGCTGTTTTTTGGCTTTAAAGGCTGGTAGGTTTTGCCAACAAAAAGAAGGCTACATGCCAGACTTGCGTACCTATTTTACATTAAGCATTGCATCACAAGCTTCTATCAGATAGGAGCTCTGTGAAGAGGCATCCAGAGATTGTGCGCTTTGTATTTTAAAAACCTCTACTAGAAAGAGAACTGGTGATGTAAAAGCCCAGGCCTAAAGGATGAACATAAAATAATGGATTCAGATAAAATGAATGAAGACTAGCCCTCCCTTTGTAAGCAGAGGTACTGTACCTTCTTCATCAATATCATGCAGAATAGCATTGGTAGCTTGCAGGAATTATACATTTATTCAGAGATTGTGTACATACACAGACAACATAGCTCAGACAGCCATATACGGGGATGGGAGCTTAAAAAAATATTGGGATGCGCCATCTCTCTCCTGCTGTGACCATAACAAACAAGAGGAGTCATTCTGAAAAGCCCACCAGCTCCCTGCTGAGATATCCATTGTCACAGTAGAGGAGCAATTCATTTATCTTGTTTCTATTGTAATCAACTTTCGAAATCTGTCATGAACCTACTATTGCAATGTAAACAGCTTGCATTGCAATGTGATGTGTGCATCGCGTTGTGTGATGCAAAAGACTTCGTTAAGATTGTCTCCTCTGTGTATGAATATACAAAGGACAGACAAATGGAGTTAAATCACTTACCCTGAGAAAATTTACAAAAGCATCAAACTGGGATTCCAGAGGTGCACCATCTACAGGCAATGGTAAGCGATGATACCTAGCAGGACGTAAATTAAAAACTATGAGACAGTATTACATCACCATTAAGAACTGGGTTAGGTTTATGCAGGGATGTTGGGTTATCTAAAAACAATTTTCTTGTCTGCCCATAATCCAGTGCAAAGACCCCAGCTTACAACAGTAACTATGGTTCTGTGTGATCTTCATTTCCAGGAAGGTAAAACAATAGGCACCTGTTTTGCTGATAAATAGGCTTGTTTTAACAGCAAATTTACATATACACATCAAATACCCTACAGCAGACGCTACCATGGACACCCTAAACTGATAGGTCTGCCCAATTATACATCAATAGAAAAATCTAATATCGGACCAGAAAACTAATTTCCCTTCATGACGCCCCCATGCATTTCCACTGCCCCCACCATGAGATATTTTTTATCTGTACCCTTGTGAATTATAGCTCAGTGATTAGCTGCCATCAGTCAAGTGATCCACACTGCTTTCGACCACTGATAACAGTGCTGACCACATTTACCCCACTGGCCAATCACGATGGGCAGGCAAGGAAGCTTCAACATCACATTTAGTTTTGGGCAAACCCCCTAGGTTTAGGTTCAACAAGTTCGGCCGAACTTAGAACAAAAGTTTGGTTTGGGTGGCTTGCCGAACCTGAACTGTGGTCCCCATTAAAATCCCCCTCCCAAAAAATGTGATGGAGGGTGTTTGTGGAGGGGCGGTGGGAAGAGTTAGCAGCTGAAGTGGGCTGTAACTTACCTGAGCCCTGCAATCCAGTCCCAGCTTCCTTCGTGCCAGCTTGAAAATTCTCTACAAGCGGGGCCACAGAAAGATGGCCACTGCTCCAATGAGCCAGGAGCCTCAAGTCCCGCATATAAACAATTTTCAAGCCAGCGCAGCGGAAGCAGGGACTGGATTGCGGAGCTCAGGTAAGTTACAGCCCGCTTGCAGCTGCACGCTCTGCATAGGGCGCCAAGCGCCAGACCCCAACACAGATTTCTGGCTGAAATCCGTGTTCAGGTTTGGGGACTCGAACTTGCAAAGCTCGGTACAAACCTGAAGTTTGCGGTTCGGGTTCGTCCAACGCTAGTCACCTTTAACCTCTTCTATTGATTTTAAAAACAAATTGTTATATTTTAGGGCGGAGGGGGAAAATAAAACAAAAGCAGCAAGATAATGTGGTTGCATAAATATGATGTATTTCCACGAATATGTTTTAAATGACACTAATACTTTTTTGAATGACTCTTTGACTTGATAACAGCATTCAGACTTTTGGGTAGGAGTGCAACTTCAATCTTCTGGAATGCCCTCCCGCACCCAAATCACCACTCCACAGCCCTAAAAACCTTCGAAGGCGTCCTTAAAACTCACTTATTCAGACAAGCATATAATCTGGCCTAACCAATCTTCTAAAGGGCGTACGCCACAAAGCTCAATACTGACTGACTGTGATCCTTTCCCCTCGTCTTCACCCCTCTTCCTTTAGACTGTAAGCTCGCAAGGGCAGGGCTCTCTCCCCTATTGTATCTTGTACTCAGAATATCCACTGTCAAATCTGTAAAACTGCATTTGAACTACGGAACTACGGAAGATGATGGCACTATATAAATAAACAATAATAATAAAAGGAGTCTATCAGCATGGCAGATCTAGACTTGCCAATCATTGCCCCTTCCTTACAAAAGTGCTCCAAAGCTGTCAGACTATGAGGGCATCTCATGTGTACAGCTGACTTCAGGTCAACTTCAATTGCATTCAAATCTGGACACCTTCTCAGGCAAAGCCATTTTCTGTTTATGTGGAGGTATGGCTTTGGGTGGTTATCATGCTTAAAGGTGAAATTCCTCTTCATCTTCAGCTTTTTAGCAGATACCTGAATGTTTTGTGCCACAATTGAATGATACTTGTTTATGATTACATCCCATTTCCAGCTGCAGAAAAACAGCCCAAAAATTAATTCTGCAGGCTGAAAAAAACGTACTATTCTCACATTTAATCCCCTGCAGACGATCGCTGATAGACCGGCGCTAAGACACTTACCAAACCGCCTCATCCACCTGCTCAAGTCTATTCCAAGCCTTTTGGACTGGACTGCACCACGGCATTTTTCACAGGCACGATGGCACAGACCCTCTATTGCCGTGAATGGAGGGAGGTGTGGTGTCATTCCTGTGACGTCAATGCAGGGTGGTATATCAGTTATTGAATAGGCGTGAGCTGCTGAAGATGGCAGCGGCAGCTGGATCAGGTGTTCCAGTATGTGTATCAGCGCCAAGCAAGCAGTGACCACCTGCAGGGGATTAAAAGAGAGTAAAGCAGTTTTTTTCACTGCCTGCAAAATGACTATAAGTATGCCTCAACCATGCTTTACTGCGGATATGGTGTTTTTATGGTGATGTGCCAAACATACCTTTTTAAAATATGGTCAACCTTGGTCTCATCACACTGTAACACATTTTCCCACATGTTTTTTGGCAGACTTGATGTAGCTTTTGGCAAAACATAACCAGGTTAAATGTTTTTCTTTGTAATAAGGGGCTTTCGTCTTGTCACCCTACCCACAGCCCAGACATAAGAACATAGAGGGTTGTTGTCACATGTAGTACACCACCAGTAAATTCTTGCAGCTCATTCTTGGCAGCCTCTTGGACAAAGTTTTATTCTTGTCTTTTCATCTGTTTTTTGAGGGACATTCAATTTTTGGCGATGTCAATTTTTTTCTTGATGAGTGCCTTTGCTGTGTTTCATGGTATATCTAATGCATTGAAATTGTCTTTTTGTACTGGGGTTTGCTAAAATGCAACTAAGCAAATGCCAGAAAAATCTAATTAAAGCAACTGAACTTTATATGGGACCAGAACCACTTTTATTAATGGCAGCTGTGTGTGGACTACACTTTACCATGAGTTTTAATGTGAATGACTAACAAAATCACAATTTAAGGAGGGTGTTCAAACTTAGACAGCCACATAATTTGAGTTTTTTCCACCACTAAATGATTTGTTTGTTTTTTAATAAAACTGTATGGGTCACACTGATGATAGAAAAAGTTGGTATTTTACATTATATGAATTTTTAGATCTACTGTATACACAGCTCAATCAAACAAGGAGACAAAATGATACCTATATGATGGTAGTAAGAAGACAGGCCTGTTGTACACTTCTTCTGTTACATGTATATCCTCTTCACACTCAATCTTAATGGTGTGTGGTTCATCTTTAAAATGTTCAATGTCGTTATATACAAAATAATTGTTCCCACTCAGCTGGGCAAAATCATAAAGCTTAAAAAAACAAAGACATGAATTAGCTATGAGAATTAGCTATGGGAAAGTTGACAAAACCATTAAAGCGGACCAACAATAATACAGCAGATTTTTATGCAACTAACTTACTTGTTACGCAATTAATGCCCGTTCTGAGCCCAATTTAATCACCCATATTTGCTTCTTTAGTACAGTTAGCATCAGCATACATTTTTATTTAAAACCTTCTTTAATCTCTCACCTATATACCAAGAACCGTCTTGGTATATATACCCTCCAACATGTCCTCCAAATAGACTAGATCATATGATTGGTCCAAACAAGAGATGAATTAATTGTCTAAATGGGGGGGAGGCTATTTCACTACCTCTTTAGCACAAAACCTGAAACATAGCCCTAAAAAAAATTTATTTGATACCAACAGTTAAATGTATTATGAATTACCTCTTTTCGAATGGCTAATTCTAGGTTCTCCACTCGAAGACCTCGCTCTAAATTGTGCAAATTTTCATGCAAATTCTCCTTTCTTCTCGGGGTATAAGGCACAAAGTCATTCTCCAACTTCAGAAATACCACAGGCTCTTCACGGACACAGAAGAACATGCATTCCTGCAAGATGGATAAAAGATGGAAGTCTATAATGAGGCATCTGTCCAAACTAAATTGTATACAATTCTATGCACAGGGACCATAACTTCTGGGTCCTCAGTCCTGTAATTTGAATGATAGCACAATATTTTACATTTATTTTTCTACACATTTTTACAACATTTTTCTTTAATGCTGCCTTAGCTTCTATTTAGCTTAGTCCTAGGTGTAACGTAACATATAGGGTTTCAAATACCAATTTAAATCTATACCCTGTACAACAAACAAGTGAACACATACCTCTTTACTGTGTACACTTTTTTATTGTCCTGGGTGGATGGCTCTACATTGGATTTCAAAATGAACAGAAATTGTTAAAATTAATAAATTTTTCTGTTAGAAGCGGTATCTGGCAAAAAATAAAATATTCAGATAGCTTGAGCTGAATGTTTCTGGACCGGGCACTCGCCGCCAGATGCAAATTACTGGTGAGCCAAAAATCTTTTTTTTTTATAGAACTTAGGCCTCGATTCAATATTCTCAAATATTCTCAAATTCTCATGGTAGTAAAAAATTAAATTCCGCTGCTTCCCTCATCCACCTCCCGTCTTGCTTTTTCAGTGTTGCTGCCATCTGTCAGTCCCCCGCTGGCTACCACTCTATCCCCGACATTTTCCTATTCACACTCGGGTCACCTAATCCATGTGCTTCTTCACTTCTCTGAAATATTCTCCTCACTCAATTCTCCACACCCTAATCGTCCAACTTTACCCCAAATTACCTCCAACTTTAGCAGAGGTTATAGGGTAGGGGTGGATTGGAATAGTTTAGTGCCCCTGTCAACCAGGAATCTCCCTGGCACACAGTTGCCCGGCTGGAATTTAAGCCCAACTTTAATGCATGGTTAGCACTACAGGTAACCTTTCACCCCATTATTTACCTTATGTCCATCATTCTGGAGCTTCTGCAACACTTGTTTAAAGCCATTCAGGCTGGGTTGGCCCATTCCATAGACTTCATATCCTCCTTTGGCTTGACGGAAATTTGGAGCTCCACATGTGCTTGTAGTATTTAAAACATCTAACTTGTTGTATACATCATGAACCATGAAGTATCTTCCCTGATAGATAGAAAGATATACAGTGTTTATAATTAAATAAAATAGTAGCTGTGCTGGTATGTGCAAGGGAATTCTATTACTTAGGTGAGCATTTCTAAGGAATGATTAGTTTAATTTAGGATTTATGGTTAGATTAATTTATGGTTTAATGTAACCCTTTGAAGAAATTTCACTCTTAAAGCAGGAGAACTAAGTGTTTTTCAACATTCTTTCTGTAGTCTGTAAAGTAAAGCTGAAGATTTGGCCTGCAAACAGGAAGAACAAAGCAACAACAAAACTATATGTGTGTTAGCAGTGGTAGACATGGGCCATCAACACAGGATTTTACTGGCCCCTCGCAGGCCCATGACCAGCCCGTGACCTCCTTGCTGAGCCCCATGCTCATCCGGTCAAATCAGGGCACAGATGCACATGTCTTAAAAGCAGTACTGTGACAGAGGTGGGTAATCGTGGTACAGAGGCAAAACATGGGCTGGGGTTTCTTTGCTTTTCGGGGTAGGTACAGCGAGGCTTGGTACAGGGCGCTGGGGGAGACTACCACCATCCTCTATCCTACAATACTTAAGCTTCAGCACTATTTATTAAGGAATGTTTATATCCACCCTTCCCATATTTTGCCCTGCATTGCTATAGATTCAGCATTATGGCTGACGAGGTGACTACCACCACAGCACCTGCCCCTACAATACTAAAGCTTCAGTACTATCAGTTTAGAAATTGTCCTATCCATCTATCCTGGCAATGCCCCCAGCAGTGGAGCCCACTCGTTGACCCAGCACATTTAGAATCAAGCTTAACAGCTACTTGGCTGATCAGGGCCATCAAAGCTTTGGACTAATTTCTGGTCCCAAGCTGCTCCTGCTTTTAGGGGTGCCAGTCATGTGATCCCTAGCAACTATTTGGGTTTGCTAGGTCAGTGGGCACACAGTGATGTGGGAGCCCATCCCGCAAACTGATTGGCATCCATACAAAGGAATGAGGAAGTGGTTAGCACTGACTTCAGATTTCTTGACTTGAATTTAGTTCCTCTTTAAACTGGATTGTCTCTTATGGTTATCCTTGTTTAATAGTCTACATAACTTACCTGTACAAGATAGTGTTCTGGCATAGTCTCTGAAATCCTTCCAACAGAATAATTGGCTTTGAGCAGATCATCGTGAATCTGGAATTCTTCTTTACAGTTGTATCTAAGCAACAGGTAAAATGGACAACTTTCAAAAAAAGCCTTTCATACATTTTATTATTTATCAGAGGTTCCTAAAAAACACATTATGTGTTTTTTGGTCACCAAATTTCTACAATGCAAGCCTTGCTACTGGTAAATGTTATATCTACCCTCAGCAGCCTTTGGTGTCCCCACCCCCGATTTGGGGTGCTCGTCCTCTTCATGTACCCGACAGTGCCTGAAATTTGGCATTACTGCCCCCCCCCCCCCTTGACTCCTGTGTCATGTGCTCAATGGCATTCAAGCTTTGCTCTCCATGTCGCCCACTAAACGCTTTGGGACACTAAGCCTGACTGGAAATGCCAATGGGTGGGTTTAATATAGGATTCTGCTACATTACTTTGCCAGGGGGCTATCAGCAGCTAGAAATGGGTGGGGAGGAGATGGCCCAAAGTACTGAGTCTGGGACTCTGTAAGTATTAGGTCAAACAGTCAGATTTCAATTTACATACTTTAAACTGGACCTTCACCCTGAATAGCATATCAGTTTCCCCCACCCCATACATACAGATTGCCACATTAAAAATCAGCCTACCTGTCCCTAGTGCATTTGAGTCTTTAAACATCCAAGATGGTGGCCCATGGAGTCTTGGCCTGCCTACATTCTAGGATTGCTGTCCTTTTTCTGACCCCAGCCTTGCTCTGCCTGTCAAAGCACAGCTATATCCCAGCACTTGTCCCCTCTCTCCTCAGTATGTGATACTTCTGAGGCAAGATGGAAGCGCCCATATCCCAAATAATGCTGAAGGTCCAGTTTGAATTCATTCTAAAAATCACATCCCACATTGCTGGGGCAGCCCACTGCTCCGGCCATGTGTGCACTCAATGCTTGTGTTTGTCTCGCTGTACATATGGGTTATATGCGGAAGAAAAAGGACTGTGTGTGCCCAAACATATAATGGACAAATATGTCCACAAAAACAAGATTTTAAAGGTGTAGAAATGTAATACAGAACTTACGATATAACTACAGGAGCCACCTTATTGGTGATGATGGATTTGGCCTTGTTGTGGATGCTCACTGTCTGGAATGAATGAATGCTCAGGCTGTTTCGGTCTTCTGCACTTGAACTTCCACTGCCATTTCCTTGGATACTGTCACTAGGGGGCGCTGCTGGGGTTGGCTGCTGAGCTGCACTGGCAGTTGTACCCATACTCCACAAGCGCCTATAAATAAAAAAAAATGAATAATTTTAAGTAAAAAGAAAAAAATTATATATTACATAAAACATATGTGCAATGTGTATAATAAAAGTATAATAGTATTACTGGAAATGAGAATAAAAAGCCTTCTCTTAAGCAGTTTTTTTTTTTACCTGCAACTAAAACATGGTTAATAAAATAAAAACTACGACTACTTTCCCTTGTAAATAAGTCCATGTCATTTTCTCCAAACATAACCCCACAAGATTAATAAAAACCTTGGTCTTGCGCCTCTTCGATTCATAGAGGTGGCAGCACAGAAAAATGAAACGTCTGAGGATTCATAAAGGATTAGGGAGTGAACAATAAATGAGAAGAGCGTTTAAAGGATTTAGGTCACACAGACAAGCAGTTTTATAAGACTTGTGAGAGCAAATACACGATGATTCACTTGGAGATTACATTTTAGTAATATTATGTATTGCCTCACCTATAAAATCACTAGCAGCAAAGTACTGTGAATCAAATTCAAATAGCCGTCCATAGACATGATTATATTGAAACTGCATTGGTCTACTGCTAACAATATAACTCCTTTATTTTATCAACCAGACATGCTGTATGAACACCTTCATAGGTTTCCTTTCCTGTTTTCTTATTATCACGCACTAAGACAGGAAACACATTCAGAACCACATATCTATATCTATCTATCTCTATATCATGTCTGGTGATGTAACGAAGATGATTTTTACTACAGACAACTAAAGCTCCAACTTAAACAAGTACCTTTAACGCTTTGGTGCAACACACACTGCCTCTATGGTCTTCTGCTCCAATGGCTGTAAAAAAGAACCAGTCCTTGGGCCAGTAACATAGCGCCCCACTGGCTCCCATAGAGCAAGAAAGTGGGAATATGGCTGTGATCAGTGTATCCAACCACTCTGTCTGCCCAGCTTAGGACTGGCCCAGAGGGAAATCGACTCTACTCAGGTGTCCTCATCCTCATAGGGGACTCTGCCCTGGTTCACATGGTGCTAACCACTCCGACGCTCTGTTTTTTGAGCAAAAAATCATGGTCAGTCTAGTCCCTGTGTAAAGCCCCGGTGCTCTATAGTTATTTTATAATTATATTACTACCGGTATGTATTTTTTCTATGATAGGGCAGCGGGTAATGTTGGATTTGGGACCCTAGAGTCCATTCTACTGCTGGACACCTCAGTCCGACACTGTGCCTGCCACTAGAAAAATATACCTGTTACCAAGTTTGTAGACAGTAGGCTACTTTGAAGTGGACTTAAACCCTTCCTGGCAACTCAGTGCCAGGTAGAGGCAACAAGGTTCCCAAACCATTTACTGCCACTGCCCGTGAGCCCTAAATTTGGGAGATACTCAACTTTGCTATGCTCTGTATGACTGGAGGACTAGTACACCACTGCACAATTCAGTTCTGCATGCCTCCTATTGTAGGAGGAGTTGCTGCTGCATATGTGTATAGCCTTATCCTCCCCCCCCCCCTATAAAATGGAACAGGAATGGAATGTGAGCATCTTTCTATGCCTATAAAGTAGTGTAGACCAGGAGATCACCACCAGTGGTGCATGCATAGTGTACACAAGATCCTATCGGGTGGTACTCATTGGGCTGCAGATAGACTAGTATGTATGTATCTATTTTAAGGAAAGTTTACTGGATCTGGGCCTTAGTTTCACATTGTCTGTTAGATGTACTTGTAGTGAAAAGACAGAAAGTGATATCACAGGAATAAAAACAGTATAATGTATCTTAGGGAGTAGCAACACCCCCTCAAGCCTAGAAGATTCTTGGGGGTTGGTCTACCTTTTTATGGGGCATCCAAATCAACAGTCACTGAATTTAAACATGCCTGGGATAAGCACACATCTATCCTAAGATAAAGAGTACATACAGTATACACATAAGGGCAGACTAGATGGACCGTATGGTCTCCTTCTGCCGTCAACCTTCTATGTTTCTATCCTGAGAGAAACAAAGGGAACGAAAGTCAGTTTCTTGGGTTTTGTTCCTCTTTAACTGTCTCCAATGTATGGTAAAATGAATAATGGAAAGGAATAAATGGCTGGACTTGGTGTGTGAAAATACACAAATAGTCCCTGTCACATTGTAAGAATGATAGATGAATGTTTTCTTGGCAATCGGGATGGCGGTTTTGATATTACATTTCTCCACTGGCAGATAAACAATGTGAATGACTATCATGAAGGGAAGACAAGCCACCTAGCGCTACTATTACTCAACCTGGCTGAATGTTCACAGTCTTATGCGGGGTCAGTGAGGATGTCATTTGTCAGGCATTTCCTCCTCCTGCTATCACCAAGAGCCACACTTAGGACTGCTAATGGAGTTAAAGTCTTGCATTGTTCTGAGCAGCCATCCTGCATTTTATAAGGAAGTACCCCGTTGCCGTTTATGGCATCTCTGGGATTTCCTCTTAGCTGTCCTAGAAATGACTTCACAACTACACACAGAGACAAATTACGTAGTGGTTTTATATATAGTGAGTATGAGCGAGTATAAGTTGTGATAAAGTAGGAATGTCTAGGGCAGGGGTTCCCAACAGTTTTTGACACAGTACCAATTCCTATTTTCAAATGATCTCCAGTACCACCTGGGTTGTACGTGTGGGTTGTCAGTCACCTGAAACGATGTTAAAGCCACTCAAAACAGCCATTAAAAAGGCATAAAAACCACAAATAGTTTGCTTCTAATTTTGGAGCAGCTTCGTACCCCTTGAGCAATACAGGGGGGAAGGGCCATAGATTCTCCAGGCAAAACTAAAAAAGGCCGCTTGCCCTTGCTAGGTTGGATGGGGCAGAGCTAAGGAGACAGGGATTGGATGGGCAAAGCTGGGAGGACAGGAATGGGATGGAAGCTGGGGGGTTAAGAATGAATGGGGCTGAGCGGGGGGGGGGGCGAGATGGTGGGACAGGAGCAGATGGGGCTGAGCTCGGGTGGGGGGAAAGGATTGGATATGGCAAAGAGAATGATGAACAAAGTTTGTGTGTACCTTGTAATGCCACTTCCCCCCCCCCCGTGTAGTACTTCATATTGCAATGCTGGGTGCCAGGGAGCCATGACACTGGCAGGGAGACTAAGCGCTACATAGCAGATCGAGGGGACAGCTCTGAGCACTGCAACACAGAAGCGACTGAGTGCAGGGCTGTCAGGGCAGGCGTCCGGAAATCTGTGGCTGTGGTCCGTATTCGGACCCCGGTCCGCCATTTGAGTATCGCTGTTCTAGGGCATTAAATAGGCAAGATTTGTAGGAGGATTCAGCTCAAAAATGTTTATTTTTAACACCAGATCAAACAAGAGACCAGTTATTTAATCGTAGAACAGCATCAGCGCTCCAACCTGGAACATGGTCTCCTGGCTTTCTCTGTTCAGAGCTCCTTGCTATAGGACACTGACTTTATTTGCACATTTCTATCTTGCCACCCCACTCATCCCTTTGGGCTTACATGCACCTTTGGCTGCAGCCCATGCTGCAGCGCCTTCCCAAGGTTTGTCAGCTTATTTTTAGGCTTTCTAGACTGGGATTCTGAACTGCCCAGATTCCATTGTACTACAGAGCACCTTACTAGTAAATCGCCTATATAGAACCAGTACTGTATTGCTAAATTAAGGCATGTAATACATAAACTGCTACCACACACCAGAAATATAAATGTTTTTTTAAATGACTGAATCAAACACTTTACTGTTTTTAACCTTTTACCTGAAAAATCCAGTTAACAGCATCTTAACTTGTTCCACCAGCATTGTGCCTCCTCTCATCTCGGCACCCTGAATGGGGAAATATACTTCCTTATCTGCCCATCTAGCACCACCCTGCCTTTGTGGACCATCAATACTAGCTCGAGAAGCTAGTCCAAATCATGCCCCCTATGTATTAATGGCTTAAATGGCACTTTCAGAGCTGCCATTCTAGCCCAGCTAACCCCTCCCTCCAGGGCCGTATTTGGTGTTCATGTTGCCCTAGGTACTTCAAGTACTGGCGCCCCCTTCTGTTGAATAACGTTGAGCAGGGTCAGTTTCAGGTTTATCGTGGACCAAAACCCAGGATTTTGTGTGAAACCCCCCAGGTCACCCGATCACACTCACCCTTCCCAGGTCCTACAGCGAATGCACAGCCCTCTCATACAATCAGTGCACTCGGATCCACTCCTGCCTCTTCGTCCAGGAGCTCATCTAATGTGAGCGTATCTGAATGCGCTGGCGTTCGCATCCCTCTAACAGGAAGTGTGACCATGCCACCCATTCCCAAATGCTCTTGCATGAGCATGGACCAGGAAAGCAGACGAGTTCTCATTCGACCTGGGGGTTTCAAACAGTGGGATGCCCCGAATTGGGCGAGTGAGTATGCCTGCCCTGCCCATAGACTCCAGGGTGGGTTTTGGTCTACTTTAAGGGACACCCCGGGCAATAGCACATCAGTGGGCCCTTTGCATTGTGGTATGTCTCCATACATGGTGATAAAGTTGCATGTCTGAATACTACTAAAGAATAGAAAGGAAAAATTTATAGTAGGAATGACAGAAAGAAAGAGAAATAAAGAACATGAGAATAAAATGAATGACAGGAAAAAAATGATCAGAAAAGAAAGAAGGAAGCATAAAAAAAGAAAAAAATAGATGGAACGAATTAAAAAAAAATGCAAAGAAACAAGGAACGAAAGCACAAAATGAAAAATAGAAACAAAGAAAGAATAAGCGGAAAGGCAGGAAAAAAGCAGGTAAGCCAGAGAAGGAGAATGGGGAATAAAGAGCTGAAAGTAAACAATGACTAGAGGGAATGAAAAAATAAAAGGAAAGAAAAACAATACATTACAGATGAGGCTGCAGACTGCCTTTAAAACTTCCCTCTCCCCGCTCTATACATACATTACACAGCATTTGCCTAGGGTGCTGGTGGCCACCCTAGGCACAGGCCTAGGTTTGCCTAATGGTAAATACAGCCCAGCCTCCCTCCCTCTTCCCCACCCAGCCTCCTCTTAGCAAGTGCTCTTGCTCCCAGCACCGCCCCACCTAATATGCTGATTATTATACAGCATCACAGCTCCAAGGGCCACGCCCACATGCTTCAAAAGAGAAATGAAAAGGTAAAACTGTAAACTTTGATATCTTAGCCATTTCTTCAGTTTAAAAAAAGAAAACACTTTAGCACAGTGCCAAGTGTAGCCCCACACAATTGTCTACGTGAAAACTAATAGTTACATTTTTAAGAAATTAGACTACACAGGCGGGAATTTTAAACTGGGACTCTGTCAGTTGGTACTTTTTAGTCTTTCTCTGAATACACATGGTGGCAGTTCTTCCCTGAGGAAGGGGGTCTGTTCCCCCGAAACGTTGGATACAAAGAACTGCACTATGCCACTTTGTATTTTCCACATGTTCTTTTGAATATCATTTTTTTGCATATGATGATTGGGAGTGCTGGTCCCTGTTATCCATTGGTAAGTATGCAAATGCCAGTTCTGCATGAAGGAGCTGCAGGGGACAAAAGCCTGTACAGAGTAAGCTCAAACATAGTTCGAAACATTTAAAAGATGAACTATAAGCCTGTATATGAACAGCCAGCTTAACTCCCACCCTGGTATGATGTACTGTACTATACACACTATTTTCATACTGCTGCAGAAAGCCTGGGCATAGAAACGTTTATAACTAAACATATACCATCTGCTGGGCATATACGTTTCCAATGCAGAAACACAGACAGCAGATTTTCCTGGAGGAGTATTGCTAAGAACAATGTACTGTACATTGATCACCACTATAGTTCCTGATAAATAGTTTCAACTATAGTTCCTGATAAATAGCTTCAGCCATGTTCCTAGCTACTGACAGCTATCCCTTCCAGAATAATGTTATTTTTTTTTCTTGCAGAGCTTCAGATTTGCACATCATAAAATGAGACAGATTTATCTTTGCCCCCTGTTCAACTAGAGTATGGCTCCATGGTTCACACACTTCTAAGCTTTGTATAGCCAAAGCTTTACAGGCCCGAGTTCTCATCAGGGGCCTCTCCATAATAGGCAGAGTTTATGTTATCTGAAGGAAGAATAAATGAGCGCTGAATCCCAGGAGACAAAACGCTGCTTCCAAAACAGTATCAGAAATGGGCATCTGTTTTTTTTCTATGATGAATTACAAGCTTGTCATAAAACTGGGCCATTTATTGCTTTCTGCATTTGGCATGTTCACACTGACTAACCGTGCACCAGCTTATCTGTGTTATGCACTGGGGCAAAGACAAGGGGCCCAAAATGTAACTCAAATTAATCATTCCATCATGTGCACTAAATAAACTGTATATAAAGAGATCAGAAAAAAAGGCAAGGCAAGGATTACATAATGTAACTCGTAAAGCTGGAGATAAAAAAAGTGCATTCTCGCATATTGCACTGAGCTGGATTTCTTATGCGTGCACAGGTTTATATGGAGAGTGTAATCAAAACTGGGGAAACAATTTTCAGACCAGGGCAGAGGTGTTTTATCTAATAAAACTAAAATGTGACATAATTATTAACTCATCACGGGGCGGACTGGACATAGGGAGCTCTGAGAGAATTCCCGGTGGTCCGGACAGCTTGGTGGCCAACTGGGCTGCTGCTTCTTCTTCTTAAAGGACGATCCAATTTCTGTCTCCTGGGTCGCCCTCCTCCTTGTACCCTCAAGCCCTCATCCATGAAAACTCAGCCCATTTTTTATCTCCAATGTATAGTGTCAGCATAAGGGCCATACCCACCACCGTCACATTATCCCTGCAATGCTGTATAGCCTCAGGCTTGGAGCACTGTTCAGGAAGCACATAGGGCCGGAGCTCAGTCTGGATCTTATGGGCTGGTTGGGCCAGCAAAATCCAGTTCTGAAGTTTGGCCCCAGTCCACTACTGGTTGCTTACTATTATATAGAATAGGGCAATACTGTTGCAGAGAGTTGTTCAGACCGGAGCGGGGGTAGTATCATCTAATCTAAACGAAAACATATACTAATTAGTTGCTTACATGGGCAGACCTGCCATAGAGAGACCTGGGTAAAATTCCTGGTAGGCCAGTTGGCCTGCTGCTTCTTACACCCCCATTTAATTTCTTCCTCCTGGGTGTCCCCCAACTCCATTGTACCCCTAGTCCATGTTCTGCCCCAGCATAATAGCTTTGGGGGGGTCATAACTACCCCTGCCACTTGTCTGCCCCTAGAATACTAAAGCTCTGCACCATCAATTTGGCCATATTCACCCCTGCCAATGACCGGTGGGTACCTGCAATCAAATAGAGCCAAGGTCCACAACAATTACCACGAGAACCACATCCAGCACCAAGATGTCAGGAAGCCCCATTCATCACCGTAGAAGCAAAAAAAAAAAAAAATATAGAACAAGAAGCAGCTAAAAACTATTACAAATAAACCAGTTAGGTACAGGTGCGGACTGACCATAGAGAGACCTGGGACAATGCCCGATGGGCCACACAAATTTGAGGCGAGTTAGGCTGCTGCTTTTAACACCCACATTCAATCCCTGTCCCCTTAGTCTCTATGTCAGCCCCACTGTACCCACATGCCAAGGATCCCCAGCCCCCAATGCTATAGCCCCAGTATCATGGTTGGGGGGGGCCTCAGCAAGGACAGCCAGGGGCTGGTAAAATCCAGGGCTGATTTTTGGCCCCAGCCCGTCGCTAGTTAGGTACAAGAAAGCATTGAATAATTCAGTTTGCCACTAAGTGCCTTTGCCACATACTGACTTCGCACAAGCAGAAGCCCCAGCCAAAAAAGTTAATGCAGACCAAAACCCCTTAAAACGACACAATCTATTTTGCTCCCTACCCCAGGTACATTACCGTTTGGATGTTTTCTGCCCTCATTGTTGCTTGGTATTCCTTTGCTGCTTGGTGTTCCCATTTCCCATGCTATGTCATTGTATACTGTTTCTGACAGAATGGTATAAGAAGGAACAAAGGAGCCAAGAGAAAATTTAAATTTACCTTAATTTTCCCCCATTTTTTCTAAGGAAGCCAAAATCTTGCGAGTATTTTAATCCAATTCATTAGCAGGACACTAAAGGGAGTTGATACACATTTTCACTTAAAGCAAGTGGTTGTTCCGCTTTGAAGCAAGCCAGTAAAAAAAAATAATCACAGGTCTACTTACTTGCCCAGCCCCGATTCTCAATTCTTTTTTTGGGTAAAAGTCAATAGGAATCCACCACATTGGGTGTGGCTGCACCTGGCCCAAGCTTCTGATATCGGTTATGCATTTCCCCACTCTGCTGGTGACCAATAAGGCTGAAAGCGGTCATAAAGGTGCTATTCTTGGATTTCTATTGCGGTACCACAGTGTCTGCTGCAAATGCATGTAGTACCTCACAGGTCTGAACAAGGGTTAAATGTCACCCGTCAAGTGTGCACAGGTCATCTGGTGAACTTCATTGCCCACTGATGGTCATGTGACACATGCCAGTGGTGTAGGAGTGCAGAGTCACTTATTTATATGTGGGCTTTTACCACAGGACTCCTTTAAATTTCAGAATCATAACCAGCCAATATTGGGACACTGGGAAGCCAATGGTGAAGCCGGAAGCTAAAAAAAAACAAGCCAGCATGCTTCACCTGTCTGCCTGTCTGTGCATCAAAGGCATTCTACAGACAAGAACAAAGGCTACACTCACCTTTTATTCCTTGCAGGTGATCGCTGCTAGTCTGGCGCTCCTACACTTACCAGATCAGCTGATCAAGTCCTGCACCACCCGTGCTGCCTCAGTCGTCATATTCAAGCAGCTTGTGTCAATTCAACACCTGCAGGACCGCCCTGTGCCAATGTTACTATTAACTGCAATGGAGGGGGTGTGCCATAGTTACTGTGACGAATGGCGCAGGTCGGTCCATCGGATGTTGAATGGACAAGAGCAGCTGGATAATGGCGGTGCCGGAGTGGAATAGGCAAGATGGTAAGTGTCTGAGAGCCGGGCTAACAGAGATCACCTCTAGGGGATAAAGGGGGGAGTATAGCCTTTGTTATGTTCCTAATGTCTTTAACACCATCCATGGTGCTATGTACTCCCCAGCTTTAAAGCGGGCCTCCAGTAAAAATAAAATCAAAGCTTATAACAGTGCTACCCTACAGCCCCCCTGTGGCAATCAGCGACTTGGATGGCAACGGCCATCTTTCCACACACATGAAGAAGCCGTTTCTGAAAAACCAAGTCTCTCAGTCAAAATAGCCTCATAGCTCTGTGCAATCATCTCTGCAAGAAGTAGCCAGAAGTAGTAAGTAGGGATGAGCGAATCGATCCGGACGAACCCGGATTCGATCCGAATTTCAGGAAAAATTCGATTCGGATCGAATCCGAATTTCCCCGCGATTCGATCACTCGAAGTTTTCCTTTAACATCCATTCATTTACATTACAGGCATTCTAAGATGGCGGGCGGGACATGTCTGGACATGTATCCCGCGCCAGTGCAAGCTGGGGCAGTCACATGCAGCCTATCAGCAGCCAGCAAGCCCGGTGACGTCACACAGCGGTATTTAACGGCGGCCATCTTGCTTTTCCTCATTTCTCTATTGCATTCGTGACAGACAGACAGAACGCTGTGTAGCTGAGGCAGTTAGACAGGCTGGAGACAGGCTGGAGACAGGGACAGACAGGGACAGGCTGGAGACAGGCAGGAGACAGGCAGGAGACAGACAGGAGACAGACAGAAAGCCAGGGAAAGGTAGGAAAAACGGAGCTGGCTGACAGGGAGATTTTTTTTTTTTCATCCAGCCTTTGTTAGCGTTTTCAGGCTGCTTATAGTAACTAACTGTGCATATATACTGAACTGATCTTAAGTCTGCTGTGAGGCATCCCATTCTGTGACTAAAGCAGCCTCTGTTTAAGACCATATAAGCATTTGCTCTAATCATATTTGAAATTAGGCCTGATAAAGACACTTTTGCTGGCCAAAGCACTACTGTACCCTGGCAGCTCGATTCCTGCCCGGGGCATCCCATTCTGTGACTAAAGCAGCCTCTGTTTAAGACCATATAAGCATTTGCTCTAATCATATTTGAAATTAGGCCTGATAAAGACACTTTTGCTGGCCAAAGCACTACTGTACCCTGGCAGCTCGATTCCTGCCCGGGGCATCCCATTCTGTGACTAAAGCAGCCTCTGTTTAAGACCATATAAGCATTTGCTCTAATCATATTTGAAATTAGGCCTGATAAAGACACTTTTGCTGGCCAAAGCACTACTGTACCCTGGCAGCTCGATTCCTGCCCGGGGCATCCCATTCTGTGACTAAAGCAGCCTCTGTTTAAGACCATATAAGCATTTGCTCTAATCATATTTGAAATTAGGCCTGATAAAGACACTTTTGCTGGCCAAAGCACTACTGTACCCTGGCAGCTCGATTCCTGCCCGGGGCATCCCATTCTGTGACTAAAGCAGCCTCTGTTTAAGACCATATAAGCATTTGCTCTTATCATATTTGAAATTAGCCTGATAAAGACACTTTTGCTGGGCATAGCACTACTTGTCCCTGCCAGGTGTACTTACTGCTGGTTTTTAGGGCATCCCATTCTGTGACTACACCAGCCTCTATTTAAGAACCTAACCATTTGCACCTATTCTAATTGAAATTAGGCCTGATAAAGACACTTTTGCTGGCCAAAGCACTACTGTACCCTGGCAGCTCGATTCCTGCCCGGGGCATCCCATTCTGTGACTAAAGCAGCCTCTGTTTAAGACCATATAAGCATTTGCTCTAATCATATTTGAAATTAGGCCTGATAAAGACACTTTTGCTGGCCAAAGCACTACTGTACCCTGGCAGCTCGATTCCTGCCCGGGGCATCCCATTCTGTGACTAAAGCAGCCTCTGTTTAAGACCATATAAGCATTTGCTCTAATCATATTTGAAATTAGGCCTGATAAAGACACTTTTGCTGGCCAAAGCACTACTGTACCCTGGCAGCTCGATTCCTGCCCGGGGCATCCCATTCTGTGACTAAAGCAGCCTCTGTTTAAGACCATATAAGCATTTGCTCTAATCATATTTGAAATTAGGCCTGATAAAGACACTTTTGCTGGCCAAAGCACTACTGTACCCTGGCAGCTCGATTCCTGCCCGGGGCATCCCATTCTGTGACTAAAGCAGCCTCTGTTTAAGACCATATAAGCATTTGCTCTAATCATATTTGAAATTAGGCCTGATAAAGACACTTTTGCTGGCCAAAGCACTACTGTACCCTGGCAGCTCGATTCCTGCCCGGGGCATCCCATTCTGTGACTAAAGCAGCCTCTGTTTAAGACCATATAAGCATTTGCTCTAATCATATTTGAAATTAGGCCTGATAAAGACACTTTTGCTGGCCAAAGCACTACTGTACCCTGGCAGCTCGATTCCTGCCCGGGGCATCCCATTCTGTGACTAAAGCAGCCTCTGTTTAAGACCATATAAGCATTTGCTCTAATCATATTTGAAATTAGGCCTGATAAAGACACTTTTGCTGGCCAAAGCACTACTGTACCCTGGCAGCTCGATTCCTGCCCGGGGCATCCCATTCTGTGACTAAAGCAGCCTCTGTTTAAGACCATATAAGCATTTGCTCTAATCATATTTGAAATTAGGCCTGATAAAGACACTTTTGCTGGCCAAAGCACTACTGTACCCTGGCAGCTCGATTCCTGCCCGGGGCATCCCATTCTGTGACTAAAGCAGCCTCTGTTTAAGACCATATAAGCATTTGCTCTAATCATATTTGAAATTAGGCCTGATAAAGACACTTTTGCTGGCCAAAGCACTACTGTACCCTGGCAGCTCGATTCCTGCCCGGGGCATCCCATTCTGTGACTAAAGCAGCCTCTGTTTAAGACCATATAAGCATTTGCTCTAATCATATTTGAAATTAGGCCTGATAAAGACACTTTTGCTGGCCAAAGCACTACTGTACCCTGGCAGCTCGATTCCTGCCCGGGGCATCCCATTCTGTGACTAAAGCAGCCTCTGTTTAAGACCATATAAGCATTTGCTCTAATCATATTTGAAATTAGGCCTGATAAAGACACTTTTGCTGGCCAAAGCACTACTGTACCCTGGCAGCTCGATTCCTGCCCGGGGCATCCCATTCTGTGACTAAAGCAGCCTCTGTTTAAGACCATATAAGCATTTGCTCTAATCATATTTGAAATTAGGCCTGATAAAGACACTTTTGCTGGCCAAAGCACTACTGTACCCTGGCAGCTCGATTCCTGCCCGGGGCATCCCATTCTGTGACTAAAGCAGCCTCTGTTTAAGACCATATAAGCATTTGCTCTAATCATATTTGAAATTAGGCCTGATAAAGACACTTTTGCTGGCCAAAGCACTACTGTACCCTGGCAGCTCGATTCCTGCCCGGGGCATCCCATTCTGTGACTAAAGCAGCCTCTGTTTAAGACCATATAAGCATTTGCTCTAATCATATTTGAAATTAGGCCTGATAAAGACACTTTTGCTGGCCAAAGCACTACTGTACCCTGGCAGCTCGATTCCTGCCCGGGGCATCCCATTCTGTGACTAAAGCAGCCTCTGTTTAAGACCATATAAGCATTTGCTCTAATCATATTTGAAATTAGGCCTGATAAAGACACTTTTGCTGGCCAAAGCACTACTGTACCCTGGCAGCTCGATTCCTGCCCGGGGCATCCCATTCTGTGACTAAAGCAGCCTCTGTTTAAGACCATATAAGCATTTGCTCTAATCATATTTGAAATTAGGCCTGATAAAGACACTTTTGCTGGCCAAAGCACTACTGTACCCTGGCAGCTCGATTCCTGCCCGGGGCATCCCATTCTGTGACTAAAGCAGCCTCTGTTTAAGACCATATAAGCATTTGCTCTAATCATATTTGAAATTAGGCCTGATAAAGACACTTTTGCTGGCCAAAGCACTACTGTACCCTGGCAGCTCGATTCCTGCCCGGGGCATCCCATTCTGTGACTAAAGCAGCCTCTGTTTAAGACCATATAAGCATTTGCTCTAATCATATTTGAAATTAGGCCTGATAAAGACACTTTTGCTGGCCAAAGCACTACTGTACCCTGGCAGCTCGATTCCTGCCCGGGGCATCCCATTCTGTGACTAAAGCAGCCTCTGTTTAAGACCATATAAGCATTTGCTCTAATCATATTTGAAATTAGGCCTGATAAAGACACTTTGCTGGCCAAAGCACTACTGTACCCTGGCAGCTCGATTCCTGCCCGGGGCATCCCATTCTGTGACTAAAGCAGCCTCTGTTTAAGACCATATAAGCATTTGCTCTAATCATATTTGAAATTAGGCCTGATAAAGACACTTTTGCTGGCCAAAGCACTACTGTACCCTGGCAGCTCGATTCCTGCCCGGGGCATCCCATTCTGTGACTAAAGCAGCCTCTGTTTAAGACCATATAAGCATTTGCTCTAATCATATTTGAAATTAGGCCTGATAAAGACACTTTTGCTGGCCAAAGCACTACTGTACCCTGGCAGCTCGATTCCTGCCCGGGGCATCCCATTCTGTGACTAAAGCAGCCTCTGTTTAAGACCATATAAGCATTTGCTCTAATCATATTTGAAATTAGGCCTGATAAAGACACTTTTGCTGGCCAAAGCACTACTGTACCCTGGCAGCTCGATTCCTGCCCGGGGCATCCCATTCTGTGACTAAAGCAGCCTCTGTTTAAGACCATATAAGCATTTGCTCTAATCATATTTGAAATTAGGCCTGATAAAGACACTTTTGCTGGCCAAAGCACTACTGTACCCTGGCAGCTCGATTCCTGCCCGGGGCATCCCATTCTGTGACTAAAGCAGCCTCTGTTTAAGACCATATAAGCATTTGCTCTAATCATATTTGAAATTAGGCCTGATAAAGACACTTTTGCTGGCCAAAGCACTACTGTACCCTGGCAGCTCGATTCCTGCCCGGGGCATCCCATTCTGTGACTAAAGCAGCCTCTGTTTAAGACCATATAAGCATTTGCTCTAATCATATTTGAAATTAGGCCTGATAAAGACACTTTTGCTGGCCAAAGCACTACTGTACCCTGGCAGCTCGATTCCTGCCCGGGGCATCCCATTCTGTGACTAAAGCAGCCTCTGTTTAAGACCATATAAGCATTTGCTCTAATCATATTTGAAATTAGGCCTGATAAAGACACTTTTGCTGGCCAAAGCACTACTGTACCCTGGCAGCTCGATTCCTGCCCGGGGCATCCCATTCTGTGACTAAAGCAGCCTCTGTTTAAGACCATATAAGCATTTGCTCTTATCATATTTGAAATTAGCCTGATAAAGACACTTTTGCTGGGCATAGCACTACTTGTCCCTGCCAGGTGTACTTACTGCTGGTTTTTAGGGCATCCCATTCTGTGACTACACCAGCCTCTATTTAAGAACCTAACCATTTGCACCTATTCTAATTGAAATTAGGCATGATAAAGACACTTTTGCTGTGCATAGTCTTACTGCTGCCTGCCAGGTGCTCTCTGGTTTTTGGGACATCCCATTCTGTAACATACCATTAGCCTCTGCATTTACTGTAAGCTGCACAGTTATTTAAAGAAATTTGGCCTGTATGAGCCTGCTAACACACTGCTGCTGTGTGCATATATACTGATCTCAAGTCAGCTTTGGGGCATCCCATTCTGTAACATACCATTAGCCTTTGCATTTACTGTAAGCTGCACATTTATTTAAAGAAATTTGGCCTGTATGAGCCTGCTAACACACTGCTGCTGTGTGCATATATACTGATCTCAAGTCTGCTTGGGGCATCCCATTCTGTAACATACCATTAGCCTCTGCATTAACTGTAAGCTGCACAGTTATTTAAAGAAATTTGGCCTGTATGAGCCTGCTAACACACTGCTGCTGTGTGCATATATACTGATCTCAAGTCTGCTTGGGGCATCCCATTCTGTAACATACCATTAGCCTCTGCATTAACTGTAAGCTGCACAGTTATTTAAAGAAATTTGGCCTGTATGAGCCTGCTAACACACTGCTGCTGTGTGCATATATACTGATCTCAAGTCAGCTCTGGGGCATCCCATTCTGTAACATACCATTAGCCTCTGCATTTACTGTAAGCTGCACATTTATTTAAAGAAATTTGGCCTGTATGAGCCTGCTAACACACTGCTGCTGTGTGCATATATACTGATCTCAAGTCAGCTTTGGGGCATCCCATTCTGTAACATACCATTAGCCTCTGCATTTACTGTAAGCTGCACATTTATTTAAAGAAATTTGGCCTGTATGAGCCTGCTAACACACTGCTGCTGTGTGCATATATACTGATCTCAAGTCAGCTTTGGGGCATCCCATTCTGTAACATACCATTAGCCTCTGCATTTACTGTAAGCTGCACATTTATTTAAAGAAATTTGGCCTGTATGAGCCTGCTAACACACTGCTGCTGTGTGCATATATACTGATCTCAAGTCAGCTTTGGGGCATCCCATTCTGTAACATACCATTAGCCTCTGCATTAACTGTAAGCTGCACAGTTATTTAAAGAAATTTGGCCTGTATGAGCCTGCTAACACACTGCTGCTGTGTGCATATATACTGATCTCAAGTCAGCTCTGGGGCATCCCATTCTGTAACATACCATTAGCCTCTGCATTTACTGTAAGCTGCACATTTATTTAAAGAAATTTGGCCTGTATGAGCCTGCTAACACACTGCTGCTGTGTGCATATATACTGATCTCAAGTCAGCTTTGGGGCATCCCATTCTGTAACATACCATTAGCCTCTGCATTTACTGTAAGCTGCACATTTATTTAAAGAAATTTGGCCTGTATGAGCCTGCTAACACACTGCTGCTGTGTGCATATATACTGATCTCAAGTCAGCTTTGGGGCATCCCATTCTGTAACATACCATTAGCCTCTGCATTAACTGTAAGCTGCACAGTTATTTAAAGAAATTTGGCCTGTATGAGCCTGCTAACACACTGCTGCTGTGTGCATATATACTGATCTCAAGTCAGCTCTGGGGCATCCCATTCTGTAACATACCATTAGCCTCTGCATTTACTGTAAGCTGCACATTTATTTAAAGAAATTTGGCCTGTATGAGCCTGCTAACACACTGCTGCTGTGTGCATATATACTGATCTCAAGTCTGCTTGGGGCATCCCATTCTGTAACATACCATTAGCCTCTGCATTAACTGTAAGCTGCACATTTATTTAAAGAAATTTGGCCTGTATGAGCCTGCTAACACACTGCTGCTGTGTGCATATATACTGATCTCAAGTCAGCTCTGGGGCATCCCATTCTGTAACATACCATTAGCCTCTGCATTTACTGTAAGCTGCACAGTTATTTAAAGAAATTTGGCCTGTATGAGCCTGCTAACACACTGCTGCTGTGTGCATATATACTGATCTCAAGTCAGCTTTGGGGCATCCCATTCTGTAACATACCATTAGCCTCTGCATTTACTGTAAGCTGCACATTTATTTAAAGAAATTTGGCCTGTATGAGCCTGCTAACACACTGCTGCTGTGTGCATATATACTGATCTCAAGTCTGCTTGGGGCATCCCATTCTGTAACATAACATAACCTACCTACCATACTAAGCAGCTCTCTTATTTAAACTAAGCAGGCCTCTTGGAGGCTGAGTGTCCACTTTTGGGTGTGCATTTATATTCGGTTTCATATACAGTGGGGTATCCCAATTTGTAAGATAACCTACCCCAACCATGTAAACTAAATAGGCCTGTTGCAGCCTGAGTTTCTCTGCTTGCGTATGGCCTGCATTACAATCTGTCTCTTTCAATGACACTGCTGCCTGGGGTATCCCAATTTGTAAGATAACCTACCCCAACCATGTAAACTAAAGGTTACGTCCTTCCAGAAGGAAAACTTATGCCGAACACTATTTTTGTTAGGGGCATTGACCTTTGGATTGATCGGCATGAAATTAATTTTTTTTTTTCAAAGTATGGCGCTGTGAAGAAGGTCAAAATGATGTCTCATACTTGGATTATTGTTACTTTTTGTTCAGCTTGAAATATAACAGGCCACACGGGCATCCCAAGGCACATGCTATTTTAAACCTATCTGTTATACAACATAAGCGTTGATCAGGCTACTTCAGTTTGCACTTGTTTTTGACTGATTTTAATAAACCAGGCCGCAGGGCACCCCAAAGCTGCACCTTGCACCCTATCTGGTATACAACATAAGCGTTGATCAGCATCAGCTTCATTAAGCTACTTCAGTTTGCACTTCCTTTTTGACTGCTTTCATTTAACCAGGCCGCAGGGCACCCCAAAGCTGCACCTTGCACCCTACCTGTTTATACTAAATAAGCATCTACAGCCTCAGCTTTATTAAGTTATTGCATTTTGAATTGGTTTTGGTCTGCTTTAAATACACCAGGCCGCAGGGCATCCCAAACCTGCATGTTGCACCCCATCTGTTATACTAAATAAGCGTTGATCAGCATCAGCTTTATTAAGCTATTGCATTTTGCATTGGTTTTTGTACTGCTGCCAAAACACTAGCCCATATGGGCATCCCAAACCAGCACATGTCACCCTATCTGTTATACTAAATAAGCTTCTACAGGCCCTTTTTTTATTTATTTATTTTTATTTATATAGAGCTGCAATGGCTTATATTGTGAGGTTAATTTGCCATTTTGCAGCATAATATAGAGCAGCCCCTGTGTAAATCTGAGGGGCAATAGCTTATATAGTGAGGTAAATTTGCCATTTTGCTTCGTTATATAGAGCAGCCCAGTTGCCATCTAAATCAACTACTGTCCGGCCAGTACAGCTTTTCCAGGGCAAACTCTGCTAGTTGCGGGCACAAGTCAAGTTTGGCTTCCCAGCAAATCCAGTGGATCTTGAAGGTGTGTTGGCATGGTCATGTCAAGGTATGACATGACCTGCTGTTTGAGGTCCAGCTCCAGGTCTTCCTGCTTCTCATGAGTAGACTCACTATGCGGGTGTAGAAAGCTACTCACTAGCGACTGAAGACTGAGGTTGCTGCTGATGGAGCTGCTGCTGCTCCTTCCACCCCCCCAGCAGCCATGGCAGTGGAAGGTGATCGCAAAGTTCCCCTAGAGTCAGACCTGCGGGAGTATGGGCCATGGCGCAAATAGACATCGCCCAACTGACTACGTGGGATGTCTCTGTAGTAGGTCAGTTTTTCCTCCCTCTCAGTGGGCGTAAAAAATGCCCCCATTTTGTGCCGGAAGCGAGGGTCCAATAAGTTGGAGAGCCAGAAGTCTTCCCGCTGACAAATGGAGACAATTCTGCGCTCACTAGTACGCATGCATGTGAGCATGCATCGTGCCATTTGTGCAAGTGACTCGGAGGGACTACCTGTCTCCATCTCCACTGTAAACTGCCATGGTGTGTCTGGGTCCTCTGTCTCGCCTTACTCACAACCCTCTAGCTCCTGTGGCTGCACCTCCTCTCCTGTCAGATGACTAGATAAAATGGTCATTTTGTGAAACCTAAACTGTGGTTTGCTGTGCCCCACCCCCTCCTCCTCCTCCACTTCAGCCCCCACAGGCTTCATGTGGCTGTGAAATGTATGTGCCATGTCTCCAGTGCCCTGACCAGCCATGCTTTCCAACATGTGTTGTAGTACATGAAGCAGTGGAATCTCATCGTTCATCTCATAGTCCTGGCAACTGACTAATAATGTAGCTTCCTCAAAGGGCCTAAACAAACGGTCGGTGTCACGTATGAGCTGCCAATGGTTTACATTGAATTTACACAGGGGTGTCCCCCTATCCGTTTGGATCATCCAGAAATCCGTGATGGCTTTTCTCTGTTCCTATAGTGCAGTGGTCCTCAACCCTGTCCTCAAGGCCCACCAACATGTCATGTTTTTTGGATCTCCAAATAGCCAGCTCTATTGCTCTGCAGCTGCACTAATTACTCCACCTGAGCATCTTTGTGGAGATCTGCAAAGCCTGGCCTGTTGGTGGGCCTTGAGGACAGGGTTGGGGACCACTGCTATAGTGGATCCTGCATATGGAGGGTGGAATTCCAACGGGTGGAAACATCGCAAATCAGACTATGGTGGGGTACACCTTTGTGACGCTGAGGCTCAATAAGGTTGTGCTTGGTGGTGTAGGAGTGCCAGAAGTGCATGCTAACTTTCTTTCCTGTTGTTCGGATGTCTTTCAGATGGGGGCAAGACTTCAAAACTAGACTGAACACGTGTGCCATGTCAGGACGCATGACTCTGGCTTCCTTGTCGCAGCGCAAACAAGATGTTCTTCCAAGTGTCAGTCACCATGGGTCCAAATTTGCAGTTTTCGTGGATTAAGCAATGCTTTCATGGATTGAGTTCTCATTTTTAGTAGTTCCTCCCATGTGTGACTCTGATGGTCAAGGAAAACCATGTGAAGAACAGCGTGAAACCACAATCACCAAGGGGGCCTAAAAGGATATATATTGTCCACCATGAGTCTATAGTTACAGCTCCAGGCGTAGACAACACTGTGCACTTTGGTACACACTGACAGGCTAAAGGACTGGCCCACCTTCTGTTCAACAACCATGCCATGTGACTCTCCACCTCGGCTCGGCACAAGCCATCAGTTCTCTGAAAGGTCCACCACTGGGTAATGCAGCAGGCTGGACTTATGGTGACGCTGTCTGAGAGGAGAAATCCCTCAGACATCAAGATTAAAAATTCCAAGAATTTTTGAGGGCTAATTATTCAGAGGCAAATGATAGCTAGTTGTTTCTGATTTAATTGCAAGGTGGAAACACACCCTCAAACAAAACTTCACTTTCGCAATACTATTGCATTTGTCTATTCATAATTTTATGTATATACACTAACTAACCTACTTTTTCTCCACAGGATGCTGCATGGAACACTGCCACATCGCTGAGTAGCTGATTTTTCCTACCAACAGTCCGCAATAATTCACTGCTGCTGCCGCCGCCACCGCCGCAGACTCCAGGGACCCTCTTCCACTACCTCGGCTTGCAACACCTCCTCCCACGACACTCTCCTCATCACTAGTTGCCGGATAGTGGAAGAAGAGGCGAGTGTCTCCTCCACTTCTTGGCTGGGCAGTAGCTGCTGAATTTTATGATTATCAGATCTTGGATATCAGATCAATGGATAGTGGAGCTGAACCCAAAGCATAACAGGCAGACAGTTGACTGGGGGTGTCAGATGCCACTTGTGATGCAGTGGACTGCTTTTGCAGCACTTCCAGACAAAGTTGCTTCATTGGCTGACACAATGACTGGTAAAGCTGTGGAACATATGGTTGAAAAGCAAGAATAACCATTTGTTTTTATATGAAAAAGACCCTGGTTTATACAGACTTTTTTTTTCCAGAGACTGCCCTGCGTGGAAATGAATGGCGCATGGATCAGCCAAGCTTTCCTCCCAACAATGCCTGATGTATTCCAGTAGATTGATGACGGGGCCAGACCAAGAAAGATGGATCGTGCAAAACAGATTTAAGGCGCTGCTCTCAAGTTACAGACATTCCTCCGCATCGGACCACAAGTAAGTATTGATAAAAAATCCTTTACGTTACTCTTACTTTTTATTAATATTCTTCGGATAAGACGGATCAGACATGATTCCAGATTAAAAATTCCAAGAATTTTTGAGGGCTAATTAGTCAGAGGCAATGACACCTTCTTGTTTCTGATTTAATTAAAAGGTGGAAACACACCCTCAAACAAAACTTCACTTTGGCAAACTTTTGCATTTGTTTATTCATAATTTTATGTAGATATTACTAACTAAGCTACTTTTTCTCCACATGACTCTCCACAGGGTGTGATTCATCCAATTTTTGGGCTCCTGAGGCCAACCCCAGGGTCTGTTTAAAGTAATGTTTGGGCTCCTGCTGCTGCTGCTGCCAACTTCTGCCAACTCCAGGGTGTGATTCATCCAATTTTTGGGCTCCTGAAGCCAACTCCAGTGTATATTTGGGCTCCTGCTGCTGCTACTGTCAACTCCTGCCAACTCCAGGGTGTGATTCATCCAATTTTTGGGCTCCTGAGGCCAACTCCAGTGTATATTTGGGCTCCTGCTGCTGCTACTGTCAACTCCTGCCAACTCCAGGGTGTGATTCATCCAATTTTTGGGCTCCTGAAGCCAACTCCAGTGTATATTTGGGCTCCTGCTGCTGCTACTGTCAACTCCTGCCAACTCCAGGGTGTGATTCATCCAATTTTTGGGCTCCTGAGGCCAACTCCAGTGTATATTTGGGCTCCTGCTGCTGCTACTGTCAACTCCTGCCAACTCCAGGGTGTGATTCATCCAATTTTTGGGCTCCTGAAGCCAACTCCAGTGTATATTTGGGCTCCTGCTGCTGCCAACTTCTGCCAACTCCAGGGTGTGATTCATCCAATTTTTGGGCTCCTGAAGCCAACTCCAGTGTATATTTGGGCTCCTGCTGCTGCTGGTGTCAACTCCTGCCAACTCCAGGGTGTGATTCATCCAATTTTTGGGCTCCTGAAGCCAACTCCAGTGTATATTTGGGCTCCTGCTGCTGCTACTGTCAACTCCTGCCAACTCCAGGGTGTGATTCATCCAATTTTTGGGCTCCTGAGGCCAACTCCAGTGTATATTTGGGCTCCTGCTGCTGCTACTGTCAACTCCTGCCAACTCCAGGGTGTGATTCATCCAATTTTTGGGCTCCTGAGGCCAACTCCAGTGTATATTTGGGCTCCTGCTGCTGCTACTGTCAACTCCTGCCAACTCCAGGGTGTGATTCATCCAATTTTTGGGCTCCTGAGGCCAACTCCAGTGTATATTTGGGCTCCTGCTGCTGCTGCTGCCAACTCCAGGGTGTGATTCATCCAATTTTTGGGCTCCTGAAGCCAACTCCAGTGTATATTTGGGCTCCTGCTGCTGCTGCTGCCAACTCCAGGGTGTGATTCATCCAATTTTTGGGCTCCTGAAGCCAACTCCAGTGTATATTTGGGCTCCTGCTGCTGCTACTGTCAACTCCTGCCAACTCCAGGGTGTGATTCATCCAATTTTTGGGCTCCTGAGGCCAACTCCAGTGTATATTTGGGCTCCTGCTGCTGCTACTGTCAACTCCTGCCAACTCCAGGGTGTGATTCATCCAATTTTTGGGCTCCTGAGGCCAACTCCAGTGTATATTTGGGCTCCTGCTGCTGCTACTGTCAACTCCTGCCAACTCCAGGGTGTGATTCATCCAATTTTTGGGCTCCTGAGGCCAACTCCAGTGTATATTTGGGCTCCTGCTGCTGCTGCTGCCAACTCCAGGGTGTGATTCATCCAATTTTTGGGCTCCTGAAGCCAACTCCAGTGTATATTTGGGCTCCTGCTGCTGCTGCTGCCAACTCCAGGGTGTGATTCATCCAATTTTTGGGCTCCTGAAGCCAACTCCAGTGTATATTTGGGCTCCTGCTGCTGCTACTGTCAACTCCTGCCAACTCCAGGGTGTGATTCATCCAATTTTTGGGCTCCTGAGGCCAACTCCAGTGTATATTTGGGCTCCTGCTGCTGCTACTGTCAACTCCTGCCAACTCCAGGGTGCGATTCATCCAATTTTTGGGCTCCTGAAGCCAACTCCAGTGTATATTTGGGCTCCTGCTGCTGCTGCTGTCAACTCCTGCCAACTCCAGGGTGTGATTCATCCAATTTTTGGGCTCCTGAAGCCAACTCCAGTGTATATTTGGGCTCCTGCTGCTGCTGCTGCCAACTCCTGCCAACTCCAGGGTGTGATTCATCCAATTTTTGGGCTCCTGAAGCCAACTCCAGTGTATATTTGGGCTCCTGCTGCTGCTGCTGCCAACTTCTGCCAACTCCAGGGTGTGATTCATCCAATTTTTGGGCTCCTGAGGCCAACTCCAGTGTATATTTGGGCTCCTTCTGCCCCTCATAGTGATGCCACTTCAACTCTCTGCAATTGTGCCGCTCTGCGATTCTATTAGCGATGCCTCTGATCTGCATGTGATATTTCTTCAAAGTATTATTTAACTAACCCAGCACGCATCCTGTGCGTGTTACAGCAAGGCTGAATGGTTTACAACCCTATTGAGGCTCTAGGAGGCTCAGAAATAGCCGTTTTTAATAGCGATTCGTCGCGAATTTATTCGGGTCGAAACGATTTTTGTCGGAAAATTCGGCGAATCAGTCGAATCGAATTTTTCAAAAGTTCGCTCATCTCTAGTAGTAAGCTTCAGCTGTAATGACTCATCTTTTAAAAAAATATATTGCCTATATCCCCTGCCTGAATGCTTTTTGAGGCAACCACCATAGAGATACATTGTAACAGCTTTCCTCGCACAGATCTTTCTTGCTACATTAGCAGCTATCCCAAGTCTGCAACAGTTTAGTCTGATCAGTTTTTTACTTGAATGTCAGCAATGCAATATTTAGTTGGTTATTAATATGCACACAGTGTATAAGTACATGACTAGTAGCGGTTTATAGTTACATTTATTTAGAATTTTTTTGAACATAAAAACATGCAACAATTTACTATTTACCACTTTTTGATCACAACTAAAATCTAAAGTGAAATATAGACAGTAAGCAAAAATACTTTACACCAATAATAAGATGATCATGTCTAAAAAGACCAGCACTAAAATAACTGTTTTAGGTTCTCAAACCCAGCTAAATTGGTTAAATTGACAGTGGCCTGAATTTCAAATAATTGGGTCACAATGTTTTGTTTGGTGTATAAATGGACACTGAATGAAACCAAAAACATAATAGACATAATACATAGAGCGACCATGTTCTTGCTTATTTATTTAAATACATGACAAAGCAAATCCTTCCTGCTATAATGAAGATCCCAGCTTGGATCTACAGAATAATTGCTCTCATTAAACGGATTCATTAATTGCTGTTTACAAAGATCAGCACAATTTAGGTTCATTTTACAACAGATCCAATGCCCCGGTGCTAATTAGTCAAAGGTTATTAATTAGCATTAGTCAAAGGGTGGGTTTAATAATTAGCCATTCTGAAGGAGAATCCTCAAGGGACCACGTGCTTATAATGCTCTGGAAACCAATAGTGACAAACACTAGTGACATTACGTTCAATGACAAACCAGCTTCATTTTGCTCACACAACACAAAGCTTCTTTCTGATATTGACTAATAAAATGTCTAGTTGCCTTGATTTGTTTTTACAGGCATATCATAACCTGAACTGGGAAGGCCAATATGAACTTATGGTCCACACAATCCCAAGCCCCCCATGTCTTCAATTTCGACTCAATAAGCCGACTGTCCGCGGGGTGGGGGGGGGGTTGTTCTTGGGGATGATGATGCTATGGGGCCCCATTAGGACTATGTATGACTCAGCCCCCTATTATAACCTATAATATGTAATGACTGGCCTGGGCCCCATGGCATCCATGCACACTCCAGCACTCACCCCTCCCCCCCCTCTATTACAACTGCAGCAACTCGATGGGGGGGTGACCAAATTCCAGAAAGGTTAGATGTCACCCTGTGCCCCCAAACATCTACACACAATTACATTCACTCCCTGATAAAGGCAGAGGGAGGGACATTAGGAAAATGATGAAGAGAATGAGTTGATTTAGCACTACTTTTGGAAGAGAAAACTGCCATTCACTTTCATTTAATACCCTAGAGGAGACACCAATAGATATATATACAGTTTCCCCGAAAATAAGACCTTCCCCCAAATAAGCTCTAGTAAGATTTTTCAGCATTTTTTGTGAAATATAAACCCTACCCCAAAAATACGCCAGGTTACAATTCACAATCCAGAAGCGGGACATCAGCAGATTGATTGGAGTGGCTGTAAAAGGAGGGTGAGGGCAAATCAAGTCACACAGGTAAGCTTGTCTGTCGGGAGTAAAATGTCTGATCTTGCTGGCTCTACCCAGCATGCTGCCATGTCAGACACATGGCCGACCACCCCCGCCATCCGAATCTGTGCACGAACTGTACTGAAACTGCTGTACTGCCGCCAGGATGGGATTATAAATTCTGGAAGATACAATTCCAGGAAGATACAATTAAAGAGTAACAAATGATGGAAAGAAGCAGTTTGACAGCTTTGACAGCATCACCAGTATTACAGTACGTCAGCTGCTTCCAGCGTTCACTCAGCGGGGGTCCTAGAACCAATTTTTGGAGCAAAATGTAATATAAGACTGGCCTTATTTTCGGGGGAAACGCAGTAGAACAAATTCTTTCACCTGGTGCTGAATAGCCCTCAAGGTAGACCATGAACGTGGATAGTATTTTCTTCTCCAAAAAAAGTTGATTTTTTTTAGAAAAGATGGAAAAAGAAATGGCGGAAAGGTCACAAAAAAGCGATAGAGTGAAGGTAAAGTAGAAAGGAAGATAACATGGAAAAGAAAAAGAACAAAAAATGTGAAAAAGTGAAGAACAACATGTGGAAGGAGAGCAAGAATAAAAGGACATAAGTAAAACATGAAAAAAAAAGAAAAAGGGAGGAACAATCACATAAAGAGAAAAAAGAGATAGACAGGTTTGAAGTTGATGAGGAATAGGACGAGAAAAAAAAGAGAATGCAGGAAATCGAGAAAGAGCGAGAATGATAGATTCAGAAGAGAGATACAACAAATGAACGTTGTGGAATCAGCTGAGGGCTTGCTCTCCCTAGGCACCCTGTGAGATTAGGATTGCGCCCTGTGCTCTGCACACAGCTTGCACATCCCAAAGGCCAGCTATGGTGCCATGAGGTCCAGGGAGTATTTAGGTCCATTTTAAGAAATATAGCTAATACAGAGCTCACACCTTAGATAGAAAATAAAGTGTAACACTCACGCGTTTCAGGTGGAGCTCACATCCATGGGCAAAGGAGAAAAGCAAAAAATTGACACTAAAAACAAATCAGTTGGGTGTCCTGGTTTTAGGTAATGGGTTCGTTTTCTTGTGCCTGTGTTGCCCTAAATGAAAAAAAAGCAGCTTCCTAGAGCTTTTATATTTACCCTTTTCTATAATTGACCCCAAATCTCCCCAGACATGTATTCAGAAAATGCAGTGTGTGTACCATGGTCATGTCAGCTCAAATCATCACACAGACCTCTGGAGAGGTAAAAACCCTTCATTGCTAGTGAGTGGCAGAATGTAACGGCAATAGAAGAAGAGTGATAGCCTGCAGTTAGTAACCATTCAAAGTGCTTAGGAATTACATTTGCAGGAGATTACAGAAAATATAAGCAGAGCTTTTAATCCAGACACAATTCCATAATGTTTAAAGGCTCTTAGCTCTTCCCAATGAAATGTAATGTTAAAGCAATATAATATATATATATATATATATATATATATATATATATATATATATATATACACACACACCAGCTATACATGTACACTGAGTGCCCCAAAAACACAAGAGAAGCTGCAACATAAGGAAAATAAATCAGGTCAGTTCAATGAGCATGGTACAAAGTAAAAGTAGAGTTAAAAGAATTAAAGTGGACTCTATAAAAGTGGACTATAAAAGACTCCAGGGCCAGCCGACTAGGTGCCCCTGGAGCATTCCTATTCGTGATATACCCCACTGTGTGAACCTTTCCTCGCAGTTATCACAGGCCACGCCGGCATCCCTGTAGCTGTGCACACTCCCGCTCCCAGCCATTCATATAAGGACTGCAACACACGACACCAGCATGCCTTACGCCGTCCAAAACAATATACTATGTATTAGTATGCACAGAATAAAGTGCTGATCGGACGAGTGCCTTTTCTGGTTAAAAGTTGTAATACCTTTCATACACAACAAGTTGTTTTGACTTCCTACAACTATTCGTATTTTGGAAATGAAGTGGTCAGTGGCATGGAAAAGCATAGGGCATTCCCTTTAGTTTTACATTGTTTATGCTATGGACTGTTAGCAAACTAGATAAGTCACACCACTGTAACCAATCATTTTAGTTTTTTTTTGTTTTCTTATTTCTGATCTAGAACGAGTAATCATTTGTAAAAGTTTATCAAAATTAAAGAACAAAATCCCAAATCGAAATGCCACTAAGGAAGAGTTTCCGAGGTCTTTTAGACTCCGGGTACAGGTTTTGGTCAACAACAGAAACACAGGGTAATGGTGACCAGTAAAATCGTTTTTATTTTTATGAAAAGTGAAGCCCTTATGTTTCCCTCAGCAAATGCCACTTATACCCGTCAGTCAAAATAAAAAATATCTTTTGTTCGTGTTGGGACCAAACACGGAAAGAAGTCCATCAACCCAGCTTACCTATGCAGAGTGTGCAGCAGGAAGCAGCTGTAACTCACCTAGACCATAAAAAAAAAAAAAATAATAATTGTGATGGCAGGAGGGTGTGGAATGTGCAACAGGAAGCAGCTGTGACTTACCTGAGCCCTGCGCCCCAACCCCTGGTCAATGTTCCAGCTGTCAAATAGGCAATGGGTATGGCTACAAAAAGATGGCAGCTGGCACTAGAAGTATCCTCACTCATGGGAGCGGCTCCCATCTTTCTATGGGCTCGGTCTAGCCCATTTGACAGTCGGAATGCCTATCGCCGACCTGGGACCAGCCAAGTTACACCCACTTCTTGTTACACACTCCGTTGCACCCTGTCACCCACCCACCATCACAATTTTTTTTTTTTTGGAGGCGATTCGGACTCTGGGGTTACAGGCAAGTTACAGCAGCTTCCAGTTGCACACTCCCACATCTGCCATGACTCCAAACAGACCGGTGAGGAGTGGGGGCTGGAGGGGAATCGCTCCCCCAAAAGACCAAAAACCCCAAATGTTCAGGTCCCCCAGAAATCAATGGGTACCGGGTTCGGGTCCCCTAACCAAACTTTTATTTAAAGTTTGGACAAACTTGCCAAACCCAAACCTTCTGGGATTCGCCCAATACTACTCACCATGTCTCATCTCACCCCTGCCCACCTCTCCCTGTATCACCTGTGCTCAAATAACCTTTTCCCACCTCACATATGCTCAGATCTATGCATACATAAAAGCATTTACACATTTGAGGTCACAGCTTTCCTGTAGTAAGGTGTTTGCTTTTTATTGTGTTACCTTAAAGTGAAAAAGGCTATTCGGTCCTTGGTGCAAAAAAGGTTGTGCACCTCTGGTGTTAAGAGCAAGAAACAAGCCACCCAAGGAAACTATTTGCATAGAGGAGGAGTGGTAATAAAAAGGCCATTCAGAGATAGATAGAAGCAACACACACGTTGCTTTTTGGGAAAAGACAAATGGCTGTGCAATCTACTACCGGAATATGTATTCATTGGGATTCTCTTGTGCCACCAATGGTGGCGATTTACTAGTTCGCGACTTGACAATAAAGTATGTTCGTCATATGCACAACGCATGTGTGACCAATGAGAAAGCAAAATTTACTGCAGTGAACACAGACTTTTACAATGCATTTTTAGGTGTTTGCGCCACAATTCACCTTAGAAAGTCACAGGTATTTACATTGAAAAGTGGTTTGGAGAATGCTGCCTATTTGACAGCGGAAAGAACGCAGACTGCCGACGGGATCGCAGGGCCCGGCAGCCCATCAACCAGTTTCTCCAAGTTTGGCCCAATTGCCGTACTCGTACCTCTGGCTAAAGTCTATGTTTGGATTCCTGAACTCACAAAGTTTGGTATGAACCTGAACTTTGCAGTTCACGTTCGCCCAACACTACTAATAATGTGAGGGCCTAGTTTAAAATTCAGCCGACGCAGTGCTGTCCCCCCATCGTTTTTCATCATCAGACATAGTCCAACAGCCAGCAATGTAGGCATCAGGGCAGGTATGCAATTAGAACTACCCGTCCATGGTCTGGGACCACTCTCCCCCCTGCTGCTGAGCCTCTTTGGTCTCTATACTGGATTCTTAGCTGTCCTGACCTCAAGGCGGCAATAAGCTGGAGACCCATGGCTAAGATTATCTTCATGTCTCCAGAGACTAAACTGAAAGGACAGACTAAAGCTCCCCAATGGGGGCACAACAAACAATTGTCTGTAACCTTTCCCCAATTTATCTAAAACACAACAAATGGATTTGTGACAGTTCAATTTCGTGATTCAAGGCGTTTCTTGTTTTCTTTTGCTATTCTTATGACAGCCCTTCTAACTTTGCCCTATTTGCATACCTATTTAATGGTGTAATTTGCCTTTTTTTTTTTACATTTTTCATTTTTAAAAGATAGCTTTTCAAAAGAAACCACAAGAACATCTGCCAAATGGCGGGGCAGTGGAAGTAAAGGGGAATGAAAGTGTGCAGGAACGAGATGTTCAGTAACTATTGTGTGAGTGACAGCAGCAGGCTATAGCCGCTATCAGGAAGTGACCTCATGACACTCTGCAGTTTCCTTTCCCACATCCTGTAAAACTAACATTTTTCTTGCAAAAGAAAAATAGGGGCAGAATGATACGGGGGGGGGGGGTGGGGGGGGGTTCTACAAATAAATACACCTATATCTAACCAGTTTTAGTTCCTTTACGATATGTATTGGTCACAATATAACGTATTCACATTTTAAAGTGCTTTCTGAGAACAGGCATTGACAAAAATGGCGAATGATACAGGGGGGGGGGGGGGGGAGGTTTCTACAAATAAATACACCTATATCTACCCAGTTTTAGTTTCTTTATGATATGTATTGGTCACAATCTATTCACATTTTAAAGTGTTTCCTGAGAACAACCATTGACAAAAATGACGACAAGCATAAATTCCATTTGGAGTGTCCTTTACAACCAATGTCCCCCAGTGCCTTGTATAGATTGGCAGAAATAAATGATTAACTTGCCTACCCAGGTTTTATATTTAGTTTTTTAGAGCTAACCTTTAAACTTGACCTTCAGCATGATTTAATGAAAAGTGCAAACCCTTAAAAAACTATTCCCCAGCATCTAAAATTATTATATTTTATATTTTTAGTCAATTACTTATTCTTTCCCTAACTGGGCTGCAACTCTGTTTAGGACTCTAGGATATGGGCGTCGCCATCTTGACTCAGAAGCATCACATACTGAGGAGATGAGAGTGGGATAAAGTGCAGGGGGCGGGTTATAGCTGAGCAGACAGAGCAGAGCTGGGATCAGGGAAAGGACAACAATCCCAGAATGCAGAGCGCCACAGTCAGAAGGCACTTCCTGTTTGCAGGCTGCCTGATGCTCCATGAGCCTTGGATCTTGGATGTTTAAAGGCTCATAACATGCAGTAGATGCAGGTAGGATGATTTTTAATGTGAGCAATCTGTATGTACAGGGTGTGGGAAACATATATGATAGGCTCTTATTCAGGGTGAAGGTCCGCTTTAATAAATTGTTTTATTACACGTATTATTATTATATTGTATTATTACACGTAAATGCCATTTCTGGAGAAAAACAAATGATGTTGAATGATTTTTAGTAAAACAGGGCTGACTTAACACTGTGAGAATTGTTTTTTGTGAGTAAACATTTTTTATAATGTTTTTTTTTTCTTACTGCAATTTAACACCATTCAAACCATTTTCTGAGACACTATATTCATGTGTTTTTTCATACATTTTTTGATCATGTTCTTATTAATTATATAATCATGTAGTGATATACATTAATTTGGGCATAGTGCAATATATATATATATATATATATATATATATATATATATATATCCTTCAAATAGAGCCGCTTTGGGTCAGTTTTTGGGGCTTTGTCATATATGTTTTTTAATTAGTCCCTATGTTTGTCTAGTATATGTCTTTGTTATTGTGTTACTGTGGATTGGTATAATTAAAGATATAATTACTTCTTTTTACTTTTGGTTTGTGCGGCCTCCTTGTTTGGTGGGGTCCTTTTTGGGGCTAATGCTGGTAACCCACTGTGTATAGATTGTACTATATTGACACATTTTTGTCTTAAGGTCCTCTTTAGGCCAGCACCCAATTACTTACATTTTAGCTGTGCGAAACTTTTTCTTGTGTAAATTGTTGACCATTCAAACACAAATCATTTATAACTAAAAATGCTGCTGAATTGTACTAAGCAAAAAAAAAACAATTTAAACATTTTTCTCACAAAAAAAGTGAGAAAAAATGCTCATGGTGCTGCCCTAATATTTATTTTGTAAAACCTTGCGGCAACATAAAGAAAGCAGATCTAAGGTGATGTGTGAGAAAGCCGGGAAGGCGACATGACAAGGACGGGTCATTAAAGGATAAACTGCGTGAGCTGCTGTGAAATTGATGCAAAAAAAAAAAAAAATCCTCTTTACAAAAGCGGTTATTACAAAAATGCAGCTTTCGTAAAACAAATGTAGAGGCAAACAGGAGGAAGAGTATTATCTGTACTTGCCATCTTCCTGTTTATCCGCTGGGTAGAGAAACGTCTGCACAGCTAGTGTGGCTAAAGGCTGCCAAGAGACACATCCTCCGGTGCCGGAAATGTGTGCAATCTGTCACACTTTCCAACAAGTTCTTCTTTCCTGCTTTTTCTACCTATTGTACCAGACGCCAATTGTCATGATTTTAGGTAAAAAGGGACAAGACATGCTGTAATATTTGAAGTAACTACTGACCTAAAATGGTTCCCAGACTATGATCAAGATTTTGGGATGCCTCAGCAGTCTTTAAATAAAAGTTCTGTGGACTATTCCTAAGACCTCAGATCAGGAGTGTCCTAAAGTGCATGAAGTGATCTGCTTATCTTAAAGCATAACAAAACCTGGGAATTTGACCTTCTCCTGTTTTGTTCCAAGCCCTGAACTGGGATGCCCTGCTGTGTGAAGTCCACCAGAAAGCCGGTGTTCACTCATCTCACCTTGGTCCGGCAGCGTATGCACGGGCTCATCCAATGAGAGCAGTATGCCCTCACTAGGTCATTCCGCAAACGTCTCTTAGTGACTTAAAATGGCGCATCCCCAGCAGCATGCGTGCCATTCATATAGGATGGGGCAGGAGCGTGCATACAGCCCAAGGATGCAGAGGATGCGCCAGCTTGCACTCCCCATTGAAAATAATGAGAGCCGTTTGCTGAATCAAATACGCACAGCAAATGACTCTCACTGGACGAGAGCCTGTGCATGTGCCATTGGACCAGGGAAAGGTGAGCGAATACTGGTGCCCCAGGGGGTTTCACATAACGGGGCATAGCCATACCATCCCCCACCTGCTGGAGGCCAATTTAGGGGCAGCGGTAAGGTAAGTCAGTGACCCTGTGCCCTATATGGCATTTCTGATCTGGGGGTCTTCAGGAGTAGAGTTGTCCTTCTGTAAGCGGCCTCTTCAGTTCCGGGTAGAAGCCTTAGCAGAGCTCCAGCATTTTCCCCCTTTCAATGAAATTTCTCCAGGACCACGTATAAAAGTGGTCTAATAATCACTCTGTCCCTTGCCGCTCTTAGCATGAGTAAGACAAGCCACAGTGGTCCTACAGCTGTCTCTGACCACAGCAGAGCATGCACAGGATTCAAAGCTGGGCCATGACTCAGAAATTGAAGCAAAGAAAAAAGCTTCACTTAGAATACATAACACAATCATCAATTGCTCAGAGATGGTTCATTTTACACTGTTCCTAAAGGGAGATAAGTTGGGAGGAAGTTAGTGTGTGTCTGAACAGGGACTATAAGCTACAAAATCCCAATATCGAGCTACATACTGACCTTCTTCCAGGTTCTCACAACGGTTAACTGTGGCAGAGAACACTTCATACAAGTCTGTCAGCAGAGCCAGAGGCCATATCGGTAAAAAGCATGGCTGTGGCACTGGATATCGGCAGAGCAAGGAAAGGTAAGTAACAAGAGAATTTAAGCCCCCCCCCCCCCCAAGGTGACCACCCTACAGGAAATCCCAATGTAGTGTGAATGAAACATCCCCCCCCCCCCCACCGGTGTCTGTGTCCCAGATTTCATGAGTGTGGCCCTCCAGCATGCTCCCTGTGAGAGGGAAGCGGGGGATGCGGCTGTCAGCACGCTCGGAGCCGCTCGCCTTAGACGGCGTGACATCAGCGGATCCGAGTGTGCTGATTGGAAGAGCGGCCGCGCATGCGCCATAGGATCGGGAAGAGGTGAGTTGGTTTCGGTGAACTAAGGGGTTTCACACAGCAGGGCACCCCAGGGGCAAGGACCAAAACCCAGGATAGTCAAAATATTGGGTTTTGGTCCACTTTAAGCCTTTCAGCTTCATTGACAGAAAAATATAATTTATTTTTTATATTTGTAAAAAAAACATTGACTGCTTTACCTAGGATCCTTGGGATCTACTACAGAGGGGGCGTGCCAGGACAGACGTCAATTGTGTCTACTAGGACAAGGCCAGCTCTGGGTTTATGTGGGCCCTTGGGCAACAGAATCTCACCCTTGGTTGCCCCAGCCCCCTGCCCTGTGCAATTTGTTACAGCTAGATAGAAAGACTCAACAGAAAGAAGAAAAAGAGAGAGATAGTGAACAGAAGAAATGAATGAAATAAATACTAAAGAATAAAAAAGTGGAAACAAAGATGAAAAGAAAAAAAAAAAAAAGAAAAACATTTTTCACATCACGTTCAAAGTTGAACACATTCATCTACAGAATTCTCCAGGGCACTTTCATAGATTAACAAAACCAGAGGAGCTCTGGGGGCCCAGAACCTGCCCAGTGTTGGCACCGGCCCTGTACCTACTCCAGTCAAATGATTCAAAAATTTACATTTATGTTCTGTTTATTGCCATATTTTTCATGGTATACCACACAATAAATGTATTTTTTATATATATATTTTGAAAGACATCACTACTCACCATTGTCCTTGTAGTCATATTTTTAACTGTTCTACATGTTGCTTTTACAATATAAATAGAAAACTTCATTTGAAGCTTATGTTTATGAAGCTCTGAGTCATTAACCAGAGGAGAGTATTTCTGCCATGGAGCTGAAGTCTAAGGCTGGCCATTCACATAGCTATGACCTCAACCACCATTCTTGGTGGGCGAGTATCGCCCAGGGAACAGGGAATGGTGCCCAAACTATCACATTGTTACACTCTTGTTACAGTCACAGTTAGATAATTCCAAACTTGGATGTGGATCTGGTTGTTCATGCTAAATATTATGAGACACAAACTTGTCAAATTAAAGTGGACCAACACCCAGGATTTTCACTATCCTGGGTGTTGGTCCACTTCCGCGGGGCACCCCGCTGTGTGAAACCCCCCAGAAAGCCCCAAAAACTCACCTGACCCTACTCCCATGTGACTCGCTCCACCAATCACCGCCGACGGACAAGCGAGGTCCATCGACTGACAAGGTGAGAGCGCCCACCGCCTCTCGCGCGTTCCTCTTACAGGGAGCGCGCCCGCGCCGGCCATTCACAAACGGGCGGCGCAGGTGCGCGCCCTGCTAGAGGGATGCACGAGAGGCGGTGGTGGCCCGCGCATGCACCGTTGGAACGAGGAACAGGTAGGATTTGCGGGCGTCCTGGGGGGTTTCACACAGCGGTGCACCGCAGGCAGGGAGCTGATCGGCCCGGGAATCTTATAGATTCCCGGGCCGATCAGCGGTGGGTGTTGGTCCACTTTAAGACTTTATTGCTAATTGTTCATTTTTTTCTTCTGACATCGGATAGGAATCTGTCATGTTGATGACAGATTCATCTGCATATAAAACAACAAGGGGCATTGCTAGGACAGTAAAAAGAGAGAGACAATTCACTTTAAAGTGGACCAAAACCCACAGAGATTGGCCCAGGAATCTATCATCGGGGCCGATCGATTCCCTCCTCAGGGGCATCCAGAATCGGGATACCCCACTGTGTGAAACCCTCCAGGTCGCCCATAAACTTACCTTCTTTCCTGGTCTTTCCCCGCTATCCCTCTAGCAAGGTGTGTGCCCGCGCCGGGCATTTGTGAATGGCTGGCGCGGGCACGCTCCCTGTTAGAGGGAAACAGGGGATGTGACTGCCAGCATGCTCAGATCCGCTCACCTTAGACGAGCTCCTGAAAACAGGTGCTCGAGCGAATCAGAGTGCGCCAATTGGAAGTGCGGCTGAGCATGTGTCGTAGGATCGGGAAGAGGTCAGTTTGTTCGGGCGACTTGTGGGGTTTCACACAGTGGGGCACCCCAGACCAGGGGCAAGGACCAAAACCCAGGATAGTCAAAATCCTAAAGTGGACCCCAGGAATTTGACTTTCCCCGGGTTATGCTCTTTGCCCCCAGGGCATCCTGAATTGGGGTGAAACACCCCAACTCGCCCAGTAAAATTCAACTCTGCTTAGTACAACAGGGCATGTGCAAGCTCTCGTCCAATCAGAGCCCTTTGCCGTGTTTACATCCATCAGCAAAGGGCTTGGATTGTCTTCAATGAGGAGCACGCGCTGCTGCATCCCCAGCATGCCCAGCCTATCTGAATGGCTGTGGTGGAAGCGCGCGCACACTGCCAATGATGCAGGGGATGGCCTGAATGTATTCTTAGTGTTTTATGTCTTAGCTTCCATGGTTAGTTTCAATGCAGTACATACCAGAGGCAGGGAAGGCATCCTCCGCTTATATGTTAAGGACACCATTGTGTTGGATGCCATCTTGACCAGCGGCAGCAAAGCGGGTGAGAGGTGAGCAAGGCACAGAGTGAGCGAGTCAGTGGCAGCAGAGCCAGCAAGGCTCCAATGTGACACCACTGCACCCAGGATTGTGGGCCAGATCTCACTCGAGTTTTGCCTGCTCCCAGGGTTCTCTGGTTGGGATTCGGTCTCCTGCAGCCAGGTCTCCCCCAGTGAGGGAGGAAGCGGGCATAACCTAAACTGAGCAGATGTCCCACTTTCAGTGGGGCAGTCCCACTTTGAGGCCCACTGTTCCTTGAAAAACCCTGGGGACACCTAAATGTCCCACTTTGCTAACACATAGTGAAGGATGTCCCACCAAATGCATGATGAAGGATGTCTGGATGGTTTACAACTGCTCTGACTCTTTGGCTTGTATTGGAATGCATGGACTGGAATGAATCACCAACATCTCTTTTGGCCAAAAATCACTTGAGCATGTGACTGGGGGTGGGGCTACATCTACTTATACACATGAAGAGCATAGAACGCTGTGTATACTTCTTACTAAAGAGCCAGTAAATAAGACACACCTTAAACCAGTTTGTGGGTGGTGAGTTGTGGATAAAGCTGTCAAACTTTGAGGTGCCCAAAAAAGGTCAGTTTAGCATAAAGGGCCTCCAGTGGGCTCTGCTGACCTTGTAGCTTCCCCTGCCCTCACATTAAGCACCCCCCCCAGCCCTGGCCTGGATACAGCTGATAACAATAGTTTAAATGTACAGCCCAGATAGTATGGCAACTATTGCAACTTTCATCACCATTCTATCATCTTCCTCCAAAAGAAGAACTTCGGAGGCTCTGGAGTCTAAAAGACTCCATGGCAGTCCGAGTTCCGCTCCCATCTCCACTGCGTCCCACTCCCCTCTAGCTGTGCTTTCTGAATGGAGACTGAGCGGGGAATGTGGCCGGTGGCACACTCGGCCCCCATGTGGCTGCTTAGCAGCTTTGCGCAGCTGCTAGCAGACCAGAAAGGAGCAGAGTGAAACTAAAGTGGAACAAAACCCAGGATTTTGGCTATCCTGGGTTTTGGTCCTTTCCCCTGGGGCAGGGGGGGGAGTGTGAAACCCCCCCCCCCCCCCCCATATAGCTAGGCGCGGCCGCTCGTCCAATGAGCGCACCCGGAGCCGCTGACGTTGCATCGTCTAAGCCTTCGTCTAAGGCCAGTGGCCCCGAGCGCGCTGGCGGCCGCATCCCCCGCTTCCCTCTAACAGGGGGCGTGCCCACACCGTCCACTCACAAATGCCTGGCATGGGTACGTGCCCTGCTAGAAGGATAGCGGAGATGCAGCGGTGGCCCGCGCATGTGCTGTTGGACCAGGAAACAAGGTAAGTGTTTGGGGTGACCTGGGAGGTTTCACACAGCGGGGCATCCCGATTTTGGATGCCCTGGGGGAGGGAATCGATCGGCCCGGGAATCTTATAGATTCCGGGCTGATTGATGTGAGTTTAAGCTTTGAAGTGGACCAACACCCGATGCTGATTGGCCCGGGAATCTATAAGATTCCCGGGCCGATCAGCATCGGGCCTGCGCTGTGTCAAACCCCCCAGAAAGCCCCGAAATCCCTACCTGCTCCTCGATCCAGAGGCGCATGCGCGAGCCACCGCCGCTGCTCGCGCATCCCTCTAGCAGGGCGCACACCCGCGCCGGCCCTTTGTGAATGGCACCCCGATCGGGGTGCCCCACCGAAGTGGACCAAAACCCAGGATAGTCAAAATCCTGGGTGTTGGTCCACTTTAAGCATGCTGATTGACTGAGTGAGCCCACATGGTTTTGACCGTGCCTGTGCCATGGGAGCATCAGGAAGGCGAGTTTTTATTGTGACCTGGGGGGAAAACACCCAGTGGGGCATCCTGAAAGTAAGCACTAGGTTTACAACATTAATAGAACAGTCTTTGTAGCTTTGAATGCTGTCAGTAGATGCTAAAGAACACAGCAGCCTGCCCTCAGGCTACCCAGTGAACAATACACATAGCTAAGAAGATGTGAAGTCATCCAAGATGCTGGCAGATATAAGAAGAAGACGAGGAATATTAAAGAGAATGAATTTTCAGAGCCATGGTGGATGCCCAGCTTTAGGGAGTCACTGACCTGGAATAATTACCATAGTCAAGGTATTCATTTTTTCACTCCACTTAGCAGCATTCTTATTTTAGGTCAATCGGTCATACCGGAAAAGTTGCATATTGCATACCTCCCAAGTGTTTCGAATTTGGAGGGACTGTCCCTCGTTTGAGTCCATGTCCCCCTGTCCCTTGTTGTTCTCATTTGTCCCTCTTTGAGGTGTAACATGCAGATCTGCACCAATAAATCATTCATTTGCCTATTCAAAGTGTTTCTAATGTTGTAACTGTTTCATCCTATCCATCAATCAATGGGGGGGGGGGGGGGTCAACTGTCCCTCTTTTTCATCCTGAACAGTTGGAGTATGTATATTGCTGCACTTTCCAGTTTAGAAATAAGCTTTATAAAATAAAGTAAAAGAAAAACTGTTCAAGAGTTCAGACATATTAAAGACCCTGCACAGCATTATAATGATCAGGGGTTGGGACCCCCAGATAGCCCAGTAAAAACTCAGCTTTCCCCAGTCCTTTGGCGTATGCACAGGCTCTCATCCAGTCAGAGCTATTTGCCAAGCATATTTATGCTCAGTAAATAGGAACGAAAGCGGCCTCATTCCCAGGCGTGCCATGCTTCTGCCCCCATCCTATGTGAATAGTTGGGCATGGGGGGCACGCCTGAGCCCAGAGATGCCAGGGATGAGCTACTCTCGCTCCAGATTGTTTTCATTGCCGGGGAGGGGCTGTCAGAAAATGCGCATTTCACACAGCGGGGCATCCCTCGCTGCAGCCAGTGCGGGGCATCCCGCGCTGCAGCCAGTGCGGGGCATCCCTCGCTGCAGCCAGTGCGGGGCATCCCTCGCTGCAGCCAGTGCGGGGCATCCCTCGCTGCAGCCAGTGCGGGGCAACCCGTCGCTGCAGCCAGCAAGGGACATCCCTCGCTGCAGCCAGCAAGGGACATCCCTCGCTGCAGCCAGCAAGGGACATCCCTCGCTGCAGCCAGCAAGGGACATCCCTCGCTGCAGCCAGCAAGGGACATCCCTCGCTGCAGCCAGCAAGGGACATCCCTCGCTGCAGCCAGCAAGGGACATCCCTCGCTGCAGCCAGCAAGGGACATCCCTCGCTACAGCCAGTGCGGGGCATCCCTCCCTACAGCCAGTGCGGGGCATCCCTCGCTACAGCCAGTGCGGGGCATCCCTCATTACAGCTATTGCGGGGCATCCCTCACTACAGCCATTGCGGGGCATCCCTCACTACAGCCAGTGCGGGGCATCCCTCACTACAGCCAGTGCGGGGCATCCCTCACTACAGCCAGTGCGGGGCATCCCTCACTACAGCCAGTGCGGGGCATCCCTCACTACAGCCAGTGCGGGGCATCCCTCACTACAGCCAGTGCGGGGCATCCCTCACTACAGCCAGTGCGGGGCATCCCTCACTACAGCCAGTGCGGGGCATCCCTCACTACAGCCAGTGCGGGGCATCCCTCACTACAGCCAGTGCGGGGCATCCCTCACTACAGCCAGTGCGGGGCATCCCTCACTACAGCCAGTGCGGGGCATCCCTCACTACAGCCAGTGCGGGGCATCCCTCACTACAGCCAGTGCGGGGCATCCCTCACTACAGCCAGTGCGGGGCATCCCTCACTACAGCCAGTGCAGGGCATCCCTCACTACAGCCAGTGCAGGGCATCCCTCACTACAGCCAGTGCAGGGCATCCCTCACTACAGCCAGTGCAGGGCATCCCTCACTACAGCCAGTGCAGGGCATCCCTCACTACAGCCAGTGCAGGGCATCCCTCACTACAGCCAGTGCAGGGCATCCCTCACTACAGCCAGTGCAGGGCATCCCTCACTACAGCCAGTTAGGGGTGACACAGACACACACACACAGACACAAACACTCACCAATGCAGGCGATTTCCCCCTCCTGCGCGATCTCCAATAAGGCCAGGCTCCTTCCTGACGGGAACAGGCTCCTCCCTGGAGTCCTGCCTCCCCCCCACTGAACCACCAATGAGCTTTAAGAAGAGAAAATAAAAAAAGCCTGCCTCCCAGAAGCCTGGCTGCCGCCTGCCCCGAGTGTGCAGCAGAGCGCTCACACTTGGGGCCAACAGCAGTGGGTGTCTGAGAGGCCGCAGAAACCTTCCAGCCAGTAACGGGCGGCGGAGAGCAGCGATGGTGTGGGACAGAATGGCGATGGCGTAGGACAAGTACATGTGCCACGGGACACACTGCTCAAAATCGGGATTGTCCCAGGGAAATCAGGATGATTGGGGGTATGCCGAAAATGATGAATGTACCCAGCTTTAATTATAAGCAGCCATCACAGTTTGCATAATAAGCATATTATTATTTACTGTCATAAACAAGAGGTGTACAGAGCCGGACTGCAGAGCATGACACGGTCAGACACCGGCAGACAAAGGAACTGCCTATTTGGAGACCGAACACTGCAATTTCTTTTCTATTCATAGTCTGCCACTGCCGTCTGATTAAAAAGTTGAGAAACAGCAAAGAAGTTTCCAGCATTACCATTACCAGAATACTCACATACCCCGCTTTAGGAGGAGGCAGAATCATACCCACACTCTGCAATCAGTTAAATCAGCTCTCAAAAGAAGTTTTTCCAAGAGTTAAATATAAATAAGTAACCATCTAAATAAGCCATTTACCCACTGCAGCCCAAACTATATTTTTAGCTTTGATTAGAGTGAGAAAGAATCAGAACCAGTTAAAGATTCTTTTTGCTGCTCTTAACCAAACTTCAAGCAATAATGGGTTGTACCATGTTAGCCGCTGAAAGCAGTAGAAAGTGAAGTAATTAATAATTTCTTATCGTGCTAACTGAGCTTTCGGGAAAACTTAGTGAGAACGAGTGAGAAACAGCAAAAGGATTCAGTTTCCAGCATTACCGTTACCAGAATACTCACATACTCCGCCATTTGTTAATGGCCGACGTGGGCACGCTCCCTGTTAGAGGGAAGCAGAGGATGCGGGAGTCAGATCCGCTGCTCTTAGAAGCGTCGTGGGACCAGGATAAGGTGAGCTGGGTTCGGGCAATCTGGGGGGTTTCTCACAGCGGGGCACCCCCGGGGAAAGGACCAAAACCCAGATATTCAAAATCATGAGTTTTGGTCCACTTTCAAGGACATTTTTGAAAGTGTGTCCACGAGGTGCTGAGCTAAAACTTTTGCTTATTGAAGCAGCCTTCACTATTTGCAATCTGTTGCCATTGGCAACGAGCACCAAGTCTGTACACCAAGAAGAGAGAAGTCCTGTACACACACTGCTGTTATGGCTGCTGCTGAGTTGAGGGAGCTCACTCAACTTTACATCTGCCCAAGAACAGTGGCCACTGTGTGTACAGGTACAGACTGCATGTAGTAAAAACTGCTTCCATAAAACACATCATTTCTAACATTTAAAGTGGACCAACACCCAGGATTTTGACTATCCTGGATTTTGGTCCACTTCGGTGGGGCACCCCAATAGGGGGTGCCCCGCTGTGTGAAACCCCCCAGAAAGCCCAAAAAAACTCACCTGTCCCTGCTCCCACGTGACCGCTGCAGCCAATCCCCGCCGCCACCTCCCGCGCGTCACTCGGCACCTTGAAGAGATCCTTTTGGCACAAAATAAAATATACTTTCAAAAGTTCCAATCAAAAATGGACTTACACTTTAACAAAAATATTAGGTGGGTGTCCACTGTCTCGGGCCAAATAATGGCCCATTACCAGGAATGGATTTATTGACTGGCCATTTGCAAGTGAACAACCATACAAATCGTATGCAATCGTACGACTTGCATTCAGGTGCAGAAGATTTGTTGCTTAAAGTGGACCAGCACCCAAGATTTTGACTATCCTGGGTTTTGGCCCTTTCCCCATCTCACTGTGTGAGACCCCCCCCCCCCCCCAGATCGCCGAGTGCAACTCACCTCTTCCCGGTCCTACAGTGCATGCACGGCCACTCGTCCAATCAGCACGCTCGGAGCCACTGACGTTGCGCTGTCTAAGGCCAGCAGCTCCGAGTGCGCTGGTGCTGCATCCCCTGCTTTCCTCTAACAGGGAGCATGCCCTGTTTGTGAATGGCCGGCAGGAGCAGGCGTCCTGCTAGAGGGATAGCAGGGATGCAGCCACGGCTCACGCATGTGTCATTGGATCGGGAAGCAAGGGAATTGTATAAGGGGCGACTTGGGAGATTTCACACAGCGGGTCATCCCGATTTTGGATGCCCCAGGGGGAGGGAATGGATTGGCTCGGGAATCATATAGATATCTATAGCTAGATAGAACCTTATAGGCACCGATCATGGTGCCTTGCTCAGTTGAAAAGAAGACTTCCTCAAAATACATTTGGATAGGAGATAGCTTGTAACAGTTACAACAACAGAAACACTTTGAATAAGCAAATGAATTGATTTATTGCTGCAGATCTGCATGTTACACCTCAAAGAGGAACAAATGAGAACAGTGAGGAACAGGGGGACATGGACTCAAAAGAGTCCAAATGAGTCACAGTTGGGGGGTATATATATATATAAGCACTGTTTCTTGTAATGGTGTTGGTCCGGTTTAAAGGAGAGTTTACCGGCCACCCTGGGGGTTTCTCACAGACTAGCGCCTGGCTTGGCTTTTACGTCAGTTCATATCACTTCTGCCCACCTCATCACTTTCCATCACACCTCTTCCGGTCTTACCCCTGCCTGACTCATCTTTACTCACCCAATCTCTGTTCACCTTACCTTTTCCCACCTCACCCCTGACCACATCTGCTCACCTTTGCTTTCAGGCAGCAAAATGTACCTAATTGAAAGTATGAACTGAGAAACTAATATTACTGGTGAAAAATGACTTCTGGTGCAGCGTGGGCTTTAACCACACACAAGCACAAAGGTTTAAACACAGCCTAAAACTAGAAACACAAAACATAACCATCTTGAGATGCAGACCCCTTCTCTGACTCCGCAAAACTCTGCTGACCTGATAATTGAAGCTCTATCTAGTTCTCAATTTTAACTCCTGACTATACCAACAACTTGCCCCGAACCCATTTTTATTTATGTGTACAATACAATATATAATACAATCAGTGGTGTAGCTTAATGTGACGGGGCCCTGGTGCGAACATTAAATGGGGCCCTTTCAAGGCTCATACAGTAAACTTTTTTCTGTCTTAACTCAATTGGATGCAACTAGACAACTAAATGGTGCTTCCTTTCTCTAAATGATTCAAAGTGAGCCCCAATGTGATAAATAAGGTGGAGGAGCAACTATGTTGTGGCCCCCCCTGACTTCGCACCTCCTGTACCCTCTATAGTTACGCCCCTGAATACATTATAACTAGGGTTGCCGCCATTCCCTACAAAAAATACCAGTCTTGTGGTTGGCGTGGCCATGTGGGTGTGGTCTCCTATCAATGTAGAGAGCTGACATCACAGCTGACATCACTACAGAGCTGAGGAAGGAGGAGTAGGAGGAAGGAGGAAAGAGCATCAAATGCACATACAGCACGCTTCCCCAGCACGCTGCAATGATGGACTGGCCAGGACGCCACACACTGCCTTGGTCACACCCGGTTCCGGCCAGGCGCAAGAAATACCGGCTGTGCCAGTGAGATACTGGCCAGGTGGCAACCCTAAATACAACATATGGGGCCAATACATGCAAACTGTACATGCCAAGCACTAATTGGAAACTTGTCTCTGCACTGTTCGCTGTGCATGACATGCATAACCTACTAATTAAACTTCATCCTGACCCCAAAACCCGAGTTGGCCCACAACAAAAACACAAGTCACCTGCATGTATCCAGCAGCACCTGAGTAGGGTTGCCACCTGGCCGGTATTTTCTTTTCTTAACTTTACTGGCCAATGGCTTGGTGGTGTCGGTTGTATTTTAACTGGTAAATGTAATTTCCAGTAGGAAAACAAATAACGGCACTGCCAAGCCTTTGGCCAGTAAAGTAAAAAATAAAATACCGTCCAGGTGACAACCCTACACCCAAGCCACTACACCACTAGACATCCAAGATACAGTTTAGGTACTTTTTTGGGGCATAAAATACTCACCTTCTATCCCTTGCAACAGCTTCACTCCTACCCAGTGCTGAGACCAGGACCCCAGGGCAGTAGAGCCAAGATTCCAGTATGAGGCCCAGCTATGAGGAGGGGGCCACCCTGACCTGAGAACCATAGGCTACCACACTATTGCTGCTGCCGTGGATGATAACGGAGGGCGACTGCCCCCCTCACACAGGTTGGTTTACCCTGGGGCCCAATTCAAACTAGAGGCCACGCCATCACACATAGTTTAGAGAGGGAGCTAGGCTCTATAGAGCTTATATTGTGTCTGTGCCCATCATGGCCTATAATGTCACATGTCCCAACCGTCACATATAGCTTATAAGGGGGCCCAGTACCTATACAGCCTATATTGTGCCTGGGCCCCCCATAACATATAATGTGATGGCTGTGCCCCAGTTTGATTTTCAGTTTCCTTTATGGCCTGAATAAGGTAAGCCTGACTGCCTTGGGGACAGTGGTCCAGTTCTAACTAAGGCCCCAACCGTCTCATATAGGTTATAAGGGGGGCCAGTACTTATATAGCCAATATTGTGCCTGGGCCCCCCATAACATATAATGTGATGGCTGGCCCCCAGTCTGATTTTCAGTTTCCTTTATGGCCTGAATATGATAAGCCTGACTGCCTTGGGGGCAGTGGTCTAATTCTAACTAAGACCCCAACCTTCTCATATAGGTTATAAGGGGGCCCAGTACCTATACAGCTTTTATTGTGCCTGGGCCCCCCATAACACATAATGTGATGACTGGGCTCCAAGAGTTTTTGTTTCCTACATGGTCTGTCTGGATTTTGAAGCAAGTCTGGTTGCGTTGAGGACAGAGGCTCGGTTTAAACTAGGGGCCAAGCCACCAAACACTGGTTTTAAGGGGCGCCCAGACCTTGCTGCTGTATGGGGCCAAAAATCCAGATGGCAGCCCTGTGGGACCCACAAGGTTTTCACACTCATGCCTTCATCCACTGTCTTTGCACATAATAAAAGCATTGTGGGACCCAGTCTCAGCACCCAGTAAGTTTTCAGCAGATGGAGAAGAAGGGGCAGAATCTTGGGAAGAGTAATAAGTAAATAAGTAAGAAGAAATCTCCTTTTGTCAGGATGATGTGTCAATATTCCCCCCTAAAAAGCAACCAATTAGCTATAAGGTAAACACAGCATTTCATGTGATAAGCCCATTTTGGAACAGACCCCTATCCCCTGAGGTCTGCAGGATAAAAGGATGAGCTGCCAATGAAAGGCAGGGTATAGAATTTCAGCATGAGGAGGGGGGGGCAGCAGAAAGTACACAGCCTGGCCACAATGGGAAGCAGGGGAGGGTGGAGGAACGTTATATAGAAGGTAGTGAATGCAGCGTGCACTGTGGGAAAACTTTCCAGCTGGAGGTAGCGTGCGTGTGTAGCCATGTGTTACTGATCTAGGTGTGCACAGCGTTAGCGCCACTTTGCAAAGGTTCCTCGGGCCTCCCAGTCATTTTTTACACATTCGTTAACGCTGCATCTCATTGTTGCCCTTCTTGCTGGGTGAAGCCACATTGCATTACAAAGCCTCAGTCACTAGGCCTGACAGACAAAAGCCTGGGAAATCACTAGCATGCTAATGCTGGCCAAACACCAGGCCTGGAGGTGTGGAAATGGCTCCTCACATTCTGCACACACAGGCCTCCATTAGCATTTTCTTCTTTCATCGTGGCCCAAGTTCAACAGAATAAATGGTGAATGACATTTCTTCTCACCATAGAAATTCTGCATGGCATCAATGCTTAGCAAGGCCTACAAAGGAAAACTCCTCTGCTGCTAATATGGTCACATTAAAGCAGGCCTAAAGTGAAAAAAAAAACGATTAGAGCCACTGAAGACCTTCAGTGGCATTACAGTAACCTAACCTAACCCCCCCCCCCCCCCCCCCGGGGGTTTAGAGTTGCTGGCTGGCTAGTATTTTTTTAACTTTACTGGCCACTTTATTTTTTTTACTGGTAATTGTAATTGCAGGTATCCTTTTCCCATCCTCAATCACCAGTAAAAAAACTAAACAAATACCAGCACCACCAGGCCAGTGGCCAGTAAAGTAAAAAAAAAACAAACAAAAAAAAAAAGACCAGGTGGCAACCCTACCCCTTTTAGAGACTCACTTTTCTCTAGCTATTCTGTTCCTAGTCCTATTGTTATTGTTTATTCATATAGCAAGATGCTACAACGTGCAAAGCAAATGCTTTTGAAACAGAAAACAATAAGAGAGAGTCCGATCTGACAAGGGACAAGAAACAGCTGCACATATGCAGTAACCACACCTTCTCCACTCAGAGGTGCGCTTCACTGTAGTATGAAGCCATATAGAGTTCCTGCTGGATTTTGGGCTGTATCCCAAATCAGGATGCCCTAAGGTTCCCTTTGAAACCCCCTAGGAAGCCCAATAATTGGCTTTAATACTCACTTTTTAGGATTCTACACGGTAGCAACTGCACAGCCATGTGCGGTGCAGACGCGTGGGCAGGGTGAGCCATTTTTAGGCTTCCTATGGGTCACTACAGAGCAGTGTATACCAAATCAGGATGCTCTGGGAAAGCTGTAAAACCTTTTTGGTATTTAGGTTGGCTTTTCTAGTCAAAAATGATCAGACGTTTGCCCGCAACCGCAATATGGGATACCCCACCAAATTTAGTGCAACAGCAACACTAAGACCAGGCAAAGCAACCTACCTACTTCTGTGGTCCCTCACTGTTAAAATGAACTTAAAGTCTTTTTTATGTCAACTTTAAATACCCCTGCAAAGCCTGAAAACTGGCTTTACTGCTTACTCATCTAGGATACTTCCTAGGGCTTGTTAAGGAGAAGAGTATCCCATATCAGGATGCTCTTGGGGGGGAGGGGGGCTTAAAATGTGAATTTTAATTTACTTGCCTCACAGGGTTTCTGATCTATACATATAGATATAGTAAAATAGCAACAATAAAGCAAAACAAAACCCTAAGCGTCTGGCCCTGGAGTCTAAAAGATAGCTCTGATTGAACGAGAGCAAGCGCATGCACTGTAGGTCCAGGGAAAGGCGAGTTTGTATGGGCGGGGGTATCACACAGTGGGGGCATCCCAAATCGGGATGCCCCAGAGGAACAACATCCATCACAATCCCGGGTTTTGTTCAGCTTAAAGACTAGGCAGAGCATTATTGTGTTTCCTTACTGCCGGTCAGTGGGGTTCGCTGGGCCGCACACAGAGCTGTCCTAAGCCCACCCTGCAAACATGATTGATTGCTGGCGGACATTTGATGTGCCAGTCTAATGAAGGATGGGGTGTTTGGACTATGAAGGCCCTGGGATTGCTGCTATTCTCACCTCACCAGCAATGTCACGGAGCATGCACAAGCTTTCGAACATTCAGCGTTCTATAGCATGCATATTAATGTGACTGCATACCCCATTTTCCTCCAGCTGACATGTCCTATCTAAATGGCTGGGCACCCGAGTGCTCATCAGCCAAGGGAAGCCGGGGATCACTGGTGAGGCGAGTATACCGGCAATCCTGGAGGGTTTACACTGCAGGGCATCCCAAATCAGGATGCTCCAGGGATAGCCGCCAGAGCTGGTCAATAACTGTTTTGATCCACTTTAAAGTGAACCAAAACCTAGGATTTTGACTATACTGAGTTTTGGTCCTTGCCCCCCGATCGGGGGTGCCCCGCTGTGAGAAACCCTGCAGGACACCGAAACACATTCACCTCTTTCCAGTCCTATGGCGCATGCACGGCCGCTCGTCCAATCAGTGCGCTTGGATCCGCTCAAGCCCCTGCGTCCAGGAGCTTGTCTATTACAAGTGGATCAAAGAGCACTGGTGGCTGCATCCCCTGCTACCCTCTAACAGGGAGCATGCCTGTGCTGGCCATTCACAAATGCCTGGCACAGGTATGTGCCCTGCTAAAGGGGGATATGGCCACAGCCCCCGCATACACTGTTGGACCTGGAAAGAAGGTGAGTTTCCGGGCCACCTGGATGCCCCGGAATCGTATAGATTTCTGGGCGTGGGTTTTGTTCGTCTTTAGAGCCCCAATCTCCCGCAGGATGCAGCTGCTGGTGCCCATGTGCTTCGGAAGCAATGAACTTTTCTCACTACCAGCACAATTCACACAAAAGGCACAGTAATAAAAAAAGGAACAAGAACTCACACACGATACAATGTAAACAGTCACTAAGACCTAAACATAACCATTTTAAAAATATTGTTTAACAACAATCAAAAGGTGACTAACAATTCCGAACAGGTGATTTTCTTAAATGTGCCTATCTGCCAATGTGTAAGACACAAAGTTATGTCTTATGGCAGTGGTTCAACCTTTTTTACGCCAAGTGACAATAAAGTACCCCAAAGGGGGTGATTAATTATAAATAGTTCCAAAATAAGTAGGCCACAGGCCTCATGGCACTTTAAAAGCAAGAAGGGATTAAGTTTCACTTGTAAAATAATATACCAGACCAGTCAGACACCCCCGGAAGGTTTGCCCCAGAACATTGTCGTGTACCCCCTGGGGTACACGTGCCGCAGGTTGAGAAACAGTCTTATGGGGTGTTATGGGCTACAAATAGAGATGCCTCAGATAAGAATAAACACATGGGTACAGCTGCACTCACATGCATCAGGTGGAACTAGACTGACCAAGTGGCCCACTTTCGGGGGGACAGTCCCACTTTGAGGCCCACTGTTCCTCTGGAAACACCTAAATGTCCCACTTTGCCAACATTAGGAAGACTCTCCCTCCGAATGCAGAATACAATGTCTGGGTGGGTTACAACTGCTCTGACTCTTTGGATGAATGGTGGTAGTGGGATGCATAGACTTCTGCGCATTGGCTCCATCACCAGCATCTTTTATGGATCAAATTATTCCTAGAGCATGTGACCCGTAATTAAGCCACACGCTAAAATACCACGCCCACCACTCACAACTGTCCCACTTTGAGGAACCCAAAAAATGGTCAGTTTAGTTAGAATGGTGGTTACAGCTGACCTGGAATGGCTGTGTGAAACCCCGCCAGGGCACCAATAATAATTCACCTTTTCCTGCTCCTACGGTCTTGTCCGATCAGAGCCATTTTTGTTATTGTATCTTTTTTGGCTCATTTGTTCATTTAAAGCAGAACAAAGAATGAGAATTTGACTTTCCGGGCTGTGCCTCCGGGGAATCCCGAATTGGGATGCCATGCTGTGTTAAACCCCAGTTCACCCCTAAAACTCACTTTTCCAAGCTCCAATGGTGCATGCTCGTGCTCTCGTTCAATGAGAGCTACCTGCTGTGACTATGTCATTCTGCTTTCATTGACTTGAATCTGAATAGCTGGGACGGGAGCGCACGTATGATGCCAGAAATGCGGCCGCGCGCACTCCCCATTCCAAACAATGAGTGCTGCCTGCCGAATGATGTAGTCATAGCAGACGAGAGTCCGCGCATGTGCCACTGGAGCTTGGGAAGGTGAATTTTTATGGGTGAACTGAGGGTCTTTCACACAGCAGAGCATCCCAATTCAGGATGCCCCAGGGAAAAGCCCGCGCCACTGTATTTAAAGCAGAACAAACCCGTAACTGGGCCCTGGTGTGAACATTATATGGGGCCGTGCCAAGGCTCATACAGCTAAAGACTAAAACAGCAGGGTTGCTCCCTTGCACTAAATGATGCCAAGTGAGTACAAATATAATAAATAAGGTGGAGAAGCAACAACGATGGACACACCTCCTATAGTTACGCCAATGTTTAAGCATCTTTATTCAACAATAAATCAGACTTGGGTGGCGCAGCAGCACTTTAGAATTTGAGGTTTAAATCCCTCTGCATTGAGTTCAGGGGGATCTATACAGGAGGTGCAGAGATTGAAACCACATTATGGCCCATAAGCTCAGGGGGGCCCATAATCGTGGCACCTCCACTTGATTTAACAGATTTGTGCTCACATTGCATTGTGTCCAGAAAGTTCTCTCTGTTTCAGTCTTATTGTACCTGATTCAGTCAAACCAACCTGATGGGACCCCGTCTAGTTTCGGCACCAGGGCCTGGTCTGTTGTCTGTTGTGCTGGAAAGTTAATAGATGCTAAATTGGCAATCGTGCATGTTTGCGTGATTTTTTCTATGTGTTTCTATGTATTGAAGTTTTTGCGAAATACGCACAATGAAAAATGTATACAAGTTAGTACTTAGAACTGAGCCTTCAGCGGGAGTGGGCCCTAGAGTTACACAATTTTGGGTGTACAGAAGTTAGTGACACTCAACAGGAAGCATTTAGAAAAGATCTAAAGCAATAAAAGTGTAGAACATATCAGACCTGCTATAGTATCAGCTAGGTGGGAAACAATTCCGATAATAAAAGCCGGCCAGGATCAGATTTAATCGGATCCATAAGATACGCGTCCGCAGGTCTATTTTTATGCCACAAACAGTACAAAAGCCCCAACAGAGCCACAACAGTTGTCAGCAATACCTGATATCCAGCTGTCCAGCTGTTCATTCAGCTTCCTCTGAGCCCGGCCAGCTCGGCTTAAATGAAACGTAAAAACCAGGAAATAAGCGCTTCGTTTATCTCAGAGGATAGAAAGGACCCACATGCCTCTCGTATAATCCATGCAGCACCCCCCCCCCAGACCCAGTCCCAAATATCCCACAAGTTTCCTTCAAAGGAGCAACTGGGGGCTGGGCTGGGAGGTAGCTAATCCTTTTCAGAAGTGTGTTTTCCCTGCTGAGGGCTGAGCACACTGAATTAGAGGGAGGCTCTGCAGAAGCTGCCTATTTCCCTTCATAATAGCCTTGACTGTCTGTGTGCTGGAGGATGTGGGGGAGGTCTTACGGCAAAAAAAGAAGACCTCTCTGCCAATCAAAAGGCCTGGCACTCCTGGCAACGCAAGCTGTACATACAATCAGAGCAGACCTGATGCAGCTACTGACACAGCAGCCGCCTCACTCCCACTGCTACCCCGTTGCAGCCGCTGGAGGAACTACCCAGTCCTCATGTACCTTGTAGCACCTTATGCATACTGCTACCGGTGGATGGGAATTAAAAAAATGTATCCTGCATGGGGTTGGGTTTACTTTAAGAATAGTCCTGGAAAATACAATTTATTTGTAATACAGATGGTAAAATGAGTAATATAGAGTTGGATAGACACACATGCCCCAAAGAGAAAGTTGATCAAAGTTGCACAGGAAGAAATAAGGTTAGTAGTCAAAAAGAACTAATATTTTATTATTTCCCAATAACACAAACACTATTAAAAAAACTGCGACCAGGGAAAATCACAGGGCAGGAAAGCGTGAATGTTTCGAGACAGAATTTTCCCCTTTCTTACCCCCTCTTTTTTTTTTAATTTACCTTTTTTTCTTTTTAATTTTGTTGTTATTTTTAAGCTTTTTTTTTTTTTTTTGCTGTTTTTACTTACTTTTTCCAAATGGGTCTATTGTTGTTGATTCACAAGTACACTTAAAGTGGACCAACACCCAGGATTTTCACTATCCTGGGTGTTGGTCCACTTCCGTGGGGCACCCCGCTCCCACGTGACTCGCTCCACCAATCACCGCCGACGGACAAGCGAGGTCCATCGACGGACAAGGTGAGAGCGCCCGCCGCCGCCTCTCGCGCGTCCCTCTTACAGGGAGCACGCCCGGGCCGGCCATTCACAAGCGCCCTGCTAGAGGGATGCGTGAGAGGCGGCGGCGGCCCGCGCCGTTGGAATGAGGAACAGGTAGGATTTGCGGGCCTCCTGGGGGGTTTCACACAGCGGGGCACCCCCGACCGGGGTGCCCCGCAGGCAGGGAGCTGATCGGCCCGGGAATCTTATAGATTCCCAGGCCGATCAGCGGTGGGTGTTGGTCCACTTTAACAAACAAGGTTTGTTTTTTATTGGCTTTGTTGAATTCACAGTGCACTTTGTCTTTTTATTTTGGTACTTGAAAGGAAAATTTAAGGCTGATTTCACACTGGGGCGTCGCATCAGCACTAGTGATTTTTGATTGCAGTTTTTGTGATTTGCAAGCAATCGCAATTTAATACAGTGCAATTGCTTTGCTGTGCTGTGAAACGTCCTGTAGGCTACTCTGACCATTTGGGGGCATTGGCCCCAGTGTAAATTAGCCTAAGCCTACGATTATAGTTCGGTTAATCAAGATGCATAATCAATCATCTCTTTATAGTTTTTTTGTCATTACACTATTCATTAATGAGCAGTCTGAATATAAGAACATATGTGTTGCTTTATTAATTTTCTTCAATATTTTATTAATAATGTCATCCTGAGATATGATATCCTTAAAGTGGACTAATCTTGGTGAAAAAAAACTCCAGGACCAGGTTATTCCATCTCCCATGTTGTCTATCCCACGGTGTATGCGCGGGCCATGGCCTGCTTTACCTTTAGCTAGGCATGTAGCCACATCAGGCATATGTGAATGGCTGGCATAGGGATGACCCCAGCAAAAGGTAAGTGGGGATGTGGCCAGTGGTGTGCTCACTCCATTCAGTTTCTTTGCCCCACTGACGACTAGAAGCGGAATCGAGACAATTGGATGCCCACCCACGTCTGAGCTGTGAGAGCACTGAAAGGTGAGTTTTACAAAAAGTGGGGCATCCCAATCCCAGATTTCTATTCGCTTTGAAATATTTAAAATATTAAAAAAACAGTCTGAAAAAACAGGACCCCTGCCTCTCCTCATACAGGCTGCTTTATAAGCAATGCATTGGAATATATATATATATATATATATATATATATATATATATATATATGCATTAAGCAGCAAAAAACCCTAAACAACAAAAGGGTACTCGCCTTTTGTCCCCACCGCTGATCGATACTAGTCCAGCGATTAGCATAGCAACTGATCGCTGGATCCGAGCCCTCGCCGCAGCTCTCGATTCCTGCAATAAATGGAGAGGGTGCGCCATCATTCCTGTAAATGATGGCGGGACGCCAGGCCCCGGAACATCCTCAGTCCCGACCCTATGTTTGGGTGGCTGCATGGGAAGTGTGGGTTGCCTCATGGGCTCCAGCATTCAGATGTGTTGCTGACCACAAAACTGGCACTGCTCAGTAGTAGGAGACAAAAGGTAAGAGGTCTTTTGTTTTTCGAGTTGGCTGATGAATGAATGAAACCCTCTAAGCTATTATAGACAGTCAGTATAATTAAAAGTGCATCATTTTGAATTGATAAACATACTTTACATTGAGAAAGCACTGCAAACTGAATTTTCAACAAAATACTTGCACTAGCCAATTGGGGTCTACTATGACAATATCAGTGCAACACAGTTGTGCACTGAACTATTCCTGCATTGTGCTTGTATTTCATTAGCAACATAGGGGGGGGGGGGGCTTAATCATTTACCTGGGCAAGAAAAATGTTTTTTTCTATTATAGACACAATGCAAATGCATCAAAAAAGCAGCTGATAGGAAGTAAAGTCTAAATAGTCCTCAGTTCCTCTATTCTTTTGTAATACAGGCAGCATAATGGCATCCTGACCTGAGAAGCCCCGCTTCACAACATGGCCTGGCAAACCAATACTCACATCTTTAAAAACAGGTTGCTGTGATTGCAATTTGTATATGCGTTTGCAAAGCTATTTGCCAGCAATCGCAATGCAATAACGGTTTCCTAATCAACCAAACTTTGATTTATTTAAGGGAATGCACCTGAAACCTATTGTAGACTTTCTTGATTTTAAAAATGGCTGGCTCCAAAATTAGTGACTGCAAAGCGCTTCCATTGACTTCAAGGGATCTCTGTTGCTTTGCAAATGCCTGAAAATGGCCAGCAATTCCAAAAGCCTATGTGAAAGCCACAATACAATAACATAGGTGGCCATTGATATCCCTGTTGTGACAACCCAGTGTGGAAGGAGCCAGACATTCCAGTGAACATTTGACTGCTGGCGACCAAGCAGGTTTGCAGGGTAGGCAGACACATGATGAATACACCCACCTAGTGAACCTAAATGATAAGTATCACCATGCCCGGCATCAGGCTACGCTTCAGAATGCCCCTAAGCTGCTGGTATTAGGGAAATAATGGAGGAATTAAAGTGTTTGGCAAGTCAAAAGTAAAAAAAATAAATATCAGTATCTTACCTTTAATTGAGTGGCTTGTGCACGGTCATTCCTCTCCTGTTTGCCTAAGGAAAATCACTTCTTAGATCAGCTCTTAATCCCCACCCCACTGATCTGCTCCATCAGTCAAGCTTCGGTGGACCAAGAACGGAAACACCCCCCAGTCCCTGCTTAGAGGTCCTGATTGGCTGCCTCTCTCTGCAGCTCTGAAACCCCGCCCTCCTCTCACACTTATCACAGTGTGCTTAAATCACATCGCTGTTGCCACACCCACTGTTTCTCCTCATATTTTTATGACTCTCCAATGCTCTAATACTTTTAAAAATAACTACATGGTCTTTTTTAAAATGGATTGAAGTTTGGGACAGTGCAACGTGTAGCCGGAGACAATGGGACAACAATCAGGCGCTTGCTTTTAGTATAACTTTAAAGAGGAACACAACCTAAGATTTTCACCGCCTTAGGTTTTGTTCTTCCTGGTTGGGACATCCTGGTTTGGGATGCTCTGCTGTGTGTATCCCTTGGGATCACCTGTAAAAAGTGAGTGAGAATAGACTTTTTTTTTCAATGCCTTGACAAGGACATTAAACTAAGAGGCCGATTCATTAATAGCGGCAGGTAGCGACAGTTGAGCGACTGTAGCAGTATTTTCACAGCGCCCGCTAGTAGTCGGTGTGCTTGGCCGCTGTTCGGTTGTTGACAGCGACTCAGTCGGTTTGCTGTAATGTTGAATATTGGGTGAGGAGTCGCTATTTGACAGGTTCCGCGCTGTATGGGAGCTCATGATAGCGACTGGCCCTAGCGACCGGCTCCCACCATATTCATTAACAAATCACGCTCAAAAAATTCTCGCGCTGTGAAATGCATGTTTAAACCCCAGAGCGCTGGCGGCGATGGGTTAAAAGTAGTTTTTTAACCCCCAAACAACCATATTTTTGGAAATAAAAAAAACACGTTTTTTAAATAATTTTGTAATATGAATACATTAATATCAGACCTGTAATATCAATTCTGCACAAATTTTTTTTTTTTTTACCCTTAAAAAAAAAGATCTAACATGGCAGAAGTGGTCACAGAATTTTTCACATTAAAAAAAAAAAAAAAAAAACATTAATATGAATTAATTATGAATATTTAAAGAATGTTCCATTGAAATGCATTGGAGAGCGCCAGGTAGCGAGAGGTCCTACCTGTCGCTGTTCAAGGTCGGACGCTGGCGCTGTGGGCTGAGGCTGGAATAATGATGAATGAGTCGCTATCTGGCGCTATCTCAGTCGCTAAGCAGGATTGGCTTGATAAATGTGTGATTGTAGCGGGGAGCCGGCGTTCTCGTGGCGGTGCCCTTCATTACCGGTCGCTCACCAGTCGCTACCTGTCGCTATCCCTTGTTAAATAAGGGCCTAAGTAGGAAATCATACCAAATAATTTTCTTCTAACAACAGCTGAAAGTCTGTTGGTGCTTGTGTTCAGTAAGCCAGGACCACAAATGCAGCACATAATAATAGCACTCATCCAACATCTTGATGTAGCCATTTTTATTTTTTACTTGCAGTGGGACTTAGGTACACTTCTAACATTAATCAATTTATCATGCTACTGACTAATATAATTCCTTGTAGGAAATTGCTTTCATTTAATTGCGCAAATGATGTGATTTCCAGGGGTTGGCTGGGGTAATGGGGTAATCAGATTGTTCTGGTATTAAGTTATTTCTGAAGGTCCTGCAATTGATGCCAGTGACAGTGAAACAATGGTCCTCTATGGAGAAGCTCTGTAGAAGCCTCCCACTGCCTGATCACAAGCCTTTGCTGCACTGTACATCTTGTGAGATCAATTATTGCAACAGGCTTCTGTGAAGTCTGTTCCATAAGACCTCATTGTTCCAAAATTTCTGAGCATAAAGCAAACCTAAACCCTCCCTCTGGTTCACAGGGACACTGAACTAGCCATTAGTGGGCCCAGCATTAGAGATGCCTGCAGCATCTCACCTCGGCCTAGAGAAGACATGCTTTACTGTAGTGTTCAGCTGTTTCCTGAGGCTTCATTTAGCTGCTGGAGCCGCTAAATTTAATGGAGCAGTAAAAACTTTACTTCCTCTATTAGTCTGAAATACTGGTAACATGGGTACCATCCCACCGGCTGGATAGCTTGGGCACGGTGATAATTCCCTCCCACGCATTGAAGCAAACATGTGACCACCGGAGGAATCAGGTGGAATGAAGTGTTGAGCCTGATTGGTCACTGGCTGCCATTATAGGATTGCCAGGGTGCCATGAAAAGCAGGGCTTGCCAATCTAGGATGCCTTATTCTGCCATTATGTGGGAAGAAATAGAGGTAGTAATGTATATTCTTCCTCTTTAAAGCAAAGACAGGAGGGAATATTACAATGAAAAAACCCTTACCTTACCTGGCTTCTAGCGCCATTCTCCAGGGTCTGTGCAGCCGCCGCACAAAATGGAATCGAAGCGGCTTCCCCCGGCACTGTGTACGCAGAGTGCCCGGGAAAGCCAGTTTGTGCTTCCTGTCCAAGATGGCGGCACCCAGGACCTGAAACACTGGGAAACTGCGATGGATTGCAAGCAAGGTTATTTTTTGCTTTGTAACCCCCCCTTCCCTGACTCAGCACCAAGAAAGGGTGGCAGGGCAAGGAATGGGGGGGGGGGGGGGTGACCCCATGACTGGCTTTAAATTAGACCTAAAGTTCCAATTCTGAATTCCTGCAGAGGCCCCTAACTCCCCCACCACCGAGGCTTTCCAAATGGGGATACCCACCTTCTGGAAGCCCAACAGCAAGCCTGAAAATCAGACAGCAATCCTCACTTGGTCCAGACCTGTGCACAAGTCCCACAGGACCTCCATCTGCTGATTGAGCATTTGCAGGACCACACATGGAGTGTAGGCACTGCTTGGTGAGCCCAATTGATAGCCTGCAGTGCTCTCAGGATACAGATATAGGTGCCACAACTCCAGGGAGGCATTAAACTGAGCATTCTGACCAATCTTTAGGCTTACTAAGGGGTTTCTAGCAGCGGCATCCCAAATCAGGATGCCTTGGAGGAAAGCCATAAAATGGTCCTATGGGTCATTTTGACATGAGGACAGCTTTAACCTAAGCCGCACCCAGGTTGTTCTGCCACCCGCAAGGGATGCCCTGTCACAAGAAGGGAACACACTCCTACATCAGCACAAGGCCTCCAGAATAATTACACTCACTCCTGTAGCCTCCTACAAACACCCTTCTGTATTAACCCATTAAACACTGAAAGGGGGCAGGGTGATGGATCTGCCCTGATTAGTGCTGGTATTCCCCTTAGCTACTGCTAAGATGACAACACTCACTTCCTGTTGGTGGTATCAAAAAAGGAAGTTCATCTAATGGTGTCACCGTCTAGATTTTTCATTCCATTAATATCCTGGGGACATTCATTTTGTGTTGAACTTCCAACAGGGTCACAGACAGTTTTACAGGAGCAGGAAATGGACACCCAATAAAAATTGTCTAACTTTGCTTTCTATTTGATTACCCTCTCATTCTCTATCCCTCTTTTACACCTTTCCTCATTCCCTATCTCTCTTTTCCACCTTTCCTCATTCTCTATCTCTCTTTTGCACCTTTCCTCATTCCCTAACTCTTTTCTACCTTTTCTTATTCCCTATGTCTCTTTTCCACCTTTCTTCCCTGTCTCTTTTCTCCATCTTTTCTCATCCCCTATCTCTCTTTTCCACCTTTCCTCAATCTTTATCTTTATCTGTCCCTCATTTCCAAATTCTCGATCTCCCTTTTCCACAAATACTGTTTCAGCATTTCCTCATTATGTTTTCATTTTTTCACACACGCCAAACATTTCTCTTTGCCTCACTTGTTTCAGTGTTCTCAGTTTCCATCTTTCTGTGTTCTGTCAAAATGTTCTCCATCACTTTCCCTTTTAAATCACATTCTCTTTGCCGCACTCCCATTTACCCTCCATTGTCCAGGCTAAAAATAAAAAAGCCTATACCTACTCTCCACAGTTTCTCTGTGCGGGTCCGGTGTTCCCTCGTAGCTTCTCCATCCAAGGCAGGCATCTTCCAGCCATTCTGTCTTGCAGCATGGCAGCCTCTCCTGGAGGCTACCTACTTTAATTATTGCAATGGGGGGCCTGACAAGGTCAGCTCAATATGCCCCGCCTCAGCACGCCCCACCCTTACAATAGGGTAGGCATGTTAAGGGGGCAGGTAAGCATATACTTTTTTATTTAATGCCTGGACAGGGGCTTTAAGCTATTCCTGGTCATGGGGAATATATATATATATATATATATATATATTTATATATGCGCTACTTAAACACGGTGGCTGCTGTTTGCATTGTGAAGGAAAATGGCATTTCAGGATGTGACCATCAAACATATGTCCTGCTACAATCCACAAGGGTAACATTCCCATTGTGACCAGAGGAGATGAATACTACTTGCTTCCTACCATGTGCACTAAAAAAACACTAGTCTAGCCATATAAAGGCATCACCCCCCCCCCCCCCCCCATGGTGTGCATTAGTAGTTCCTATTGAAAATAACACGTTCATAAAACTCCCAAGTAAAAACTAGAACGACCACAACAACACAGACAAAGCATAGCAAATACAGTATGTAATAATAATAAAGAACAGGATAAATAGAAAATAGTAGGTAATTACAGTATATAATATATGTGGCAACAATTAAAGCTTTTTGTGCTCTAGGAGTTCCTATCCCTGGGCTCATGACCCCTATGCTAGGACATGGGGGAGGCGCAGGCAACTCAGGGGCTGAGGAACATCTGTCCTAATTGATCATCATTACAGTGAGCTGGTTGTCACCGCGCTCCCACTGAACAAACTCCAATTCAGCAACAATAACTAAAGGGCCAACCATTTTACAAAGTATCTTTACTAAAGGAAAGTGTTTTAAGCCTTGTAGGGAGAAACTTTTTAGAAAAATACAAAAGTAAATATATACAAAACTTCTACATAGTGTTTGTTAATTTTATTCTAAACAACAGAGATACTGGGCAACATGTACCATAAATTGGGAAAATATGACTAGAACCATAGGCTCGATTCAGAGACACATTCGTCCGGACTTCCGTAGCTGTCTGTGAAAGCTTTGGTGGGCGTTTGTCTTTTTTTGCTTTTTTTCGTTCATTTTTCATTCGTACGAATGTTCGGGAATGCGTTTTCGATGAACGGAAGCAAATCGGAACATTTCCGTTAGTTCGGATCATTTTCCAAACAAAATCGGAAATTTTTCGTTCGTTCAGATAACTTCCGTTGTTGGGATGGTTTCTGTCTGATTCAGAGAGCGGATTTCTGACGGACCACCACCCTATAAATCCGTTTCATTTCCGATCCACTTACGAGAACTTTGAGGGCTCGGATTGCTATTGTTGAACATGTTTTGCGGCTATGTGGAGGAGTCTGCGCGTCATTAGCACCAAGGCATTGCATGTATCAGCATGGCCGAGACCATAAATTGTATAGCAATGCATACCTGAATCAATACATTTCATGTATGCCTTCTAGAAGCATTTTAATGCTGACCTTAATTAGTCCTTAGCATGTAAACCTTTATTTTCCCACACATCCATATGATTGCTATATTTTTTTAGACTTATGTCCTTTGTGAATTATATTTGGATTGTTGAACTTGAATCTTAATTTGTTGTAGGAGTTATTGTTTTAGTTGGTTACCTTTGCTTTGTGTAATTATTTTATATTTGGTTGCAGGAACCGCAAGATGTGCCACTCGCCCTTGCTCCTGATGCCCGTTCTTTGCCTGCAGAATGCGGGCCAGGGGTTCTCTAATCGGGCACTATGCAAAATCCGGCCCGTGGCGAGGGCCCTCTGGCTTTTGAAGTCCAGATTTAGGTGTTTGGACCATACGGGGGGGGGGGGGGGGGGGGGGGGGGGCACTGCAGTATGACCCCAACAAGGTTATACCAATATTTTCATTTACGTTTTTTAACAGGGACCACACGTGCCAGAGTGGCACAACTGAGTGTCAGGGTCCTTCAGTTGGTGGGCGAGATGCAGGAGCTGCGCAACTCATTGGGGACCACAGATGAGGAATAATGTTCTGTGGCCTGCCATTGCTATGTATTTTGTTTTTTATAGTTCAAAATTTTTTTACATTTTATATTTTATGATGGAATAAAAAAAAAAATGTTACATTGTCATTTCATTTACAAAATACATTAACACAAAACTAATGGACCCAGAAATATTTAAAGATGAATATTCGCATAACCGAGAAGTGATTTGGGTAAGTTTAGGGGATTAAAATGGAAGAAGAACCTAACCAAGAAGTGGTTTGGGTGAGCTTTAAGGGTCCAAAAGGGAAGATGGAGGATAGTGCTAAGTGGTTTGGGTGAGCTTTAAGGGTCCAAAAGGGAAGATGGAGGATAGTGCTAAGTGGTTTGGGTGAGCTTTAAGGGTCCAAAAGGGAAGATGGAGGATAGTGCTAAGTGATTTAGCTAAATATCGTAGTAGAAGTGAGGGTGGCAAATATGTAGGCGAGCACTTTAATGAGTTAAGTTTGTAGTGCGCAGGCGCAAGATCGTAAGGATTTCCGTCTGGACGATTATTTATTGAAAAAAGGAAACAGAATCTAACGGGAAACGTAAAGGATTCGTTGGAGAATACGATGGGAAAAGGGCAAAAACGAAAGCCTACGTTGTAACATGTGAAAATGAAACGGAAAATCTGGATGGAAAATGACATCCTCGTATTCGTAATCTGCCGTACGAACGGACAGAAACTTTACAGAAGGTTTTCAATGCATGCATAGAATCGCTCGTACACTCATACGAGAGCGGAAACATTTAAAAAAAAAAACAGATCGGAACTAAAACGGAAGTTTTTTTTGTCTCTCTGAATCGAGCCTCATGTCCTGCATAACAGATGACTAGACATACTTTAGCTAGTCATAGATATATGCTATTGGGCAGGATTATAAGAGGGGTGCAAGGGGCACGCTCCCCAGGGCCTCCACCACTTGCCCTGCAGAGGGGCCTCCACCAACCTTTTATTTATGGTCTGGTCCAGGAGGCTTTTCAGTCTTTGGTCTGACAGGCCACAGGGCCAGCAACAAGGCTATTGGCGTCAGTGGGGGGCCCCCGTGCCTGGACAGCCAAAGCCACCACAGGGCAGGACCGAAAGTCTAGAGCAGCAAAGCCGCCGTCAGCAACACTACAGTGATGGGTGGGTGCAGAGCTGTCAAACGGCGCCCGCTCACTGCACATAAGCCACCAAGCACAGTCACTGGCAGCTCAATGCTGGGAACTGTTTTGTCCTGGAGCAGCTGGGTGACTACACTACCCCCCGTCCAGAATGGCAAAGCAGGAGATCCCGAGCAGCAAGCACCCGCACAAGGGTGGCACGATCTGATATTCCAGTAAGTGGGCGGGTGTCAGACAACCACCAATCAATTACTTGGCTGGACTATTATTTTAAAGGAAAGAAAAATACTGTATCTGGGGCCTCCACCAGATTTTGTGCCCAGGGGCCTCCACCTCACATAATCTGGCCCTGCTATTGGATAATTTTCTTTGAAACATATTGAATTAAAGTGGGAGAAAACCCGTGATTTTGACTATCCCGGGTTTTGAATCGGGATGCCTCATTGTGCAACCCCCCCCCCCCCCCCCAGAATTCCCTGTAAAACTCACCTCTTCCCTGGTAATACGGCACATGCACAGGCACATGTCCTATCAGAGCTGTTTGCCATGACTATGTTATTCTGATGTGGCCATATCTCTAGCAGAGTACGCTCCTGTCCCAGGTTATCATAATGGCTGGTGGGGGAGCCCGCACAGAGCCCCAAGATGCAGGAGATGTGGCTGCAGAGCTATTTGCTGAATAAAATAGGCACGCCAGACAGCTCTGATTGGACCACATCCCAGGCTTGTGCCATTAGACTGGGAACAGGTAAGCATTTACTTGTGATCTAGGGGGTTTTACACAGCGGGGCTTCCCAATTTGGGATGCCCCGAGGGAAGGCCAGTGACTAGCCTTTTAGATTCAAATATTTTTACTTCTTTTTTTATTTTATCTATTATTAGGACTTCTGGTATTCTTAGGTCACATTTCTGAATGCAATTTGTGAATGTGATGTGTAAGATTAGCCGTGTTTAGTTGTTTCAGCTAATTACAGCTAATTATTATGTCTTAACAAACTACTATTAGTAAAATAAGCAGACTTACTTAGTAAATCCCGAGAATGTATGATGTGTACGTTTGGAGCATTACAGTAATTTATGCACTAATATCTTAATACATCTAATAAGACTATGCACTAATTAGCCAAACAAACAATTATGATAACAGCTTAGCTCAAACACTGTAAGTGACACATACACGTTATCAGGGGCGAGCTGGCCATTGGGAGGACTGGAAGAATTCCTAGTGAGCTGTGCTGCTTTATGGCAAACTGGACTGGGGGGTACGCCTGCAGCTTGTGCTGACATTCAATTCATTTTCAATACCCACCCCCCCCTCTCTAATCCCTGCCTGCTGTCTCGCCACTGTACCCCCAGCCAATATACCAGCCCATGTTCTACCTCTACAATGCAACAGCCTCACCTTCATGACTGTGGAGGGCTATACCTACCCCAGCCATATTATCTGCTACTACCGCAAGCGTCAGTATCACTTTAAGAGTGACCATAAAACCCCCAGTGACCTGTCTCAATGCAATGCTATAGCCTTCACTGTGGCTCACCCTCTTTGACTGGCTGGGAAGCACATTGGGAGCATAGCTCAATGGGGATGTTGTGGGCTGGGGGGGAGGGGGGAGGGGGGAGTAAAATCACAGGCTGATCTTTCCTTTCCAGACATGGCTCTCTTTCCTATTGTCTTCTGCTCTCATAACATTTGATCTGAACATTCTAGTATCTAGTTTTTAATGGCCTCTTTACTGCATGTCTTACCTTGTCTGTAACTGCACCTTGTAGAGCCCTATGGAAAAAGATGACACTATATATATATATATATATATATATATATATATATATATTGAAAATAATAATAATTGGCCCCTGTCCACTCCTGTACATTAACTAGCAATCACAGATGTTCTATACTACATATAACACTAATATTTCTCATACAATATAAGTTTATGTCCTGAATCATTATTCTTAAAGGGGTCAAACCCTACGTGGTCGGGCCCTGGAATCTTAAATATTGGAGGCCTGGCTGCTAGCCTGTCCCTGGGGCATCCTACACCGGATGTTTGAAACCCCTCAGGGTGCCGGTAATCTTACCTGATTCTGACGGGTCCCGTGATGCAATCTCCACCATTGACCACATCCCCGGCTTCCCCGCGGCCATGCATGCTCCCATACCCAGCCTTTCTGAATGGCTGGGCACAGGAGCATGCACGAGTCCGGACAGCATGCCGGGGATGCGGCCAGCTGGATGCACCTCATCGCTGCAGCACCTCTGAGATCAGCCAAATGGCGATCTCAAAAGTACTGCCGGGCATGGCACCGCCGGCTCAACAGCAGTGGCCAGCTGCTTGTGCTGGGGAGGGGGGGGGGCCCGAAGGATGAGTGGTGGACCTAGAAATGGGTTTACATTCACTTTAAAAAGGAACACACCCAATTTTCACTTTTACTCGGCGCCCTTTGGTGCCGCTGATGGCTAAGCCACCTGGACAGCTAGGCAGCTGAGTGGTGCAGAAGGGAGGCGAGTGTACCGCTGGCTGGATCTCCCACTCACCTCATAGCCGTCGCGTGTCTATGCCTCCCATTCAGAAAGGTCGACAGAGACGCAGCGAGGGCTCCGGAACAAGTTGAGTGAAACGGGGCCTCTGGGGGGGGGGGGGGTTACACAGCGGGGCATCCAAATTCAGCGGGGATGCGGCCTGTGCATGCGTTAAGGTAAGTGTAGCGAGAATTTGGATGCCCCGTGGGGAGGGAATGGAGATTCCCGAGCCGATCCAGCAGGGTTTTGGTCCACTTTAAATGACAAGTATCATGTGGCAGCTGCTCTGGTAACAGGCTGGATATATTTTCATGGAAGACACTTCTCTGTTACTTTCTACTGCAGAGTTTCTGCAATGTTACATTGAGGGATACATATGTATCAGAAACGGTCAAGTCAGCTTTGTTTACTTTGCAGTAGTAGAAAGTAACAGATTTATCAGCTGAGAGGCAGAGAAGTGTCTTTGATGAAAATACATCCAACCCCTCACCAGAGCAGCTGCCAAATGATACTTGTCCTTTAAAGCAGACCTCCTGTGAAAATTGACTGAAGTTCCTCCTACTCGTCCACCCATTGGAGGGCCGCCATCAGAAATGTTTGTGCCCCCTTCTGCAGAGGTCCTGGGAGGGACTGGGAGGGGGATGGATGGATGAGTGGCACTGGAAGGAGATTGAAGAAGGATGGGTGAGTGGTGAAGGTGAGCTGCAGCCTGCACCAGGTTGAATATGAATTTCAGGAAAAGAGGTGCTTCCTAGAACGAAAAGTATTTACACAGCGCCCAACACAAGAAATGATAAATTTACCCATCCCTCCTTGAAGTGGGCAGTGGGAGTCATGCAAATCATCCAAGGCACTCAGAAAAGCTGAGTGTGCAATGCCAGGGATTTGCTTAATATTTACACAACCAAACACTTCGAGTGTTTCGAGCTTTTGGCTCCCATGAGCACAATGCCAGTAGTATTTGGCTGCATGTGGGGGTGAGACTTGGCGAGTACCAAAACAGGGTAGCTAGGCACCATTTGGAGAGACCCATGTTAGGCTTAATATAGAGGTGAGAAAGAGAATTTCTGATAAGCTGAAAGCCCTCAGAGCAAATCAGGAGTTGCTGTGGGGCTTTTATCTGGGCCCACCTTCATGGCTGGGTCCCATACAGTAGTTTAGCCTGTACTAATCTGGTGGCCCTCACACAGAGTCATTGGTTAAAAAGTAAAAGGAAGCTTAAAATAACTTACAGACACACGCCTGCATGTCTCACGCGAACCCTGTCCCAGAATCACAGAGCAGGTTAGGTCTTTTATGATGATCTGTAGAGGGATGAACATTTTGTTTCCCGCTGGAGGGACAGAAGAGGTTGGTGTTTAGCTACGTGTAGGGCCTATCTGACAGGGACAGACTTTTAGCATGTCCACTTTAAGAATAAGGGGGCAAAGTTCCTTCTGTATAAAGTTATTTAAAAAAAACTTATTAGTCTGGGGTGAACAGAGAACGCTTTTAGTGACCTACTGTAATAAAGCGCTTGCCAAAACAAAGCAAGGAATAAATAAAGGAATACGTCATAGGAGCTGGCCAAGCTGAGTGACAAAAACATCATTTCAAGGTAATAACAGCTCTTCCTACTGAAAACTTGTAAGCATCAGGCTTGTTAATGTCTTCTATTTTTTACAAGAATCTGAATCTATAAACAGCTTTCTATAAAAGAGCTTTTTTTCTTATTTTCATTAATTCAGGTGACATCGGGGAGGTTCTTCATTCAGACCTTCACCTGGGGCATCCCATTTTCCGGTGCCTCGCTGTTAAAATCCCCCCAACTCACCTCTTCCTGGTCCAACAGTGCATGTGCTGGCTCTTGTCTAACCCGAACTGTTTGCCATAACTATGGCCTAAATTCAAAAATGAAATTCACTTTATGAGAAAAAAGCACAAGAATGTCACTGTTGCTGAATCACTAGCTAGGAAAGCAAAAAAAAAAAATCAATGGTACTTTTTCACTCATTAGAAAAAGTAGTGAACTTTTTACTCCTTATTGCTTATCTAGTGATTGAGTAACAGTGAGATTCTCGTATTTTTCTCATAAAGTGAATGTTTTACTACCATGAGAGTTTAACAACTTTTACTAAATCAGAGCCATTATATATATATATATATATATATATATATATATATATATATATATGATAAAAGACGCACTTTTGTTCCCCAAAAAGTGTGTGTGGGGGGTTGTGCATGCGTCTTCTCCCAGGGACACGGGCACATTCAAACACCCAGCAGCATGGGATGTAGCAGATGGGCGTGGCCCGGATGTTTGTGGTGCAGGCTACGGCCACCTGCTACATGGTTCAATTAAACTGCCTGTCTGCCGCTTTTCAATCTTCTGGCCTCCCGGCAGCTGCCAGCAGCTCAGGAGGGCCAGGATATGTGAGTATACATCTTTTTTGTCAGGGGAATGGGAGGAGTGAGAATTCCACACTTCCTATGGGAATGGGATAGGGGGTAAGGCCACACTGCCTATGGGAAAGGTAGGGAGCAATGCCACACTGCCTATATGGGGAATGGGATGGGGGTATGCCTCACTGCCTATGGGAATGGGGTGGGGGAATGCCACACTTCCTATATGGGGATTGGGAGGGGGGAATGCCACACTGCTTATGAGAATGGGATGGGGGAATACCACACTGCCTTTATGGGGAATGGGAGGAGAATGGGGGGAATGGGGGAGAATGCCACACTGCCTGTAATTGGTGGATTCTGCACCTTACCAATTATTTGGTCTTTGGGGGGTTTTAGCACAACATTTGGTTCAGAATATTTTTTTTTGGTTCATAATTTTCCTCCTCCAAATTCTATGTGCATCTTATAGCGTGAAAAATATGGGTATATCACACACAAGCCTAGGGTGACAGCAGAGGGGGTCTTCACAGGCCCTGATGCGTGTTAACCCCCACAAATTCAAAAAAGCAAACCAAAGCATAAGAGAGGGCGGAGAAACTGAATTCCCAAAAACAGGGTTGCACCAAATGAAGTAGAAAAATAACAATGGACTTTATTGAAATCTAAAAACATAAATACACAATACCAATTAAAAGCATTGAAGGGGGGTGGGAATGAGGAGATACATTTGCCCTGACAGGATATGGATGAGAGGCACATGAAATCTGGTGATCTTATTGCCATTGCCTGGATTTTCAATTCAAGGCTACTTGCACCTCACAGGGGCACCTTGGCGCTGGTGGTGCAGCTTAAGCATACTTCTGCAGATGTGTGTGACCGAGCCCCCTGTTTTTAACCTAGTTTAGAGACAGATTGTAGGTTGGTCAGCAAGCTAACTGGTTTGAGTGCTGTGGCCCCTTTAAGACTTTTGTATTCTAATTGCCCTGCTAATGTGCACCTCCCTGGTTAGTTATAAAATGGTCTGAGCGGCTGCCACCCCTCCTTTGTTTCTTTTGAATTTGTGCAAGCACATGGAGTGTGGGGTCTAGGCTGTATTGCAAGGTCTTTGACCCTTCCACCCCATGGCTTGCACTTGAGGTTTAGGGCAACCTCAGGTAAGCCTGCTCCCAATTTATCTATTGCATTGTATGTCCCAAATGGGGCTCTTAGAGACTAGAATTAGTAATTAGTTAGGACTGCACCTCACAGGGGCACCTTGGCGCTGGTGGTGCAGCTTAAGCATACTTCTGCAGATGTGTGTGACCGAGCCCCCTGTTTTTAACCTAGTTTAGAGACAGATTGTAGGTTGGTCAGCAAGCTAACTGGTTTGAGTGCTGTGGCCCCTTTAAGACTTTTCAATTCAAGGCTACTTCCATTACAGTACTCAGAATCATATTAGCACAGTTCTTTCACAGTCTCAGTATAATTCCAGCAGTCTCTGCAGCCAACCAGGGGACCTCACTCTCATAGATAACAGTCACTCAAGTACCTTAACATCTGGGTCTTAATCTTCCTCCACTGGTTCCTCAGGTCCCTTAAAGTTGATAACTGGGACTTAGGCTTCCTTCAAGGTTCTCTGGAACTGTCTCCTGACTTCTCCTGTCTCTGGTTAGATCCTGGCTAGGCTGCTTACTCCTCCTGCACCATAACTCTAGCTGGTTCGACTCTCAAATGAATCAACTATTTTTGACTGACTCCTCCTTTATATTACCTTTGTTACCTCTAAATGTAAGGCTATGCAAAACATATTTGCATACCCTGCGTGTGTTCTGAATCCATTTATATGTCCGAGTCATGTGCCAAATCCAAATAGTTCTAGCTCACTGGCTGACACTAAACACTCATCTGATTCAGATATTAAAGTGGACCCTGGGGAAAGGACGAAAACCCAGGATAGTCAAAATAGTGATTAGTGTAGGAGTGGTGATTCTAATCAATTTTATTCTGAGCTGGTAGCACTTTTCACCTATAGGGTCTTGACACCATTCCTTCAGTGGCTATTCCCCACGATAAGTACAGTTGCTCTGGTAAGCCCCTTGCTTCTCAAGCTTACTCTGGGCCTAGCTTATCCAGAGCCTAATTTCACCAGAAAACTCCTTTATACAATACAATGACTTTCTCTTCATGCTTCTACACTGCACCCCACTATATACAGACTATGAATGGCAACGTTTTCTCACCAGGATCTGAATCAATCCCTATATCCCTGATAAGTCACTTAATGTATATTCCATGTGGTGGCTTTTTTCTTACAGAGGGTTCACCATATTTAAGTCTATTTTCATATTTTCCAAAATTTGTAGAGCTAACTTTTAGTTTTTCCCTTCAGTGCTTCCTACAAGATTCTAAGACCCAATGACTTGTTTGTCTCAGAAGATCGCCAATTTCCCAACAGAACCAATCTCTAAAGCACGTTGGATCATGCAGACACAATGGTGAATTCTGCTACATATTGTTTAAACGGGTCCATTGTTTAATAGAAGCTGTGACATCACTGGGTTTTCTTCTACATTTTCTTCTAACAGCTGTTAAGTTATTTTTGTCATTAGTAATTCTGAATAAAATCAGCTGTCCAGAGACAAATTAGGAGAGGATGGCTGCCACCAGTATTCGCACTACGCTTTTTCTAATCACGGTTAAGAGGAGACCCAGCTGGACATTAAGTCATATGGCCCCATGAGACGCCACATCCCCAAAGGACTGCTGCTTGCTGAATATGAAGTAATGAGTTAAAACAATTCTTGACACTGCACCTTTGCTTCCCACAGCAACTGGCTTCTCTCTATGGACAGCTGCTCCTGTCACTCATCCTGCTCTCCTCACTTGTGTATATGGGCCTTCACTTTAAGGCAGCATAATGTTCATGCAATATAACAATATAGTAACAGCCCATTTCCACAAGCAGATATATCCAGAGTTTATTTAGCGAGGAAACAACTGTATGAAGCCTATGCAATCTAACGTCTTGCATTCGGACGCAGAAGACTTGTTGGTTTATCACTCACTAGTAAGATCGCTCATGTTGTGTGTTGTACATCCTATCTGTGGGCGATTTCTGTATCTACATGCCAGCGGTAAGGCGATGAAGGAGACATTTTATGCCCATCAAAGCCATACGACATTTGACCAATGGACTAATTTTCGTTCATCGCTTGATTGCGGCAATCAATCCCATGGATCCTTTACTGTCCAATTTCGGTAGATTTGCAATGAATAGATGGCGCTGTGTTAGCAGTGCGATCCGGCGGAAGTTGCGGGGCTCTGAGTAACAGCGATGCACAGGGCTGCAGCTGATGCGTGGGAGTGAAGGTAAGTGCCTGTTTGTATTTTGGGTTAAGTAGCCCTTTAACTTTCTATTGGTGTATGGTTGCTATTGGCAACTGTACACCAAATTTGAACACAAGATCAACAAGAACAGAGGTGTGAGCCCTGCACACACAGAAAAACTGCTGAGGTGAGAGAGCTCACTCAAACTTACACATGTCCAGCAGCAGTGTTCTTTGTGTACAGGACTCACATCTTGTCCGGCTTCCTGGCTACAACCATGCGGAGAGCTGAGATGAGCTCCAGGTATGGGGCGAAGTGAAGCAAAATAATCCCAAAGAGCAAATTAAAAAGTCTGGGCAAAGTCCAAGGATGAATCCTGGGTCAGGGGCTGGCAGAAAACAAGCAAAGTCCACTGAGCAATCCGCGTCAAAACCGAGTTATCCGTCCGTGTATAAATCCAGGTATTCAGATCAGGAATTCAGGAGTCAGGGAAAACAAAGTCCAGGAAGTAAGCTGATAACACAGCATTGGCTGTAGGCCAGCTGTCCTCTTAAATAGGGCTATCAATCAGCACATGTGTCAGAGTCTGGTGAAGTCACTTCCTGTCCATTCAGACTCAGGAAACCCGGAAGTGAAATCAAGCCCAAGAGCTTACACTCTAGGCTTTGTGTACTTGCAGTGGGCTGAACACCAGGTGTCACTGTGGAGCATGCGACAGATGAACAGCCTGCTCTGTTACAAACATCCCGCCGAGCATGTCTGCTGCTGCATGCAGTCCGTGGCAGGGCAGGAAAGGTGAGGAGACTGACACATCTCTCATCTTCTAGACCTTGTCGTACAGACCTGGTGTACAGTTGCCAATAGCAAAAGATTACAGATAGTGAAAACTGCTTCCAAAACACATATTTGCTAATATAAGAAGGAATTAAAAAAATACTTGATAAGCCAAGTCTACCTTGAGGACATCCTTTTGGCACACAAACAATATACACTTTAAAAACGCCATCAAAAGTGGACTTTCCCTTTTAGAGTTTTTGTTTTTTTTACTATCCTGGGTTTTGGTCTCTGCCCCCCAGGTCGACTAATCTCACTTACCCTTCCCCGGTTCTACGGCACATGCGCAGCTCTCCCGTCCTATCAGCGTGCTCAGATCCACTTGTCCAGGAGCTTGTCTAATACGAGCAGACCTGAGCGGGCTGGCGGCCACATCCCTGCTACACTTTAACAGGGAGTGTGCCCATGCCAGGCATTTGTGGGGCACGCGCCCTGCTAAAGAAATATTTGGTGAGTTCTGGAGGGCCACTTGGTTTTTTCAGTGTGGATGGAAAATGTTATTCTTTCCCAACTGCCTAATTTTGGGGTGTTTGGGGTGAGTTGATGCCCACTAATATTTGGGCACAGGGGATGATCTTCTTTATTTCTTTCTGCTACCTTTTGTGACCTGGTGGTAGGAAACATGACTAGGATTTTTATTTATGAGGCAGGTTATGCTCACATTTTGCCATATTCCAGGGGCAGGGCTGCTGCTCACACACTACCTATAATTAGGGGAGTTTGCTTGCTTTCAGTCTGAAAAGGGTCTAGTGTCCAAGGGCCCACATAAACCTAGAGCCAAGGTTTAAAGCAGGATAGAACCCAGGGAGGCTGGTCCTGGAATCTAAAAGATTTCAGGGACGGTTGCTGGCCTTCCCCCGGAGCATCCCAAACTGGAAACCCTGCTGTGTGGAACCCTCATGGTTACCAGTATTCACTCACCTTTCTGCAGTCCAACAATGCATGCGCAGGCTCTCATCCAATCAGAGACATATGCCGTGCCTATGTAATTTTGCAAACAACTCTGATTATTTACAATTATTTATTTACACATACTCCCGCTGGGGATGTGGCCCAACTCACACCCTACTGAAGCCTATCAGAGCCCTTTGCTGAATGGCATAGTCACAGCAAACAGCTCTGATTGGACAAGAGACCATGCATGCGCAGTTGGACCAGGAAGAGGTGAGTTTTACTGGGCGATCTGGGGAGTTTCATCTGGGGATTTTAAATTGTTATATTATTAACTAATAGCGCAACCTTGAATATAGTACTGGGGATAGTCAAAATCCTGTTTTTTGTTCCGCTTTAACTGTAGGATGGAAGCTCAGAGTCTTTTCTACTGCTAGGCTTTAGACTTCACAGTTCAATACTAGGTAGAAAAATCTGTGGCACATGGCAAGGGCTCTGGATGCTGTGCTGGGGTAGGAGTAAAGAAGCAAATTGGTGGGAGCACACACAACCAGCTGTCAAATAAAGTATTCCAATGAGTGGTAATATAAAACACAAATAAGAAACTATAACTTAAGAGTAGAAATATTATCACTCACATAACCATTAAAAAACAAATGACAATAAATTGCTGTATGTGTCATGAATGTTATTCAATCAACATGAAAAGAGTGATTCATTCATAACTTGCTACTCCATTTCAGTTTATGTTGAAACTGAAATAAGAACACTGTCTCTTTAACCACTAGCGTTCAACAACTGTTGTACACCACCATCTACTGGAAGGAAATAGGAAGTGCACCATCAATGTAGCAGATGCGTAAAAAAAAAAATTTGCCTGATGGTTTCTACACGTTTTATATGTTTTTTTTTTTATAAAATCGACTGAAAATGTGTCATTCTTTATTCCACAAGCAACAAAAGCATTTAGATCAACTGTTTAGGTTAAATAAATAAAAAATGCATTAGGAATGTTGGAAATTGTGATCATCCTTTATTTAGTGTGTGGCACATGCAAGATTTTTTGATAGACTCTCTAATTCAGAAAATGAACAGGATGTAATACTAGAATTCCAGAGAGCCAGCATTACAAAAACTCCAAATGTTATAATGAAAATTACATTAAGCCATATGTAGCATGTACATAATATCCAACGCCCCTGCATGACTCCAAAATTTAGATATTATACACATGTTGTGTATGCCTTAAAGTGGACCAACACCCAGGATTTTGACTATCCTGGGTTTTGGTCCACTTCGGGGGGTGCCCCGCTGTGTGAAACCCCCCAGAAAGCCCCAAAAACTGACCTCACCACGCTCTCATGTGACCGCGCCGTCCAATCCCTGCCGACGGACAAGCGAGTGACAGCGACGGACAAGACAGCGCGATAAGGTAAGGTTTTTTGGAGGGTTTTGGGGGGTTTCACCCCGCGGGACATCCCGATCTCGGATGTCCCGCGGTGAGGGAGGGGATCGGCCCGGGAATCTTATAGATTCCCGGGCCGATCACCTCTGGGTGTTGGTCCACTTTAATATACTTTTGACTATAACTTTTGGAGCATTGGCCCTCTTTGGAACTCTTGTACACTGCGGTGACGGCGTGGGCTGGAGTAATATCTAAAGTGAGTTGATGAAACTTCGTGCCATGGGAAGGATTTTGGCTAATAATAATGTCTGTCCCAAACTAGCGTTCAGTTTTTAAAATGCAAAATAAAAATGATATCCATGAGCAGGCAAACCATTACATGCTTATCAATGACCTACCCCCCTTACCCAGCCGTCAGCTCTCAAAGCTTGCGCAGCCATCTTGTTACATTCAGGAGATGTATGTATCCCACAATCCTTCCTGGTCCAGCCAGTTTGTGCTGGCTGAACACTCTGAAATGCTTGCGGAAGTGAAAGTCCCGACCATTGGGAAATCACTCTGCTTTTAAAACAGACCTATATTCTCATGCTCCCCACCCAATTAGGGATTCCTGTCCTCTGAAAGAAAGAACTCTGGAAAAGGCCTAAAGTCTGTCAATTTATCTCTATGCTTCCAGGATGCATTTGCCAGCTGTGTCGCTTACTGGTGGCCAAAGCCCGCAGATAATACCCACTGTTAGAAATGCTTGTAGGTTCAGGTGAAAGGGTTACTGTAGAAATATATGAACCTTAGCCAAGGGGCAAAGTATCTAGTACAGACCTGACCTGACCTTACCTTGCACAACTCCCTTTTTCCTTCTTTACTTGGGATTCATATGCTGGCCATACCAGTAATGCTGTACTATAAAGTACTATATTCAAGGTTGTGCTATTAGTTAATAATATAACAATTTAAAATCTAGAGATTAAAGTGGACCAACACCCAGAATTTTCACTATCCTGGGTTTTGGTCCACTTCGGCGGGGCACCCCGATCGGGTGAAACCCCCCAGATCGCCCTAAAAAACTCACCTCACCCCGCTCCTACGCGAGCGCTCGTCCAATCAGCGCGCTCAGAGCCGCTGTGGTATGCAGGGACAAGCGATGGACAACCACAGGGGCTCTGAGCACGCTGGAGGCCACATCTCGCGCTTCCCTCTAAAAGGGAGCGCGGCCGCGCCGCCCATTCTCAAACGGCCAGCACGGGTGCGTGCCCTGCTAGAGAGAAGCGCGAGATGCGGCCGCGGCTCGCGCATGCGTCGTTGGAACAGGGATAAGGTAAGGGCGTCCTGCGGGGTTTCACACAGCGGGGCATCCCGATTTCGGATGCCCCGGGGGGGGGGATCTGATCGGCCCTGGGTGTTGGGCCACTTTAAATGTCCACTCGCTAGGAGTAATATCAGAACTGTAGCCACAGCAGTCCCAAGAAGATGCAAGTTTTGGTATATAGCCACAGCCGGTTATATATCGGTCACTCCACGGGACATACAACTTCAAAATTCAACACCAAAAGTATAAAGTATAAAAGTATAAAACACGTACCAGATTTCTTTAGAAAAAACGCCTTGTAATCAATAGCAAATAATTTAGTTCCTCCTTAAGGATTGGGATCTGCTACTTTCAAATTCATCCACTTTTTCACTTCTTAATGGCAATAAAAACGGGTCTTGTGATATTTTTACATCAAGCATTCGCTCCAAATTTAATGTTGATTTGTAGAGATGAGCGAACTTCTTGAATGTTCGATTCGGGCGATTCGCCAAATTTCCCCAAGAAATTCGGGTTCGCCCGAATCGAACTTTCATGAATCGCTCATCTGAAAAAAAAATGCCGGCATGGTGGGAGGGGGCAGGCCGGCTACGCCTGTCAGTGGGCCGCCGCCGGCCCACTGCCAGCGTAGCCGGCCTGCCCGCTCCCACCATGCCGGCATTTGTTTAAAAAGCAAACACTTACCTGCATGGTCGGAGCGTGGAGGCCGGCGCCGCTCTCAGCTGTCATCAGAGGACGCGTCATCAGAGGGCGCGTCATCAGAGGGCGCCTGAGAGCGGCGCCGGCCTCCACGCTCCGACCATGCAGGTAAGTGTTTGCTTTTTAAACAAATGCTGGCATGGTGGGAGCAGGTAGGCCGGCTGCGCTGTCAGTGGGCCGGCTTCCGCCGCCCGCTGACAGCGTAGCCAGCCTGCCCGCTCCCACCATGCCGGCATTTTTTTTTTTTTTTATTTCAGGGAAAATTCGATCGGCACGAACCAAAAAAAATTCGGGTTCGTGCCGAATCGAATTTTCCCTGAAATTCGGAGCGAATTCCGGTTCGTACGAACCGGTTCGCTCATCCCTATTGATTTGCAATAAAAAACAAAAACACCAACATAGTGTAAAATGGTTCAATTGCCCCCACTAAGCAATGCTCACCAAATATATCAATAAAATCCAGCATATAGTATTTTTGAGAAGGCAAAGCTGTGTGTTACCACCAGCCGTCTCGCCACCGCAATCAGCTCAGGCTCCTACCGCTCTGCATATATGTTTACCCGACACCTCGGCCGCAGGCTCGGTAATCTCTGTCTTCCTTCGAAAGTCACGTGGTCACTAGGCTCAGGCTACAGTAATGCTGTACTAACACCAAGCTTTGTTGGTCAGGCCAAACTCTCTCTCCCCTCAAAACAGTGTTCCCCAACCCCCTCTTAGAGAGCCACCAATAGTTTCAGTTTTGGGGTTCTCCACACAGATGCACAGGTGAAGTAATTAATGCTCAGACAGACAGAGATAGAGCCAACTATGTGGAGATCCAAAAAACATGTTGGTTGGTTTGGAAGAGAGGGTTGGGGAACACTGCTCTAATAAGTGAGGGAGCCTGTTTCTTTGCGACTGAAGGCAGAAGTGTACCCTGAAGCTAAAGGCAGAGCATACTTAAACTGGACAAACAGAGTTGCACTTTAGAAATAAAACTCCCTTGCCCCATCTGCATGCATGATACTGAATCATTGTCAGCACTTGCATTAGCTCCTGCACCCATTCAAAGCTGAAACACCAACTTACAGATTTTCTAGTGGTAGCGGCCATTGTGGAACTTCAATTCCCAGCTCCTAGCCGTGCTGCTGCCTGGATTAAACTGATATAACCCCACAATGCACAGCAGCAGGAAACTTCCTTTATGTAGGCAGCCTCCAGCTCCATGAAATGACATTTTGTTATTAAAATTAACTACAGCAGGAGCTACAAAAAGGTAAATTAATTTTTTATATGCATCTAAATTTTCCTGGGGAGGGATGCATATGAGCACTGTTTCTTGTAAGGGTGTTGGTCTGGTTTAAGCCAGTGAAGAGCAGTAAATAGATCTGTATGGATAAGAGGGGCCTTAATGTACCCTCTGCATCTTACTGCAAGTGAGTAAGATTTACTGTATTTTTATCTAACATTTTTAATGTTTTATTGTACCTTTACATTTTATTCCAGCTCAATGTGTGCAGCCAAGGCCTAATCTGACAACAGATGGTTACTTGTTCCTGTAAGACTCTGGCCTTGATTCAGTAACAGTTTCCATAGCAGTAAAAAAGTAACTTTACGAGTAGGGATGAGCGAGCCTGAGCTGCAAAGTTCAGGTTACTACCAAACTTTTCGAGCTCAGGCTCCTGAACCCGGGCACAGACTTTAGCGGGAAGTCCATGCTCAGGTTCGGCACTCGGCCAAACCCGGGAACTGGAGAGCTGGTTGATTGGCTGCTGAGCAACCAATCAACCAGCTCTTTACATTTAGAAATCACAGCCATGCAGATGGTCGTATTAGCTATTAGCGGTGATTGGCCAGGCAGGACACATGACCCCTATAAAATGCAGGGTCGCGCATTATTAGGGTTGGTACCTGGCTGGTATCTCACCGACACAGCCAGTATTTTTCGCTCTGGGCTAGTACTGGTATGTTATTTATACTGGCCGTTAATGGGCAGTATCTCGATGGGGCTCCGTGTGTGACCAAGGCCGGGGGCGATGTCCTGGCCTGTTCGTCATTGCAGAGTGCTGGGGAAAAATGCTGTATGTGCATTTGACACTCCTCCCTCCTTTCCCCCTCTCCTCTCTCCCTGACCCTGCCATGATGTCAGATGATGGAGTTGGTGCTGCAGGGTGAGGACATGTCTCATCTGTGCCTGCTAAACTTTCCTGTGGTGCAAGGAGGTTCCAGGGTTTGGGTTTTTGTAGGCCCCACTACCGCAGAATTTAACAGTGGGGTTCATGTTCTGAAATACTGTAACAAAATAAAATTCACCCCCATTTGTACCCAATTATTAACCCCCCCTGCCCAAAACTTACCTTCATCTAGATAAATACCCCCACTAGGTGCTCTTTGGTGGTTGGGGCCCTAGGCAACTGTGCAGGTTGCCATCCATTAACGCCAGCCCTGCATAAAATTAGCCACTGTGGCCAGTCTATACTGAAGTTCTGTGTAACAGGGGAGTTTTATAATCAGGAAGAGCTGAATAGAGTTTGCAAATAAATAATGCTTGAAGAAAAATGAGAGCCAAAAGAAGATCTTATTTTCCCTTAATTTTCCCACATTTTTACCTTTGAAGCCAAAATCGTTACCATAGGATGTGGTTGGTCTGCCTTAAAGTGGACCAAAACTTAGGATTTTGACTATCCTGGGTTTTGGCCCTTACCCCAAGGGCACCCTGATGTGTGACACTCCCCAGGATGCCCATTGCAACTCACCTTTCCCCGTTTCTACGGCGCATGCACAGCCTCCTGTCCAATCAGGGCACGTGACTGCACTGATGCAAGCTCATCTAAGGAGCCGATTCTAGCTGAGCTACCCTCTAACAGGGAGCGTGTCCATGCCGGCCATTAGAGATCAGCAAACTTCCTAAAAAGATTTGAGAATCACTCATCTCTAGTTGAATGTGCTTTACACACTGCACGGAGGGAGCGGGGAGGCGTGCTAACAGTGTGGCCGGCCTCCCCCGCTCCGTCCATGCTACACAGACACTTACCTACATGCCGACTTCCCTGTCGTTCTGATCCAGCGACTGGCAGCAGGCACAAGTTGGTTTGCACAGCTGACAGTGCAGCCGGTCCCCCCCCCCCCCCCCGTGCTGTGTGTATTGCCCAGCAGGGGAGAAGTGGGGCAACCGGCTGCCGTGTGAGCTGTGCAAGCCAACTTGCGCCTACAGCCAGCTGCTGGACCAGAACAACGGGGAAGCCAGCATGTAGGTAAGTGAATGTGCAAGTCAGCTTCTGCCGTGCACACTGAATCCAAGAGTGGTGCTAGAACGAGGATGGTGGTGAGTTTTTTTTTCTTTACCCACCACCTGAGGTGACAGTTTTTTTCAGGGAAAATTCGGTCAGCACAAACCCCCCAATAATTTGGCCGAATAGAATTTTGCCTGAAATTCGGAGCAAACTTGGGTTCTGACGAACCAGTTCGCTCATCTCTACCGGCTATTCACAAAAACCTGGCGCTGGCATCAGGGCCGGATTAAATGTGGTGGAGGCCCCTGGGCACAATATCTGGTGGAGGCCCCAGATACAGTATTTTCTTCCTGATGGTTTTCTGCTTTGCCATTCTGGATGGGGGGTAGTGTAGTCACCCAGCTGGTCCAGCAGAAAACTTAAGCAGAAGGCTTATGTACAGTGAGCGGCCATCGATTGACTACTCTGCACCCAACCACACTGTAGCGTTGCTGATGGCGGCTTTGGCTGCCCAAATGCGGGGGGGCCCCACTGCCATTGATAGCTTTGTTGCTGGCCCTGCGAACCAAAGACTGAAAGCCTCCTGGACTAGACCATAACCTAAAGGTTGGTGGAGGCCCCCTTTGCAGGGCAAGTGATGGAGGCCCCGGGGCTAGAGCTCCTGCGCCCCTCTCATAATCCGGCCCTGGCGGGCATGCATCCTGCTAAAGGGATAGTGAGGATGAGGCTGCTGCTTGTGCCGTTGGACAGGGGGAGAAGGTAAGTATACCGGCCGGCCTGGGGTTTTCACACAGCGGAACATCCCGATTCTGGATGCCCCATGGGGAAGGAATCTAGCTGATCCAGAGCCAATGGCTGCAGGTTTTGAGCCACTTTAACCTCTTTCAGTAATCCGCCCCGTGTCTTTTCATTCGTGAAGTATGGATTGTATTTACAGTAGGCGATAGGCATCACATGCCACCAATTACCACTTTATTGTGTGTGGGTAGAGACAAAGCTTCTAAAACTGAAACCACAAACAGAATGTACGAAGAGATAAAAGTCACAAGAAAGTGTCAGGAAACACAAGAGGACGGCCAGGCCAGGCAGCTTGTCATGAACCTAACACGTGCGCTTGTATCAGCACATCAGCACTGTCCTGGGAAACTGTGCAGAGCATGTGATTCACTTACAGCACAACCATGTCAATTAATTAGGAGTTAACCCAACTCCAGCCACATGCATCTCCACAAATGGGCACCACAATACTAAATGCTGCTATGTCGGGAGCTGGGCATTGTCTATAGGGCAAATGCTGCATCTACATCTATTCAGGGTGGAAAAGAGGGACATTTGTTAAATTAGGCAAAGCCCCTCATTGAGGCAAGTACAGAGGACAGCTACAATAATATAAACAATATAAAAATAATTTATTGATGCAGATCTGCATGTTACACCTCAAATGGACAAATAAGAACAACGAAGGACAGGGGGACCTGGACTCAAAAGACAGTCCCTCCAAATCCGGGACACTTGAGAGGTATTGTAAAGCTCCTGTCCACTCCAGAGCGAAAAGTTTTATAATCGCCCCTCTCGGGCCTAGCTTTGCTGTTCGGACTTGTATTATGGGTAAATTTACTAGAATTTTACTAATTTGGCTCGGTTCAGCTGGAACGGGAATTTTGTAAAATCCAGAAGAGTTTTGTCCAGCTACTTTTAATTAATAGAAAATATTATTTTTTCAAAGGAGAACACGGACATAAAATATATATTTTAGTTTTAATATTATTAATGGGGGATGTTTAGACTTTCTTCTCTCTAAAAACACATTTGGTTAAAGGGGACCTCTAACATTATCTAAAAATGAATTACGGCTATAAAAGGGTTTTTTTTAAGAAGAAGTCCTCTTTAGCTCCAGTAAGAAATGAGGATCTTGTTAGTCACTACATATGTTTTCTGGGATAAGGAGTAATAAGCCTTCAGCACATTCATTTGTAGTAGTCCAATACCCATTTTATAGTAAAAGGGTGTTGGACCACAAAGTGACAGTCATGAGAGAGGGGCTTCTAGATAACTGGAGCTCCCCTGCACATACCACCACAGTTTCACTCACCTCCACCGTGGCTCGCAGGTGAAATGTGGCCACGAGATTTGCCGTCAGTGACCATGTGATCCATGTTTCCATTAGCGATCAGAAAAGGGCAAAATACCTTGGATTACATGATGACCAGCAGCCAATCATGGGGTCAGATTTCGCTAGGGGATTACAATGGAGGTGGGTGAGAGCTGGGTTTGCAGGGGGTATGCATTGGGGGGGCTGCAGCAATCTGGATGATCACCCTATGCGACTGCAGTCATTCTCTCTAAATAAAAATCTTTTCACGCAAAGCTGTTTTGCGTGAAAAGATTATTCATTTTTTCTATAAAAAAAAAAATACAGCTGGGTAAAGGGGATCTCTGCCATTAACTGCCAGTTAATTACTTGAATTAAATAATGGGTTATTTTAATTAAGAATGAATTCATATGATAGCAAAATGGGCATTTGTTAGGGATGAGAGAACCCCCCAAAGTTGGGGTCCGGCAAGTTTGACTGAACTTTGAATAAATGTTAGGGTTTTCATTCTGGACTCTGCCCTCTCTTTCAAACCACATATTCACTCCCTGGCCACCTCCTGTCGCCTCCAACTTAAAAACATTTCCCGCATCCGTCCTTTCCTCTCACCTGACACCACTAAAATGCTAGTTCATGCCCTGGCCATATCCCGTCTGGATTACTGCAACATCCTTCTTTGTGGCTTACCAACTAACAGACTGGCACCCCTCCAATCTATCCTGAACTCTGCTGCTCGCCTCATCCTTCTCTCCTCTCGCTCCTCCAGTTCTGCGCCTCTCTGCCAATCCCTACACTAGCTGCCAGTCCCACAGCGAATCCTGTTCAAAACTCTAACTCTCGCATACAAAGCTCTCTCCAACCAGGCCCCTCCCTACATCTCATCTCTAATCCAACAGTATCAACCTAGACAGCCTCCGCTCTTCTGCCGACCTTCTCCTGTCCTCCACCCTGGTCACCTCCTCTCACGCCCGCCTCCAGGACTTCTCACATGCAACTTCAATCTTCTGGAATGCCCTCCCGCTCCTAATCCGCCACTCCACAACCCTCAAAACCTTCAAAGGCGCCCTTAAAACTCACTTATTCAGACAAGCATATAATCTGGCCTAACCAATCTACTAAAGGGCGCATGCCACAAAGCTCAATACTGACTGTTTGTGATCCTTCCCCCTCGTCTTCACCCCTCATGCTTTAGACTGTAAGCTCGCAAGGGCAGGGCTCTCTCCCCTATTGTATCTTGTATTCAGAATATCCATTGTCAACTCTGTAAAACTGCATTTGAAATAGTATATGTACCGTATGTTTCTACCCGGTCTGTAATTACTACTTTGTAAAGCGCTACGGAAGATGATGGCGCTATATAAATAAACAATAATAATAATAATAGGGTTTGGAGACCAGAACCCTAACCCGGTTCCCATTAAAATCAATGGGGATCCAAACTTTGGGGGGTGGCTGTGGCGCTCAGAGTGTGCAGCAGGAAGTGTGCTGATGTAACTCATCTCAGCCTGTGAAGCTCTCTCAGCAGCAGCATTTGAATTTGGCTACAGAAAGATGGCCTTCAGCTCCCACGAGTGACTAGAAGTGTCCTCAGAGAGTTGCGCGAAGTTTCCTTTCCCCGCTAATCTTTTTTGTAGTCCAGGCTTTTTTGTGTGCCAAAAGGATGTCCACAAGGTGCAAAGCTGATATACACACACACACACACACACACACACACACACACACACACACACACACACACACACGTGTGTCGAGTCGGTAAGCCAAAGGCCGACTCCGATTCCTCAATTTTATCAGGCTCCAACTCTGACTCCTTCATGAATCGCCAATAATTAGTAATACATTTCCTGTAGTAATATTGTTATATACATACAACTTATATACAGTCATGGCCGTAAAGGTTGGCACCCATGACATTTTTTAAAGGAAGAAAAAAGTATTTCTCACAGAAAAGGATTGCAGTAACTCATGTTTTGCTATACATATGTTTATTCCCTTTGTGTTTACTGGAACTAAACCAAAAAAGGGAGGAAAAAAACTAATTGGACATCAATGTCACGTCAAACTCAAAAAATGGGCTGGACAAAATTATTGGCACCCTTTCGAAATGTTGGCTACATTTCTGGACTCATCTGTTCATAAGACGTTTTCCCAGAAGGATTTTGACTTATTCAAGTGCATTTTGGCAAAATGTAGTTTAGCTTTTCTATGTGTCAGTAGTGGGGTCCAACAGTTTGCGCTGACACTGATGCTCTCTGAGCCTGCAGGACAGCTTGAATATCCTTGGAAACTGTTTGGGGCTGCTTATCCACCATCTGGCATCTTCATATTTACCAATGAAGGAGAGCAAACAATTCCATTATCCATCACTGGGCAGACATGGTGGCATCCATCCATTTGGCTTTACGTCCCTGACACTGCTACTCCATTTATTGAAATGGAGGAGGCGTGCCTAGGCCAGGTGTACAGAACCCCCTTTGGGATGACCCCTCCATTGCAATGAATGGAGTAGGCTTGTGGGGATCGTAAAGAAGGTTCCATGGACACCTCCATGAGAGGCCGTCTGCTCCCTGCTATTGGTAAGTATGAAGATGCCAGACCTGCACAGAGGAACTGCAGGTGAGTATAGACTTGTTTCTGCCTGGACAATACCTTTACATTCCTGTAAGCTTTAGGCATTGAAACTAAGGTCCCTGGAGCAGGGGTAAACCTAGCCCCTCTGCTGCAAACTATAGTAAGGTGCCCCCAAGACATTGAGCTCCATACCTCAATAGAGCAATCCAGGGAGTGGTTGACTTAAAAATATAGCAGCATAAAGCACATTCCTAATTTCCACTGAACCACTATTGAGAGTGAAAATATTCATCGAAAAAACAGATCCAGTGATTGCCGCCCCCCTCTGCAGTGGCACCTGAGACGGCTGTCTCACATGGCCTCATCCCAAGTGCACCCCTGCCTTGGAGCAGCATGAAGACACAGAGTGTAAAGGACAGGGGACATTGGAGAACCCATCATCAATCACCACTAGAACACCCTGCTGCTACTGCTGCTTATCACTGATTTTATAAATAAGGGCATAAAATATATTTATGATAATGTTTCTAAACTTCCTATAAAAGTCACATTTATTATACAATATTAGGAAGAGATTTTTCTTTTATGCTGGGGCTGGTACCATTTTTCCTGATGGTACTAGCTCTTACTCCACAGCCTTGTGTATAAGAGCGCGTGATCTCACTCACTTCAGCAGCGACCATAGCAGCAGTGTTTTGTGTGTGCACTGACTTCTCTCTTCTTGGTGTACAGACTTGGTGTATGGTTGCCTATAGCAACAGAGGCAGTAAAAACTGCTTCTATAAAACACACATTTGCTAACATAAGAAACAACAATACTAGATAAGCACCTAACATACACTTTCCAAAATACCATTGAAGTGATTTCCAGGCTTAAAGAGGAACTTCAGAGGCCCTGGAGTCTTGCCTTCCGACATCCAGTCCTTGAGACAGCCCCGCTGTGTAAAAAAAACCTCCAAACCCCTCCTAACACTCACCTTCTCCCGGAGCCCTCGCTGTGTCTGTGCGTTCTGGCCACATCCCCGCTCACTGCTAGCCGCGCGTGCGCCCGCCCTTTCTGAATGAGCGGCGCGGTCACGCCATGGCTGCCAGGTGTGTGCGGGGGATGTAGCTCCCTACAGCGTCGCTTGGCTGCTTAGCCCTCCTTGGCTCTGAAGAGGCGGGTGACAGGGAGCGTGCTCGCTCAGCCAATCAGTGCTCTCGTCCGAGTCTGCGCCGTGGGAGCAGAAGGAAGGGGAGTGAATCAGGGGACCTGGGGGGATACGCACAGTGGGGCATCCCAATTCAGGATGCTGCCTCAGAGAGGAACAACACACGGGAAAGTGAAATTCATGTTGTTCTTTAAAACCATATATTCCCTACAGATTCTCGCTCCTAGTCCAGTGCTGTGTGCATTACCTGATCAGCAGTCTCACCCACTTTGAGGGTGTTGGGCCACCCAGATCCCCACCCCTGCAATCTGACATAGTGATGCCGCCATTTCCCCTTCATTTAATGCTTCCTACATTTCAGTTAATGTGCCAGGGACAAAAGGTGAGTAAAGCTGGGTTTTCTTAATCTGGGTAAATTACTTTCATAGGGTGGGTATTTTTATTTTGGGAATATTAGTAGCCCATGGGGAATCCAAATTCATTTGTAATGTGTTTGCATTTCTCATAGGCTGCTGCTATTTTGTAACTTGTAAAATCAAAATTTCTATCCATCATGAAACGTATAAATCAATATTAGCCACTCCACATCCTTCTCCCAGACATACCCGGGCCCGGGCCTGATCAGATGCCTATTTTAACAGTGTACCGGAACCTACTTTTTTTCTTCATTATTCTTTGCATGTTTATGTTACAACACCGAGTTTTTATAAATACCTGCTGAAAGTTTATTCTCAGAACCTACTATTCCAGCAATATTTACAGAACCAGTTCCTGTGCGTGACATGTCATTTAGATTAAGCTGTGAAAAGTATATTCTTGTTAAATATTCTGTGTTCACCTCTTTAGCAACCCTACGAAATACTTTGCAGTACATATGCTATACACACACACACACATACACACACACACAGCGGGTTAAATAAGTATTGAACACATCAACAATTTTCAAAGTAAATAAGTATGCTGTTGACATAAAATCCTCATCAGATGTCTTCAACAATCCACCCAATACACACATGCAAAGAAATCAAACCATGGATGTCCATAAATTAGGCTATGTGTAAAAATGAGATATGACACAAGAAAAGAGCATGGAAGATGCTTACTGAAATGTATTTAATACTTCATACAAAAGCCTGGTGATGACAGCTTCAAGGCACCGTATGCATGGGGAAACTAGTCACATGCATTGCTCAAGGGTGATTTTGGCCCATTATTCCACATGTGATTTCCTATGAACTCTGAGCTTTAGTTCCTTCTAAAGACTTTCATTAGGATTCAGGTCAGGTGATTGTCGAGCCATTCTAGCAGCATTATTTACTTTCTTTGAAACCATTTGAGATTTTCCTTGGCTACGTGTTTGGGATCATTGTCTTGCTGAAATGTCCGCCCTCATGTCATCTTCATAATCATCCTGGTTGATGGCAGCAGATCTTTAATAAAAATGTCTCAATACATTTGTCCAATCATGCTTTCTTTAATGATATAAAGCGCGCCAGTGCATCACTAATTGTTATCTTTGAAACAATTGTACCTGCCGATTCCAGGTATTTTTGTAGCTCTCCAGTGGTGATCCTTGGCTCTTCTAATAATTCTTTTCCCTCCTATAGCTGAAATGTTGAGGGGAGCACTTGGTCGTGGTCAGTTTATGATGAAATTATGGTCTTTCCATTTCTAAATTATGGACCCAGCAGTGCTCCCTGGAACCTTCAGTAGTTTATAGAGTCTTCTGTAACCAATGCCATCAGTATGTTTTGCAACATTAAGGTTGTGAAGGTCTTGAGAGAGCTCACTAGTTTTTATCCACCATGTGATGTTTCTTTTGTGGCACCTTGGAAATGAGACATCTTTTTATAGGTCATCAGCTGAAGCAGCCGATATTAATTTGCACTAAGGGGGAAATTTTCTAAAGGATTCACCTGCATCAGCCACGTATCCACCGGGTTTACGCATTTATCAAGTGAAATTTAGCATGTTCCACCAGCGATGTCCCTATTTTTGTATTTACATCTAATTCAGTTGGGCTCAGCAAATGCTTTCCACCTTTTAGTAGCGAACCTCATAGGAATCAATGTGTCAGGCACTAAGCCGGGAGAGCCCAATGGGTGGAGCCACTCCATGCCCAGATGTACCAGGGCCTACGTGATGCCCTGGTCTTCCCTGGAGCTCTCTACAAGGAAGGACAGGCTGAGCTGCAGGACACAGTGGGCCTGGCTGTAGCTAGATAGGTGGCAAGGTATGCAAAGCAGGTCAAAATCCAGGCTGGGGTCAAAGGGCAGGTGGTGAGAATCAAATACGAAACTCCAAGCAAGATGTCGGGGCTGGCAGCAAAGAAGCGTATTCAAAACAAGCCGTAGTCAAAATCCAGAAAACAAAGTTAAAAAAATTCAAAGCCAAGGGTCAAAACGAAGAATCCAATAAGAGTAGCACAGTCCAGGAAAACAGGACACAAGGCGCTGAGAAGAGCCAAAGACAATCCAACAATGTCCTGGTGCAAGGTACTTCCTTATAAAGCAGGTAGGAGCCAATCAGCCTGCATCATGTGTTCACACTAATCACGTGACTGCTCTAATCACATGACTGCTCTAATCACATGACTGCTCTAATCACATGACTGCTCTAATCACATGACTACTTTAATCACATGACTGCTCTAATCACATGATAGCATTACATACCTTAACTGTGCTGAGCTGAGCTGAAAGCAAAAAACAGCGAGCAGATGGCAAACCCCGTAAGCGGACTACCTGCTGGAGCGAACACCAAGTCACTTTACTGGTGATCCAATGTGCAGATATGTGAGCTGACAGGGACCTGACACAATGTTATTTATGGAGAAATTTAAAATTTTTTAGCATCTTTAAAGGGGACCAAAACCCAGGATTTTGACTACTCTGGGTTTTGTTCCTTTCCACCAGGGCACCCCAATCAGGGGGGCCTGCTACGTGAAACCCCCCTGGACGCTGAGACCGACTCACCTCTTTAGAGGTGATTGAAATGTATAGGCAGGCGTGGTCATGCACTGAAGACGCTGCTCCATGCAGCCTGTGCATGATGGCTGTGTCCAGCGCTGGTATCCCTGAGGGAACAGCGCTGGACTCATGGCAAGGTAAGGCCTTTCTTTCTCTTTTAGAACCTAGGTACAGTATATCCAGACTGGGCTCCCACTTGAAGTGCTTCACACAGTTTGGGACGTCCCACAGTATAATAACAAAAAGAATCCTGACACTGGGCTAAAATACAGCTTTGCATCTACTTTGCACTTAGCCGCATCTCTGGAATACAAAAGTGGTAAGTATTTTAGCCCATTCTCTGGCTTACATTTTACCAATACACTGCCAATTACACTGTACACAATTACAGTCTATTTAGATATGTCTATTGACCTCCATGTCCCTACCTACCCTGGGAGCATGTCTAAATACGTACCTTCCAACTTTTCAGGGTGGGAAAGAGAGACAATTGTTAAATTAAGCCACACACCCTCATTAAAGTGGACCAACACCCAGGATTTTGACTATCCTGGGTTTTGGTCCACTTCGGCGGGGCACCCCGATCGGGGGTGCCCCGCTGTGTGAAACCCCCCAGAAAGCCCCAAAATCTTACCTGTCCCCGCTCCCACGTGACTGGACGGTCCAATCCCCGCCAACGTCCAGGCGGGGATCAGGAACGTCCAAGCGGCTGCCGCCGCCGCCGCCTCCCTCGCGTCACTTTCGGCGCGCGCGCGCCCCCGCCGGCCATTCGCAGACGGCCGGCGCGGGCGCGAGCACGCCTACAGGGGCGCGAGGGAGGCGGCGGCGGCCGGCCGCCGCCGAAGATCAGGTAAGGTGTTTGGGGGTTTTTTGGGGGGTTTCACCCCGCGGGACATCCCAATCTCGGATGTCCCGCGGGGTGGGAGGTGATCGGCCCGGGAATCTTATAGATTTCCGGGCCGATCACCTCTCGGTGTTGGTCCACTTTAAAGTGGACCAACACCCAGGGGTGATCGGCCCGGGAATCTATAAGATTCCCGGGCCGATCACCTCCCTCACCGCGGGACATTCGAGATCGGGATGTCCCGCGGTGAGGGACCCCCCCCAAAAGCCCCAAAAAACTTACCTGATCGGCGGCGTCTGTGAGTGGCCGGCGCGGGTGCGCGGGAGGCGGCGGCGGACGCGCTGTCTTGTCCGCAGCTGTCACCCGCCTGTCCGTGGCTACATGGGAGCGTGGTGAGGTGAGTTTTGGGGGGTTTCTGGGGGGTTTTACACAGCGGGGCACCCCTAATCGGGGTGCCCCCCTGAAGTGGACCAAAACCCAGGATAGTCAAAATCCTGGGTGTTGGTCCACTTTAAGGGATGGATTGTAACAGTTACAACAATATAAACACTTTGAATAGGATGTAGATCTGAATATTAAACCTCAAAGTGGGACAAATAAGATCAACAAGGGACAGGGGGACATGGACTCAAAAGAGGGACAGTCCTTCCAAATGAGGGACACTTGGGGGTATGTAAATATTAGTCACATACACAAATAATTTTTTCCTTTCCTTACATCTATATTTCAGCTGCGTATATTTTGCAGCTTTGTCTTTTGATGTCTCTTGGTGTTTATTTCCTTGTTACTGTCTCCTTATTGGGAATAATATTCTGCACTTTATATATTTTTTTATGTATTTATTTATTTATCACTTTAGGGATACATAGTAATATATTTTTGTACACTATTTATATCAATTAGATTATTTATTTGTGCACATATTAATTTTATTGTGTATACCATTTTTGATTGTAGATGAGATTATATAATCAATTGGGGTTATATAGTTATTGGTTTTGTGCCGGCACAAAAAAGTTATTTTTGTCTAAATTTATATAGGTTCTGGTATGTATAGTATTGTATATTGATCACAATTTTTTCCTTGTTATCATTGGTGTAATTTAAATATACACAAAAAATGCATTTTTTATGCAATTTAAAATGAGGATGGATACATAATACATTTAGATTAGCTTCAGCCTTACATTTGAGGGTTACATAGAGGAAAGTAGGATATAGGCGTCAGCCTGGTTTTTTAATATGTCTTGTATGTTGTCTTCTATATGGTGTTTTGTAATTTTTGTGCATTTTTTGGAATAAATATTAGACTATTTTATTGGTTGTGCTTCTCTTTTTCTTGATCCATTGGGAGACTATTGTCCCAGGTTTCAAAAATCCTTTTAAATAGTTTATGGTTAGTGAGTGAGCACGCCTTTATTGTTGTTTATAAGTGGTGCACCACATTTATGCACACATACACAAAGAAGTGATTTGGGCATCAGTTGTCACAGTTAATGTTTGGGGAGTCCAGGTTTAGTTCCAATAAATCTAATTAGACATCCTGATTCTTATTATTGTACAGTAAGATTGTCAGTAATTGGAAGCTGTTACCTAGGAGATTCAGCAGCTATCTAACATGATTATAAGGCCTCTACCATCCTCCTTGTCACGCACTACATGGATTATCGGGCAGAAGGAGTTTTAGAACTTGAGAGTGGAGAATAAAAATCTATTCTATTCCTATATGTGATGGCTGATAATACCTGGGGTTGTATGTTGGGGAATGACAATGACAAGATGCTTCGTGGAATAATAATGTTTTTAATGAGCAGCCATTACAAATCAGGGAATCTATTTTGGTGTGCTCAATAATGTCAGTTCTCTCGGTATTCATTATTAGTTCATGTTCATATGTTCATGTCAGATTAAAATATTCTGGTTGATGGATTTATTCAAGATAATTATGCTATATATATAAGTATAATATATACTTTTTTGGAAGTATTTGCGATTTAGTCCTTTTGCCTCACAGTCCCTGTCTGGGATAAAAAAATAAATACCAATACTCACCTTCTGACACCCATAGCAGTTCCTCTCAGTCCCACAATGTGTTTGCGCACCCCTGCTATACAGTGCAGGGGGAGTGTGCCGAGGGGAAGATACGCAATTGCATTCAAATTGTAGCTGAGCTCCACCTGTCACCTAAACAGTATGTTTACCCCAACACAATCTCCTGCTCAAAAACTGACAAATGCTTCTGTTCGGCAGAAGCCCATTTTCCTGAGCCACTGCCCAGCACTTACAACTGAGTCCCGCTTTCCAGTTGCAGTGTGACCAGAAAGCTGCCGCTTTTCCTCTGTTATTATTGTTTATTTATATAGTGCAATCATTTTCCATGGCGCTGTACAAAGTAACAAACAATATAGTAAACAGGTATGTGTTGGATGTGGCAGGAAAGCACTAATACTGCAATGCAAGTATAATGGAAGGCGTTAGGAAAAAGGGCCTTGCCCTTGCAGGCTTAGAATCTAAATGATAAAGGATGGGGACAAAGGTAGAGGTAGGTATCTATAATCAGGCTATGTATGATTAAAAACACCCTCAGGTTTATGTGGACCCTCGAGAGACAACAGGGCCGTTTAAAAAAACTTTGCAGCCCGGATTAAAATGGCACCAAATCCCACAGTGAAAGTAAAAATCGTGGGTTTTAGTCCACTATAAAGCAGAGCAAAACCCAGGTTTTTCTCTAACCTGGGTGTTGGTGTGCTTTACCTGGGATGACCTTCTGTGTGCCACTTTTTTACCTCTCATTGATGACCTTTTGGGGGTGGGGCCAATTATAACTTTTGCTATGTGGCCCTTTAAAATCTATGAACAATTCTGCTGCAAAGCTGTTCAGCACTCTTCTGCTATGGTGAGATCATGCCTCTAGAACCAAAATGGTAAGTGAACATTTAAAAAAAAAAATTAAGGGGGTTGTGAGGGAGCACATGATGGTCTGGAGGTTCTCTTTAATGTGGCCTTCAGGATTTTCTTGTGGACAGCTAAGTCTATCAACCATTATTCATTGCGCCTGTTGCTGAGTATAATAAAATCCATGTGGTTAGGGATTATATTTAGCCTTTGGCTTTGTTGGTAAGTTTAATATCCAGATGCTGACTCATCCTTTATTGTGCTTAATGTGGTGACAGCATTGCCACAAAGATGCAAAAACACTGTCCAGGGCCAGTCTTTGGTGCTAGTGTTTGATCCTTACTAAGAGCGGCCACTGATGAAAAAGTGATGAAAGTGGACCAAAACCCAAGATTAACTATCTTAAATTTTGGTACTTGGGATGCCCTGCTGTGTGAAACTCACTGGATTTCCCCTAAAACGTATCTTTTCGCCATTCCCCTGGTCCAATCAGGGCTGTGTGCCTTGCATATTAATGCACAGCATAGCATTCAGTCAGAGCTCTGACATAGGGTGTGACACGCTCCCACTGAGTCACTGGAACGTCCGCAGGTGCTGATTGGGCATTGAGGAATTTTGCAATGGCCAAACGCAGAAGTAAAAGTCCCCACTGTTGGGACTGTCACTTTGCTTTAAGGGATGCATCACTCTAAATTAAGTACTGTTGGCTCTTGCGCCAACAGTTTATATCTCGTCTGGTCTTGGTGAGTGCCACTGCTGTCGGTCACATGGGAGCAGGCTACAATGATTGGCAGCAGGGGGAGCATCAGGTGACCACTTAGGAGCACCCTTCGCTGATTTGAATTCAGTGGGAGATAATCAGGGCTTTGCTGGGAGCGCACTGTGGGCATCAAAGCCGGAAGCTCTGAAACCATGAGGCTGTAGCCTCCAGGGCTGTGGGATCAAGTCTGTGAGTTTAGAGGTTAGAGGTAAGTGCTCCGGGTTTTATTTCCAATGTGGACTGTCCCCTAGTGGTATTGTACCAGTAATAGTAGTTGTTAGACGCGATAGCAAACATTCACTTGTAATCCAGCATATGTAACGGTAGGCCGATAAATCCACACACAGCCCAACTGCAGCTTAAACAGGTTTGTTTCACTTTATTGACTATAAAAGGCAGCACATTTGCAAATTAGAGCAGTGTCAACTCTCTCACAGTTCTCTCACAGTTCAAAGCTCTCAAATAATCACAGTAGATTAGGGGTTCCACCACCCCACTTTGAGATGACTACCAACTTGGTCATTTAGGCAGGGAAATAGGCAGGGTAAGAAGTACTAGTGGAACCTTGTTACGGAATCCTAGTTAGGTTCAGGATTTCCACTGGTTCCACTGACTGTTAGCATAAGATCAGGTCTGTGTCCAGGAACAAGAATCCCAGCCAGGTTCCCTGGGGTTTAAGGGTTTCCAAACAGGGGCAGCCACACCTTACACCCACACCTTATCTAGGCAGCCGGTAAGTTCTCTTGGCCTTTTCCACGCACAGGCAGATGGCTCCTCAGTGTTAAATCCACATCAAGGCAACCCCCTTGGTTCTTCTCGAAAGGATCGGTCCAGCATTCCGAAACCCTAGCCGCATATGCCTCTGCCCAACGCTTGCTGTTCCCACCACTTCCCCTATTTGATGCTAAACTCAGCTTTTATACCCTAACCTACCATTTACTTCACCCACAAATCTTCTGTTACTAATAGAGACTCCACCCCCTTGATATAGTTTAGGGTCTAACTCCACCCTCTCCCTCTAGCTTAAAAATCTAACTTCACCCCTGAATTCTCTTATTAATGGGAATCCCACCCACTTCGCTCTGGTTATAACGTAGCTCCACCTACCACCTATTTGATATAAGATAACTCCACCTACTTCAGTTATCTGTCCTAATGAAGTACAGCAGCAGAGAGGGGTGGGAGCTGCGCGCAGGAATGAACCCTGGAACGCAAGATCACCCTCCCAAACAGAGAACTACACCCCATCAGGCTATCCCAAACCTGGGAGCGTTGGGGGATTCCAGCTTCCTAGATCCAGATGAAGCCATCCAGAAAGATGCAGCTCTGCCCTGTCATTAAGGGGCTCTCACCTCTACATGCGCTTGGGGCAGCCATTCTGCTTGAGTGGTCCCCATGGCATTCCTGCAGCACCATGGGGCAACCAACCTCCTCCCCTGACTCACCCAGGACCAGTGCTGCTGGAACAAGGACCAAGATGCATGTATACTTCCGCTACCACCGAAAGGAACCCACTGTGCCCTCTTTGCTAACCTTTCCCATTCCATTCACAGCCGTGAAACCAGACCAGCCCAAGTGCGTTGGGGAGCTTCCGTGGTTGGGGCTTACAGCTTTCCCATGTGGACCTCCCGCACCCAAAGTGGACATTTAAAAGTATAAACTTTTGGGGATGACCTTGGGAGGGGTGTTAGATCCATTTTCCCAGTGACTGAGTGCCCTTTCTTTCCCATAACAGGCACCTGTGTCTCTCATCCCTTCCCAAACCCAGATGAGAAGACTCCAGTGGACCCTGTTAACCACATCCTGCCTACGTCTTACCTGTCCCACCTGTCCTTCCTACGTCCTACCTAACCTATCCCCCCTGTACCTTCCCAAATAAATCTCCCCTTTAGAGGTTTTCCCTACCACAATGTTAGAAACAGTTAAAAGTGCAGAGTATGCCAGTGCTGAGGATAAATTGGTTAGCAGCAACATCAAAGTTGGGGGGGTGCTATGATAAAGTCAGTAAAGTCTTTATTGCTGAGCATCTGAAGGTTAATAATATATCAATTTTCCACATTAAGCTGGACCATAAATATAGGTCCCCTCCCTCAGTTAGAATCTCTTTTTATCCCCTATCTAAGCCCCAGGACTTACCAAGCCACAATCCAGGGCTTTATTTCTATGCAGCACAGGAAGTGCATGCAGCGCCATGCCCATAGCACGCTTTCCTGCGCACACTCACTGTGGGGAAGCATTTGATTGCGGATTGCGACTAGGTAAATGTGGGAATTTGGGTGGCAAGGATCCACAGCGATTCCCACAGTGGGGCATTCCAAATCAGGGTTCCTCCCTAGGAATCTTCTACTACATTTTCCATAGAAGTTGCTGTAAAGTTTCACATTACAGTAGGGATTTTTCAAGCAACCACTTTACTCAAGGGCTGGCCATGTCATTTTAAAACTGACATATACAACTACTTGCAGAGCTAAAACAGCTTTGGATGGCAGTTCAGGAAAGCGTCCACTTCTGGCCAAAACTATTTTCAGGAAATGTTACATTCTCCAGTATTCTCAGATTTGCTGAGCATGTGCAGTTTCTTCGCAGCCCTCTCCAATTACCAAGAGCCGCAGGAAATAACCCGAAGACATGAGGTAATGCTGCCTCTCCTTGGGGAGAAGGCTTTTACTATTCACACCGCTCTTACTCATCCAACAAGTCGCAAGCTTTTCCAGCAGAAATAACAGAGCAGAGTCATATATGGGACACCCAGCTGAGATCAGCAAGCCTATACCTAACTGCTTCCAGGGAATCCTTATTGGAGCTGAATGGTTAAATTCCAGCATATAATTGAGCGAGTAATCGGTTTTAAAGGTATTTGGAAATGGTTTTAAAGGTATTTGGAAATGGCCAAAGTAGCAAATTATTCTCCAGCGCTTCCAGAACCAAAAATGAAGAATCAGCAAAATAACTGGTACAATACGAGCGTGGCTTCCATGTTTGGTTCCAGAATTCCCACCCTAATTGGCATCTGGAGGAAATGCCCCAATTAACAATGTCAGCAGAAGCATTTAACTTAATGGATGAGGAACTAGAGCTGGCAAGGCACTGAAAGGAGGCCATTATTCATAGCTGGGCCATGAAGCAGTTCTAAGAGCTGGCCTAACACTTTAAAACCCAAATGATTGTGAGCCACATGATCTATCTACAGCATTTAATGGCTTAAATATGTTTAGATCAAAAAGGGGAAACGACGCACTGATCTACTGCTGGTGATTCAGCAAAAACACTGCCCTGAATCCTAAACAATAAGAAATACCTACAGGGTGAGTAAGCTAATATGGCCTTCAAATATGCGTCCATTTAAAATGGATTACCAGGAATATCTGTGAGTCACCATAAACCTTCAGTTTTGTAGCTCTACTAATGTAATAAAAGGCAACTGACAGAAGTGAAAACCCACCATTGAAAATGCCCCCCCACCTCTCAATAATAAAATATATTTTCAGTATTTACCTATTTCTTTTGTTGTTTCATTTTGCTGTTTCAGCCAGTTATGCCCCTAGTAGCTCCCATTAAAAAGCACCATCCTCCCTGGAGTCTTTTAGGCTAATTCTCTGGGGCATCCTGATCTGTGTGCGTAGTCCCACGGCTTACCTATTATACTCACCTTGCTGCCGAACCTACTGCTGATGAGCATACACATGGCAGGCATTTCTGAATCGCCCAGCCATTGCTCCATTTTCTAAGCTGCTCTGATGTCACAGTGCCTTAGTAAAGCATAACATAGCGATGTCTGCTGGCCAAGCGAGAGCCCACGCATGTGTTGTGGGATCACCAGCTAGGCAAGTATAGACAGCCTAGAAGCTAGGCAATACCCTGGAGTCTTTTAGTTTCCAGGGCCAGCCACAAAGTGTTTTGCTCTGATTTAATAGCAAATGACTTAAATAGTTATAACAAACAGGAATTTGTCTATTCTGGGTTTTGTTTCTTGCCCTGGGGCGTTCCAATTTGCCCTGCTGTGTAACCCCGCCCCCTCCGGTCGCCCATACAAACTCACCTTTCCTACGGCCCATGCTCATCCCATCAGAGCAGTTTGCCATGCATATGTAATGCTCAGCAAACGGCTCTGTTCTCAGGAATCAGGTGGTGAGAGCCGTATACCCAGCAGCGGACTAGCGGAACAATCGTGTGCACAGCTCACAGATGCTGGGGATGCGGACTTCAATACTTACATCAGCAAGGAAGCCAGGAAGGATGTGAGTTTTGCTTGAATCTGGGGGCATCACCTGATTGGTGATGCCCCAGGTTAAGGCCAGCGGTTGGCCCTGGAATCTGTTTTTTGTCCTGCTTTAATTTAAATCCACCCCACCCCACAGCCCGCCCCTGATTTGGAATGCCCCACCATGTTACTGGTAAAGAAAAGCTTGAAATCGATCTGAACTTTTACAGCCAGGGCCGGCTTCAGCCCCCGGCAAGGCCGAGCAGCTGCCGGGGGCCCCCACCCTCCGGGGGCGGCCCACTGACTGGGCCGGCCTTTGGGCTGTGCAAAGGCTCTTGACCAGCGGCGGACTGGGAGGGCACCGCCACAGCTGGTGCCCACATCTCCTCGAATGGCAGGGTTCCACACAACGGGTCAACTCGATTTAGATTCCATTGGAGGAAGTGTTGGGTTTTGTTCCGCTTTTAAGTCGCCCACCCCAGCTGATTTCCTATCCCTGGAGCATCCCAATCTGTGATACCCTACTGTGTGAAACCCCCTGGGATCACTGGCATACCCACTATGCAATTCCACCCCAGAGTTTTGGTCCACTTTACAGGGGCATCTCAATTTGGGATGCCCCTGTTTGTGAAAGCCCCCCCCCCCCCCCCGGTTTGGCCATTAACTTAAACTGGCGATCCCACAGTGCATTCACCAGTTGCAGGAAAGTAATGAACAAAGGGGGGCGCACACAGGGGCATCCAAACTCAGGAGAATCTAGAGGTGCGCTTCAAAGTGCGCTTCAAAATAGCATGATCCTTAGCGGGCATCTAGATTTGGGACGTCCCTCGGTGATGTGACGCGACCCCACTGAGGCCATGCCGCCCAAGGGCCCACATAAACTTGGGGCCGGCCCTGTTTACTGCTACTGGGTCAATGTTCTGCACTGGTCTCAATAGTCTTTGGGGTTTACCAGGTGGGCATGCCGGGACCAGCATGGCCGTCGGCAGCAATCTAGGGCTTTATAGCAACCAATACCAGAAATCAATCCTGGCATGCAACCCCCTATTCGTGTGATATGTGCCATGGTGGGGGGATATGCCTGCACATTGTATTTTTATGGGGCTGCAATTTTGGTGGCTGGGGGATTGCACACACTCAACTTATTCATTTTGGGAGGCTGACATTCTGCACATTCATATTTAAGGACTGACAGTCCGCCTGTGTGCTGTGTACTACATTTGGAGGCTGAGGAGGATTTGCTCATGGATGGGGGCAGCTAATTTCACATGTACTTTGTATAGTAAAGGGGATCAGCACACAGTTGGGGGGGGCAGCTTATTTTGAGTGCTGGAAGTAAGCCTGTGTACATGTGCTGACCCTACAAAAGGGCAGCATGAACATCAAATACAGTCCTGCTGAAACAACATCCCAATTTGGGATACCCTGGGGATGAGATATCATTTTTAACAGGAGGTCTTCTTTAAGGTAGCTGCATTGCCATCCCTGATAAAGCTCCTCCACCATCTCACTGGGTCCAGCTGGCTGCTAATGCAATTCATGTGCCAGCCGTAGGGATGTGCATGTCTCCTGTGAACTCTAGTAGGTCATATGGCCGGCAGCCTAAACCAGGCACATGTGGCAGTTAAGGCTGGAGCCCACAAAAGGGTTTTTGTTTCTAGGAAAGATACCTTTGAAAGCAGGCAATTCCTTGGAATGGGAAAAGCACAGGCAAGCAGCTGAATACAGCTCCACTTTGAGACAAGTGCTAAGGAAAGCAACAATTTTAAATGTTCAGATTACGTTTTTAGTGTATTATCAAATTAATGAATTACAGTATTTCAAAAAGGAACATTTATTTACAGGGGACCAAAACCCACATTAATAACTAGCATCCCCTGAATTGCTCCCCCCATGAAGAGTAACTTTTGCCAATTTTCACTGCTCCTGCATCACCTTAATCCCAGATAATGGCGCCTGTTCTAGCTATAAAGCTCCGCCTCCTCCATTCATCGCCATTGTTGTGTGTGGCAATGACATCATTGCCACACCTATGCAATGATTGATCGCCTGCCATCATGCAAAGAGAAACAGCAAAAGAAAAAGGGTTCCAAGACTATTTTAAATGTGAAACTATCCATTTCTAGCTCTATACCCTAAGACAGGAGTATCGGCAGGGGCTTTGGCCAAATGTATTTCACAAGTCCAGTGGGTTTTGGTCCGCTTTAAACCAGACCTTCACCGTGAATATGTTTCCCCCCACCCTGTACATTGCCCACATTAAAAATCATCCTACCTGCATTTACTGCATTTTATGAGCCTTTAAACATTCAAGATGGTGGCCCATGGAGTCTCAGTCTGCCTGCAAACAGGAAGTGTCTTCTGACTGTGCTGCTCTGCATTCTAGTATTGCTGTCCTTTTCCTGACCCCAGTTTTGCCCTGTCTGTGCACAGCTATAACCCACCCCCCTGTACTTGCCCAGCTCTCCTATTCTCAGTATGTGATGCTTCTGAGGCAAGATGGTGGCGCCCATATCCTAGAGTCCTGAACAGAGTTGCAGCCCAGTGGGGGAAAGAATAATAAATAAGTGACTAAAACATAAAATATATCAATTTTAGATGCTCGAGAATATTTTTTTTTAAAGTTTGGGCTTTTCATTAAATGATGCTGAAGACCCGGTTTAATATCTGTATTTTTTGAGAAATTTTGTTATTTTAAATACAAGGCTACATGGCAGCCATAGGGCAGGAAAGCCAAGAATAAAGTGTAGGCCCCAAATGGCCCAGCTGTGAAGAAAGGGGCCCCTGGCCCAGTGGCCCTAATTGCCTCCATAACTTGAGAACCACAGGCTGCCACACTGTATATATTAGGGTATTTGCCAAGCTTGCCTTGGGGCACAATTCAAACTAGGGGCAGCGTGAAAGGCGTCAGGCTGTGGGTAAATGTCATTTCAGGTAGCAGGTGGCAACCTTAGTCCCCCATCAAGTCTGGATGGCAAGGGTTTGAATTATGCTTTAGGAGCCTCACTATCCTAAGATCCTGCAGCTGAGAATGAATAAGGCCCTGTTATAACATTTTCTTAAAAAGGAACAACACCCAATTTGGGGCCCCAAGGAGTGGACCACGGATGCCCCTGGAGTCTTTAAACCGGACCTTCAGCGTGATTTAATGAAAAGCTCAAACTCTTAAAAATCTATTCCCCAGCAGCTAAAATTAATATATTTTACGTTTTTAGTCACTAACGTATTATTCTTTCCCCCACTGGGCTGCAACTCTGTTCAGGAAGTTAGGATACGGGCGCCGCCATCTTGACTCAGAAGCATCACACTTACTGAGGAGAGGAGAGTGGGATAAGGTACAGGGGGGGCGGGTTATAGCTGTGCTTTGCTCAGACACAGCAGAGCTGGGGTCAGGTAAAGGTCAGCAGTCCCAGAATGCAGAGCAGCACAGTCAGGAGGCACTTCCTGTTTGCAGGCTGCCTGATAAGATGGCAGCTTCCATAAGCCGCCATCTTGGATGTTTAAAGGCTCATAACATGCAGTAGATGCAGGTAGGATGATTTTTAATGTGGCCAATCTGTATGTACAGGGTGTGGGAAACATATAAGATAGACTCTTATTCAGAGTGAATGTCCGCTTTAAAACTCTGGGGCCTCCAAAGTTCCTCTTTAAAGCTCTACCTCAATGGAAAATGATATTCTTCACCTGTAGAGCTGCTCCATTGCAATAACCAATCAGGTGCAGATTCCGTCCTTCAAACACAGTACACAAGCCTTCATTAGATAGGATTTTAAAAATGTGGAAACCCTCTTTAAAATCTTAAAGTATCACTACTTCTCAATTATAGAAATCCACATGAATATGCTAGATAGCTAGAGGAGGGGTCACCTATACACCCGGCATCAACAAAATCCAGCCAAGCCTGTTTCTTTCCTTTACTGAAAGGATGAAGTGTCAGGAGGCTTGAACCCACTATTCTTATTTTATAGGGGAGAATTGACGAACTTTAATGTTCTGATCCAGTCTGTGCTTAATGTTACTGCAATTATTTCAAGGTGTATAGATGCTTGTTAAAGAGGAACAACACTCTCACTGGAATCTAAAATAAGAGGGGACTTCCTCATCCCTGGGGCATCCCAGTTTGGGATACTTTGATGTGTAAAAGCCCAAGGATCACCTATAAATATATCAGTGATCACACGGCTACATTCCCACTATCCTCTAGCTGAGGAGCGTACCCGCATCAGGCACCTTTCAATGACACGGGTATGCAGAGCAGCAGAGGAGCGCCCAACAGCGCAGCCTGCTCTATTCATCCTAATATGCCATCAGATCAGCTAAGTAATAATGAATGGAGCATCATTCGCTGATTGTTTGTCACCCCATGTATGCGCTACAGTATCACACTAAGGGACAGTCTTTCCTTAGAAACGTTTCGCTAATCATCTGACAGGCTTTCTCAATTCAGAGAGTTACAGGAATCTGGCAGCACTAAATGGGAACACCAATCCTTATCCTTTGTCTACCATAATAGAAGCCATTTATGTGAAAATAAAGAAGACAAAATTGAATGGTGGCGGGGGGGGGGCTGCGACACCTATTGCGTAACAAAACTGTGGATTTTCACTATAACAGATTTTGGTCCCCCCTCTGGGTAGAACCCGATTTGGGATGCCCCTCTGTGTGAAACCCTGACATGACGGGGGTAAGGTACTTTTTCATGGCCGATCTAGGGGGTTTCACAGAGCAGGGCATCCCAAATCGGGATGCACAGGCTCTCTTCCTATCAGGACCGTATGCTGTACAAATTAATGTTCGGCAATACAGCCCTGTTTAGATCAGCAATAGTGAGCAGAAGCAGCTGCCAATGTTTACATCACTACGGAAGCCAGGGAAAAGGTGAGTTTTGCAGTGACCCCGGAGGGGGGGGAGGGGGGGGAACAAATTGTGTAGCTGTCACACTCTTACTTGTTCCCAATGGTGTAGTGTGGGTGCTGTGGTTCACAAAAGAACCAGCACACTGTCAGAAGAAAAAATATCAAACTATATTGTGGAGTAAATAGTCCAAATAGTTCAAGTCATAGGTCAACGTTTCGGGGTCACGCAGGCCCCTTCCTCAGAAGCAAACAAACAACAAGAGGACCAATGCTATGGGTAAGTAAATAAATGTACTAACCAATCAAAATGACTTGAATTTTGCGCCTGACGTTATCCGTGAGATCATCGGCGCTGCACTTATTCCTTATAGTATTGCACTCAAATATAATATAAACTATAAGTTAGGTATCTCCACAGTGTATGGGTCCCCCCACCAGGTGATGGAGGCCTGTCTTTTCCCCCATCAGGTGGGGGGGGGGGATTCACACAGTGGGGCATCTTGATTTGGGATGCCCCAGGGGGAAGGCCAGTGGGTTTTGTTCCACTTTAAAATGCTGTGTATACACCAAAGGGAGCTACTAACACCTAGTAACTCCAGTAACACCATGCTAATGCAATCAACACACCACTTGTCTACTGTTTATGGCTGGATTAGGATGAGTTAGGATGAGGATTAGAGTTGATTGCTACCAGATTCCTGTACATGTTTCTCAGAATTGTGAAAGACAGTTGGATGACTAGCAAAATGTCTTCAAGAAAATAACATAACAGGTCCAGTTGTTTTGATTTACTCTTACAGAGAGCCCCTTCTCTCACTATCTAGCAGATTTTTATATATTATTGATATATTGATATTAGACAATTTAGCATACCTCCCAACTATTCCTGATTTGAATGGACTGTCCCTCTTTTGAGTCCATGCCCCCATGTCCCTTGTTGTTCTCATTTGTCCCTTTTTGAGGTGTAACATGCATATTTGCAGCAATAAATGATTCACTTGGCTATTCAAAGTGTTTCTATTGTTGTAACTATTATACCATATCTCCTATCCATCCCTCAATGAGGGGTGTGGCTTAATTTGACAATTGTCCCTCTTTCCCACACTCAAAAGTTGGAAAATATGAATTTAGCAGTTTAGCTACTTTAACCCCCAATTTTGCCCTTCTGATAAAAGGAGCTTTTAGGCTTGGTTGAGCAGACTGCGGACCCTTACTGCCCCCTTACCCTGCCCTCATACTCTGCACTGTGTGTCTGGAGCTGCCCCTTCTAATGGAGACACTTGATATTTTGTTATTTCTATTTTACTAGAACAGTTAGGGGGTTAATGATTGCCCCCCCCCCCCCCCCCATAGGCACTATAGTCAAATCAATCAGATTTCAGTAAACCTAGAAAATAACCCATGCAGGCATAGAAATAACATCAACATTATCAAGAGAGCCTAACATTTTTAAACCTGGGATCTAGAGTTTTCTGCGGATCCGATTTTCTCCAATGATCACACCTACGGCTGACCTTCTATTTTTTCAAGATACCGAAATCCACTTCCATTTTAATCAGGCCACCGCCCGTTCATTCTATCTGCTACTGCTGTCACCAGCCAAGGGATTGTCACGTAATACTGGCAAAAACAGCAATTACGCCAGACCTCTTCTCGTGAATGACCGCCTATAATCTGCGGAGTGCGTGCTGCGCTAATATGAAAAGATTAAAGGCAACACAGGAAAGTATTACAATATGACGGTGACAAATAAAATCATCGCCTTACCGTGGCTGTGACTGCTGCATTGTGGCGCTTTGTGTTGTCGCTCTGCGGCCAGGTATTGGGATAGAGAAAGGCAGCCTGGAATAGAAAAGTCAGTGTGAATAGAGGCGTAAGACGTAGAATAGGCAACAGGTTGTCTGCCACAGTGTGGGGCTCCACCAAGCCGGAGGGTGAAAAAACAGGCAGGCAAAGGAAGTCTGCATCACAGGAGACTGTCTGAGCAGCCGAGGGGTCAGACAGATGCACTCAGACAAGAGAAACATACAAAGCTGACTGAGGGAGAAGTGATGCGGGAATATGAGACCGTTACTGCTCTACACAACATAGACACAGACATGGAATTTAAAGAGGAAATGAACCCACAGCTCTGGAAACAAAGATTCTGGGGGGGGGAAGGGGGTTTCCTCCCTTCCTGATGTGGCACCACTGCTTCTCCTGGATCCCTTGCTTTCGATGTCGGGGTATTCCTCTCTTGTGGTATTGTCTTTTCCAGCTGAATGCAGATGTGCAGAGAAGAGGCGGGATGCCTCTCGTAGGGCTCTGCTTGCACTCATGCTCCTCCCAGGAACACCATCACTCTTCATTTAGGAGATGGAGGGGGTTGAGTCCTTGCACAGCAATCCAGCTACATTCAACAACTTTACTCCACTATATAAGCTATAGTAGCATCATATCCTCTTTTATCCTAAAGTCATTAAAGGGGGTTCTTAAATAATAACAGAAGGGACAAGCTTCTTTATGGACAGGCTTAATATACTGGGCTACAAGAGACTCAAAAATCCCTCTATTCTAGTTTACAAGTAAAAAGGGGTTTCTTAAAGTGGACCAAAACCCACTGAACTAGTGAAATGCATTTGACCAAAGCTCCTGTGGATACACTTCTTAGGGTGTAGAACTAGAAATGTTTGTTTGTTTCTCGAATACTCTTGGAACACTGATTTCTTTGGCTGTCCCTCCCTGTAGGATTGCAGGTGATCAGCCATTGCATAGGTGTGGAAATGACATCATTGTCGTACACAACAGTGGCAATGAATGGAGGAGGTGGAGCTTTACAGCTAAAACGGGCGCCATTATCTGGGATTAGAGTGAAACAAGAGCAGTAAAAATAGGCAAAAGTTAGTATTTATGTGGGAGTAATTCAGGGGGTGCTAGTTAAACATGTGGGTTTTGGTCAGCTTTAAAGTGGACCAACACCCAGGATTTTCACTATCCTGGGTGTTGGTCCACTTCAGCGGGGCATCCGAGATCAGGATGCCCCGCTGTGTGAAACCCCCCAAAAGCCCCAAAAAACGTACCTTTTCGGCGACGGACAAGCGACGGACAAGCCGCCGCCGCCGCCTCCCGCGCGTCCCTCTTACAGGGCGTGCGCCCGCGCCGGTCATTCACAAACGGCCGGTGCAGGCGCGCACACCGCTAGAGGGGCGCACGGGAGGAGGCGGCGGCTGATCCGTCGCCGATAAGGTAAGGTTTTTTGGGTCTTGGGGGTGGGGGTTTCACCCCGTGGGACATCCCGATCTCGGATGCCCCGCGGTGAGGGAGGTGATCGGCCCGGGAATCTTATAGATTCCCGGGCCGATCACCCCTGGATGTTGGTCCACTTTAAGAAGGAACCAAATCTTTAAATGCAAAAGAATTTCCTTATTTCTTGACTGCAGGTTATCCACCAACAAATAGAACTGAAACCGTTCTCAAAAAAACACGCTTGAATTTATCTACAATAAACATATAATTCTCTTCCTTTAGGAATCTCGCTCCAAGCCTCTAGACTGGTGTAACTTCAGTCTCATTACTTAGAGGCCGATTCATTAATAGCGCCAGGTAGCGACAGTTGAGCGACTGTAGCGGCATTTTCAGAGCGCCCGCTAGTAGTCGCTGTGCTTGGCCGTTGTTCGGTTGTTTACAGCGACTCAGTCGGTGTGCGGTAATGTTGAATATTGGGTGAGGAGTCGCTATTTGACCGGTTCCGCGCTGTATGGGAGCGCATGATAGCGAATGGCCATAGCGAACGTCTCCCACCATATTCATTAACAAATCATGCTACAAAAATTCTTGCGCTGTGAAATGCTTGTTTAAACCCCAGAGCGCTGGCGGCGATGGGTTAAAAGTAGTTTTTTAACCCCCAAACAACCATATTTTTTTAAACCAAAAAAAACACGTTTATAAAAACATTTTGTAATATGAATACATTAATATCAGACCTGTAATATCAATTCTGCACAATTTTTTTTTTTTTTTTTTACCTTAAAAAAAATATATTACATTGCAGAAGTGGTCACAGAATTTTTCACATTAAAAAAAAAAATAATAATAACAATTATTTATGATTAATTAAAGATTGTTCCATTGAAATGCATTGGAGAGCGCCAGGTAGCGAGAGGTCATACCTGTCGCTGTTCAAGGTCGCTCGCTGGTGCTGTGGGGTGAGGCTGGAATAATGATGAATGATTCGCTATCTGGCGCTCTCTCAGTCGCTAAGCAGGATCGGCTTGATAAATGTGTGATTGTGGTGGGGAGCCGGCGTTCGCGTGGCGGGGGGGGCCTTACCGTTCGCTCACCAGTCGCTACCTGGCGCTATCCCTTGTTAAATAAGGGCCTTAGTTCATTCAAATATATGCAGCCATAGGACCGTATACTGGGCTCAGCAAAATAAAAAACCTTTTCACCACAGGTGCTCTTCATGTCAATCTTGTGACTTCACCACCACCTTTGCATATATAACGTACCAGATACGCTCAGAATATAGGCTCATCTGATTTTACTCATTGGCTCCACTTCAGATCCTTCTCCATCAGCTATATTTAATGCTTGCTGCGCTCAGGGTAGTTTCCCCCTTATTTAGGCTCTTATCATCGTATTTAGCAATGAAAGCCACTTTCCACAGATCTTTAAACCTCTCAGAGTTTATTAAACCACATGCAAAAGATAAAAAAACAATGCGCTCCAAAAGCGCAAATACGTCTCACACAAATAGATTCAACTAAATGGCCGCTGGCCCCTTAAAAAGCCGCTCACCAGATGTTCATAGGAAACACACATTTAGTATAAAATATATAGGTTAGGCGTCATCTAAGACCTTTCCCGCATAGCTCGCACGCTCCAGCGTATATACATGAGTAACAGCTCACCGCTTCCACCACTTTGCCACTTTGCCTTTTAAGGGGCACACCCAATGTGCATGTGTTTTATCAGACCAATTCTTTGAGCTTGTACAGTTATCTCAATATTCACTGGAGTGTCTAAAGTGATTGTCCAGGCAACCACATAAACCATATAATCACATAGGCCCAAAGCTCCTAATGTTCCAGTTTCTTTCTTTTTTTTTTCAAAACGAGCCCCAGAAGCGGAGAAAACTTGTTTCAACGTTTTCATTCATTTTTGAACTTTCAGCCAGTGGCTGTGGCCACTCTCTAGTACAATAGCAGGCACAGTGTTTGTATTAGCATACTTTGACACTTAATCATAATGCTGCAATGCACAGATGATCCTATGATTGGTGGTCTATTTCTAGCAAAATTGGAAGGGGGGTGCTAGATGTCAGTGCCAAGTTTCTGTTGAGAGGTTACATGAAGGGAGAGGGCAGAGATGGGGAGGTATGTTGTTGAATCATGTGTTTACATTTTGCCTGGAGAGATCCTTTAAAGTGGACTTATCACCAGAATTTTCACTATCCTGGTGATAGGTCGTTGTCTCTGGGGCCTCTAATTTGGGCTGCGCCGCTGTGTGAAACCCCCAGGTAGCCCTCAAACTCACTGAGTGCCGGCATAGGGAGCAGGAACGGGCACATCCCTAGTCTCCCTGCATCTTTTAGACTCCAGGGCCAGCTGGGATAGCCCCACTTTAAATTCCCAGATAAAAGAGTTTCAAGGACACTACCTAGCATGTGTAAGATCTGGAACTTTTTTAAAGTACCTTTCGGTTTGTTTTGCCATCCTGTCTTCTCTCCTTTCCCAGTTTGTCACAGTTTTTAGGTGGGGGGGGGGGTCAGGACTAGCCGGATTGCATCATGACCCAGTGCCCAGAGATTTCAACATGCCATTGTTAGTGATGGACAAACCCGAACCACAAACTTTGGGTTCGTACTGAACTTTGCAAGTTCAGGTTCCCAAACCTGAACCCGGGCTTCAGCCAGAAATCTGTGTTCGAGTTTGGCGCCAGCCCATCAACCCCCTTCACCTAAGGCTGCAGCAGCAGGAAGCTGTAACTTACCTCAGCCCCGTTATCCTCTTGCTGTTAGCGGCAGCTTCCTTCTAAATCAGCCCCAGCAGGGGCTACAGAAAGATGGCCGCTGGCTCCCATTAGTGAGAACAATCCTAGTGCCAGCGCAGCCAGTTAGCACTAGAAGTGTCCTCACTCATGGGAGCCAGCGGCCATCTCTCTGTAGCCCCGACTGGGGCCGATTTCAAAGGAAGTCACCACTGACAGCAAGAGGATGGCAGGGCTAAGGTAAGTTGCAGCAGCATTTCCTGCTGCACATAATGTGGTGTGTTCACATGCCACTGTGTACAGAAAGAAGAAACCATTTCTGTTTCAGAGTTTAGTATTTTATTGTACCCTCTCCCTGGGGCATTCTGATTTTGTATGTCACACTGTGTGAAATAGCCATAGCCACATCGGGATCATTACTCAACCTGGGCATTCCTGGGGAACACTTCAGAGTTATACACTCAGGCGATGTGTGTGTTTTCTAATTGGTTTGTTGTATTTGACATTTTTAATCTGTTTTCTTGCCACATTTTGTATTATTAATGTTCTATTTGCACAGATTAGCATTTATGCACTTTATGGATTATCTGTTATATGAACACTGAAATATCCTATTCATAGGATTGGGTTGGGTAAAAATGGGATGCCCTTGGGAATGTACGATCTAGTTTTATATGTTTTTTTAATTGTCTGTTATGTAATTTTAGTGGGTAATTATTAATAAAAAATTTATGAATTCATGATGTATATTTAGTTGATTTATTGATTACCGTGGAGGAGGTGCGATGGTTTGGAGCTATACTAGGTGAATTGCTGGATTCACCGTTGCAATATTAGAACTCTAATTTTAAATAGAGATAGTCTCCCACCACTGCACGGCCACAGGTATTAAATTAAAATTTAATTTGATCTTATATTGTGGTGCGGAATTTATACACATATTTCAGTCTAGCCGTAGCCAAATCCCCGCTATACTTCCAGTCAGGAGCGCGTAGCTATGCCAGGCACTTGAGAATGGCTGGTGGAGGTAGACGGCAGATCAGTGGTGTGTGCTTCATTCACAAATTCTAGCTGGCCTGACAACAGGCCAAGCTAAGGAAGCTTTGAATGGTGTGCAAGCGCTAATTGGCCAGTTTTTACTGATTAACCATGGGGAGACAAACAGCGGTGTATCCCAAATTGGGATGTCCCATAGGAGAGGAAGAACACCCAGAAGAGTAAAAATCCCTGCTGTTCCTCTTTAAAAATGTGGCTTGTAACCATATCCTTTCAAGTTACTAGCCCTTAAACTGGACCCAAACCCACTGAACTTGTGAAATATATTTGGCCAAAGCCCCTGCCGATACTCCCTTCTTAGAATATAGAACTAGAAATGGATATTCCCACTTTTCGAATCGTCCTGGAACACAGCACCAGGTTTCACGTGATGCTGCTTCAACCAGAGCACCCTAGTGTTAACTAAGACGCTAGGTGGTCACCAGCCTTTCTGAATTGCTTGGTGCGGGAGCGCACACGCCGAAACAGTGTGCTGGGGATGCGGCCTGTAGTCATGTTGGTCCCTAATGTTTAATGCTAGCTTTTGCAATGAAAGTAATAAATAAAAATAAAGTATTAAAATAAGCTGTGCTTTGGGCTTAGAGCTTATATTGGCTTATACCCTGTTTCCCCCGAAAATAATACCTGCCCTGAAAATAAGCCCTAGCATGATTTTTCAGAATTTTTGAGGACGTGGAATAAAACTTGGGAATTTTACTCTCCTGGCATTTGTTCTGTTCCCGGGGGGCATCCCGATTTGGGACATCCCACTGTGTGAAAACCCTCAGAATGCCCCAAATAACTCACCACTTCTGCCTTCCAACAGCGCATGCACTGGGACGCTCAGCCAGTGAGAGCCGTTTGCTGTGTTTACCTCTTTCGGCAAACTTTAATGGGGAGTGCGCTCTGCCGCACCACAGTATCCACGCCTCGTTCATGCTCCCATCCAAGCCTCTCTGAATGACCAATCAAAACAATGAGAGCCGTCTGCCGAATGACAGACATGCCAGGCGGCTCTCATTGAGCGAGAACCCATGCATGCATCGTTGGAGCATGGATGCCCTTTGGGGTTTCACACAGCGGGGCATCACAAATCAGGATGTTCCAGGGAAAAGCCAGAATCAGCCGGCCCTGGAACCTTTTAGATGCTTCTGGGTGTCTCAAGCTGCTGAGTATCATGAGTTTATTACCCAATCACTGCAGCAGCTGTGCCGTGGCTGTGACTCATAATCCATAGGGCCTGGCAGCTGCAGAAATGCAGGATACAGTGCCCCACTTCTGCAATGGAATCAGGCGAAAAGGCGGTAACTTCATCCCATGTCTGTCTGTGACATCAATGAGTAAAACTTTTTCCCATTAGGCAGATTTTTAGAAATTACACAGTTGTAAATAAAAGGCACGGTCAGGTTAGGGCCAATAAGAAGTCCAGGATTTTTTTGGTCCCCAGGCTCATGACATAACCACTGGGCCCCATCTCCAATGTACTTCCCATTTAGCCAATGAATGTATTATATAGTTAAGCATCAAAGTCGCTGCCCAGGCACACTATACGTTTCTTCCACCTCATCCCCTATGGGAATAGTGTACATTTTAATTTCTGGGCGTGGTGAGCTGGGAAGGGTATGACATGGCGGTGCTTTATGAGTCACAAGCAAGGTATACTGTGGTCAGAGACAGCTGCAGGACCTCTATGGCTTCCAGTGCTTACTTGTGCTGAGAGCTCAAAGGGACAGTTCAAATCAAAAAACAGATCAGACCAGGATGGAGGGTGACACCATACTTCGAGCAGATATGTCCCAGGATGTTGCACTCTACAGCCCCAGCAGACAGGGTCAGGTCCGGACTAGACAGTCCAGCAAAGGGGGCAGGGCCAGGGCCTAATAGAGGCCCAATGCTATGCAAAAGGTTCCAGAAGAACAACAGGGCACAACAGCCAGGGGGGACCCAGCAACTTAGGAGGTACAGGGTGACCCAGATAAACGTTTCCACTGAGCAGGCGGATCAGTTTTTCCCTTGGAACTATCCCAGGATATAAATTCTCCACAACCTAGGGGTTCTAGGAAGCGATGACTCCAGGATCAAAGAGGCCACAGTGGCAAGATTGGTTCACCAGGGTACACCTGGCTGGCGTTCGGCTGTCCTTCCTCTAGTTCCCACCCTCGGCCAGGGTCCTAATCTCAGCTTACTTTCAGTCCCAAGATGGATCAACACAGGGGTGCGCAGGTTCCCCTACATTTGTCCTCGGCTGCGCTACAAGGCCCTGTTGTCCTGCTGGGGCTCTCTTTTATTCTAGGGGCAATGACCACCTATACTCCTCTTGACTCCACCCCTCCCTAAAAGGAGCTGGCTCCGCCCACCTTCTCTCCAGTCCCATTATGTCCAGGAGCATGGCATTTCAAAGTAGGCCTGCCTCTGACCTTGTTCACAGGGACAACTATCCTGCCCTGACTGTACCTACCGCTAATGCCAGTGACTCCCCTATGGAGTGGGACAGGGGCACTACAGACCCTGGGGACCCACCCCCCCCCCCTGGAACCCATCCCAGAGGACCTCCCCACATATGGCTCTGTACCTGCACAGACCATAGGTTGCATGTGCTGTGGGATGTCTACTGGGAGGACATGCCCTTAGGGGGGCTGCCCAGCTGGAGGATCTGGTGGCCTAGGTACCCCTAATCTACACCAGACTGGCAGCTCACTCCAGGAGGAGAAGGACCAGGCGAGAAAATCCCTAACCCCATGGATAGGGCCAGCAGTTGGTCTCCCGAACCAAACCTAAACTAACCTTTCTAGGAGAGCCGCAAGGGAGAGGATCCGGGCGAGGGAACCCACCCATATCCTGGACCCCTCTAAATAAACCTTTCTGCTTTTAAAGCAAACTTGTCATTGTGTCTTCTATATTTTCTGTATACTACACGCCCAGTTGGCCACTAAGCACTGCAACCCACCAAGAATTCTTCCAGTTCTCCCTATGACCAATCCGCCCCTGATAACAGACTAATGTCTTCTCCACCTCCCCTGCAGAACTGCCACCACAACCCACAATCAGGCATCAGGCATTTTCAGAGCGCAGTTAATAAATGGAGTGCGGGGCTAGACTACCCTGAAAGGCAGCCTGCAAACATGAAGTGCCTTCTGACTGTGCTGCTCTGCATTCTGGGATTGCTGACCTTTGCCTGACCCCAGCTCTGTTCTGTCTGAGCAAAGCACAGCTATAACCCGCCCCCCTGTACTTCATCCCACTCTCCTCTCCTCAGTAAGTGTGATGCTTTTGAGTCAAGATGGCGGCACCCGTATACTAAAATCCTGAACAGAGTTGCAGCCCAGTGGAGGAAAGAATAATAAGTGACTAAAAATTTAAAATATATTAATTTTATATGCTGGGGAATAATTTTTTAAAGGTTTGGGCTTTTCAATAAATCATGGTGAAGGTCCGGTTTAAGAGCTTTCAAAAAAGGCCATGGGATGATATAAATAGGCTGTGATCGATTCCCTATACAATCTGTTTGCTTTACATAGGGTGGACTTGCTTTCATAAAACAAAAAGCTTTACTATAGTCTTTTACGCAGACAATTGTCACTCAGATTACTCTAAAAAAAAGTCTAAAATTCATTTTCATTTGCAAGTAACGATATACTTCTCAATACATAATGACTATGACATTAGTTACTGGCCAGTTGTGAGTATTATAAGCATGCCGCAGGCAGGAATGAAAAGGGAATGAAGGATGTTTATTATAAGCGCATCCTTTTTTGGACACGGTTATGACTGGTCCTGTCCCAATGTTCACAGAGATTACAATCTGAGCATGTCGCCAGTTAGTACAGTTTTTAAACAAAATGTCCTAAATAGAAAGACATTAAGTAATGAATGTTTACAGTAGAAAGGAAAACGTACAGTTAAACGTGTTTGGGTGGCGGGCGAGGGTGTTAAGCGAGTGAAACAATGAATTATACAATGACAGTGTATAAACAGGGACACCTGGAGCAGTTTGGGTGTGCTTCAGGGGAGGCTGTCCAGACCTATAAGGGAAACCTCCCTGGTCTAGGGGAAGGGCAGGTACAGTACTCACTCAGTTTCTGGGGAGTGGGAGGCCAGCAAATGGCCCCTAATGACTTCAGGTCCACTTGAGGATTAAAATTGGCTACTGACAATGGGCAATGTTGGTGCCCAGGATCTTCCTTTCTTCAGTTACTCTCAGCTTGGGTGGCACGCACAAGATTGCAGCTTGGTGGTCGTCCGTCAAGGCACCCAAGTATTACTCAGGCCCATTCTCCAGGACTTGGACTACGTGGTGTTTTGTCAAATTACCCAGGGAGCAGACAACAAGGCCTTTCTGCCTCGCTCTTTTCAGAAAGTGTATTACTCTGACCAGCCAGTTCAAAGTGTCTCCAGGAGGTTATTCCAGTGTGGTTCTCCAGTCCCTTAGCCTGAATCTGTGCTCCAAGGCACCTGGAACAGCACTAATAATATTCGCACTCTCATGCTCTTGCCCAGACATGTCCAGCCTTCTACTGTATATAAAAGAATGGAACCAACCATGAAGTTCTGATTGGCTTTCCCTGCTCAAGGTCCTAACACTTTTTCTCTGTGTAGCAAGGGTGACATCTAGTGTCCACATACTCTTACTGCCGCCCATTTCCCTCAACTTCTGAAAAATGCTTGTTTTTCCCAACTAAAACCTGTGGGACACTAAGCTTTCCCCTAAAACAACATAACTACTCTAACAGGCTATTCCGTCACCGTTATAGCAGCAAAAGTAATTTGAGGTTCTGTATTTCGCATACTGCTAATTAATTTCTATTATCTATAGCCACAAAAAGTGATCAATTTCCTGGTGGCATGAAAAATTAGGATGGCCAGCTGTGTGAAACCCCCCTGGATAACCAGTATACTCGCCTTGCCAGCAATTCCATGGCACCTGCATGGACTTGTCCAATCAGTACTCTATGCCGTAAATAAATGGACCAGCAACTGTGCGAGTGCGGGTGTTGCTACCTCCAGATTGTCTTAGAGCAGTATTAGATAAGGATTAGGGCAGAGATTCGGTATGTTGCTTTTTTATTTTATTTCCCGAGTCAGGCTTAGCACAGGGGAGAGGGAGGGGTGGGCATGGGGTTGCTACATATGTGGAATTTAAAGCTGTCCCACACCCATTGCCTAGCAAATGGGTATGGGGCCGCATAGTGAGAGACTCGGGGAGGGGCATCCAGATTGCTGGAGGCCCTCACCCTGCAATACCCCCCGCAACACCCCGAAATCCTTACCTGTACCTCAGTCTTCGACTGAAATGTGCTTCTCCAATTGGCCACGGCAGTCACGTGGGCTGTATTCCTGGCTGCTGGCGAACCTGAGGCGCACATTTTGGCCAGGTCATAGGTACAGGTAAGGATTTTGGGGTGTTACTGAGGGTATTGCACAAGGGGAGGCTCCAGCAATCTGGATCCCCCCCGAGTCTGTCATTATGCGGCCCGCACCCATTCGCTAGGAAACGGGTGTGGAAATGCTTTAAAAAAGAAAGAGAACAGCCATAAGTGAAGACTGACCAGCTGCTGAAGTTGAGCGCTAACTCTGCAAGAGAGGAAGAAAATCCAATGGCAGGTAAAGATTTCAGGTAGAGCTTATTTTCATTATTTTATCTCCAGAATGTAGAATAATTCAGTGGCTGTCAATTCTTAGCATTATGCAGGTCTAGGGCACTGCAGAATGAGGGAGGGAGGCTACACTATCACACAAAAGAGAGAATAAACTTCATGGCACACTGGGTACAATAACGAGACATAGAAACAGAGATGTGCATGGCAGCGAGGCCGCATTGACTTACAGAAGTCTGGCACAGCTTTCTCTCTCTCTTTCCCCGGGAGGGATTTCACATGTCCTGTTACTCCTTGGGGAAGCCCTAAAAGAGAAACACAGGTTGCCAAATGATGCTTGATCTCCTATAGATACTTCTGCAAGTGAATTCCTGTGGAGGTAGTTGTTACTCCCTGAGGAAGCAAGAAAACTGGCGAAGCACATTGGAATACTAATCAGTGAACAAATGCGAATGCAAGATTAACCTCTGAATAACTAAAAATACTAATGTTCTAATATCTGGATTTTAAATGTTGTCACAGTTGCTTTTGATTTATTTCTAAATTATGTTAAATACATCAATAAATCTTTTGTAGAACAGGAAATTGTTAGCTCAAAGAAGTAATTAGTCAGGGATAAAGTATTTACAAAGACTGACAAATACTAGAGATCTTTAATTTAAAGTGGATCTACACTCTTGGTAAAGCACACCTTCCTAGCACATACTGCTGACTGATTACGGTAACTGGCTTTGGGCAGTGCCATTGCTTTAACTGTTTCCATGGTTTTCCCCCTTAACCAGGGGGTGATGGTCACGATAGGGGTGTGGTTTAGTATGAGGTTTAATTAAGGGTCACATGCTCTAGGAATATTTGTTCCATTAAAGTAATACTGCAGGAAAAGGTAATTGTTACACCATTGTGTGGGGCTACAATTGGCACTGTCCTAAACTGTTTTCCATTTTTTAAATTGAAGTAGAACTGTCAGAGATATCAAGGTGTACAGTTTTACCATGATTTCTATTCTGAATCAAGTGGGAGTGGCTACTGGATCTTTGATGCTGCATAATAATTAGCATCATTTCCAGAACTTGTATAAGACACCCTGGCTGTGCAATGTGAACCTGGAGAAGGAGACATAAGTTGAGGGAGGGACCAGCAATCCTGTCCTGCTCTGCTCAGCTGATTGGGGGACAGGATGAAAAAGAGAATTTCATTGGCTGAACATGTAAAACTCAATATCTCAGGCATTTTATGCATCAATTTAAAATGGTAAACAGTTTAGGACAGTGCCAAATGTAGCCCGACACATGGTGCAACAATAACCTCTGCTTGCTGTATCACTTTAAAGTGGACCAACACCCAGGATTTTGACTATCCTGGGTCTTGGTCCACTTCGGTGGGGCACCCCCGATCGGGGTGCCCTGCTGTGTGAAACCCCCCCCCCCCCGATCACCCAAAAAACTCACCTCTCCCCGCTCCCAGCGCCGACGGACAAGCTGTTTGACAGCCGCGGAAAAGCGGCTCCTCCGCCGCCGCCGCCTCCCGCGTGTCACTCTTGACGCGCGCGCGCGCGCGCCGGCCATTCACAGACGGCCGGCGCGGGCGCGCGCACGTCTAGAGGGGTGCGAGGGAGGTGACGGCAGCCGGCCGCCGCCGAAGACAAGGTAAGGGGATTTGGGGTGTTTGGGGGGGTTTCACCCCGCGGGACATCCCGATCTCGGATGTCCCGCGGGGAGGGGGGTGATCGGCCCGGGAATCTTATCTTTAAAGAGGTTGGTGATTGATCCAGTGCTCAGAAGTCAGTGCATTCCACTACCACAATTCAACCAAAGAGTAAGAGTTGTAAACCACCCAGACATCCAGCATTGTGCATTTGGTGCATTTGGACAGTAGGACTGTCCCACCGAAAGTGAGCCATCTGGTCAGTTTAATAAAGTTTAGCCAGTAAAGCAGTCCTTGCACTCGACAGCTGCATTCATGGACTTACAACCCTGCCAGGGACCAAAATTGCTTGCATGTGCACACCCACAATACCAGATATATCTAATATCTGCCCATAACATTGTGGGTAAAAGCATCTAGACACATCAGAAGTATTGAAATAGCAATAAGCTTTTACTGGACTAAGGGACAGGTTTGCTGGAGCTGAGTAGCCTTCCCGTGTAAAAGCAGAATGGTTCATTCAAACCCTGGCTACCCTGAAAAGTCATCTTTCCATTAAAAGCCTGGCTGGATTTTATTTTTAATTTAAGGTGTATAACTGACCCCTTCTCTTGCCATCTAGCATATTTATGTGGATTTTGATTATTAGCCCATTTTTTACTTTATTACTTTTTTCCAACTGACAGGTTTATGGTGTCACCATATATATATATATATATATATATATATATATATATATATATATATAGTGGTAAAGTGTGTGGAGAAGTCCTGGATGGAGTATATTTTTCCCCTACAGTGCTGTATAGAGCACGATCCATGCCAGGATTTCAGAACCCTGGTCACATTCCCCACTCCTAGGTTTCTTCTGATCTCAGGCATTGCACACCTGGTTAGATTGATTTCAGGAAGGAGCCTGAATAAAAGGCTCCCACTGAGCCAGTCATTTGTCTTTGACCAGCCTGATGGAGGGAGCTCAGGCTGAACTGCATGTTGTGTGAATAACAATACTGGACTATTAAGCCGGAGGACTTGGCTTCTGCGCCCCACTCTTGGGCCGTTGGGGGTGAGAAGCGGCGGGCTGGTTTGCCCTGCAATCTGGATTGGACTTTCCTTTGACCCACAGCTTGCTGGAATCCCCAGCCCTGGATTTACCTTTATTTGGTGATGTAACCATTTGTTTTGATTTTCTGCATTGACGCTGCAACCTATGTATGGAGAAGTATTATTTCATTTGAATACTTTCATTTTTCTGAAATAAACCTGCTTTGCCAAGAGAGAACTGTTGTCTGTGTCACTACCGTTCACCCCCACTATCCCACAGTTGGTGGAGGATGCGGGCATGGGGACTGTTGCTAGGGGCAACACGCTGCATTTAATAGTTAATGTCCTGGGTGAAGGCCGTCACCAAGATGTCTCACATGGAGGAGGTGATAAAACACCTAAACTTACTACTTAATATCATAGCTAATGACACCTCGATTAAGGGAATCCAGATTGGTGGCAACAACATAAAATATTTAGCCTACGCCGATGATATCCTTCTAACACTACAGGACCCATTATTATCACTTCCAAAAGTACTCAAAGTAGTTAAGGATTTTGGCAGGTACGCAAATCTCAAATTAAATTATCAGAAATCGATCATACTGCCCTTTGCTCTCTCTAAGAAAGAATCTGATATCCTAAAACATGCAAACAATCTTCAGTGGGAAACCTCGCACTTGACATACTTAGGTATAAACATACCCAAATCTCTGAATCAATTATTTAATCTAAACTATACCTCCTTAGAAAAACTGTTAAAAGACCAGATCAGGAAATGGGAAAACTCCCAGCTAAATATTCTTGGTAGAATTGCCGCAGTCAAGATGTTCTTTCTACCACACTTTCTGTACTTACTGAAAAACATTCCAATAAGGATACCGACTGCCTTTTTTAAACAGCTAAATAAACGACTCGCTTCTTTTTATTGGAACAATAGGCAACATCGCATTGCATATAAAAACTTAATCAAACAACCAGATCATGGAGGGATGGGGGCCCCGGATCTTAGCGCTTATTATAAGGCCGCTCAATTTAAAAGAGTGGATGAATGGCTAACAACTTATCGAAATACAATATGGCCAGCTAATGAGCTATACCCCATAACCCTCGAAGAAATCACATCATGTGATTCCAATAGTTTAAAGGAAATACAAAAAAATGAGCATATGAATCCTATTGTGAATAATATATGCTCGACATTAATAACAACACTGAAAGACAAAGTATTATTCCCATTCCCAGATATGATGCGCTCAATGACCACTAACCGGGATTTTCCCCAGGGAAAACATAATGCACAAATAATAAAATATAAACAAATGTCCCATACAAGAATTGTACACATTTGGTCACCAACCAATGGGTTGCTACTAAGAGAGGATCCCCACATATTTACCTTAGCTCAATACCAAGTGGCCAGTTACATTAGAACATTGACTCTCCCAGCAGCGACTTTTAAACCTACAGCAATACAGGAGATTTTTCTCAATGTAAGACACAGACCAAATAGAATCTCATCCTACTATAACCACATAAAGAAATTAACAACAAATACACTAACAGAATATACTAGGAAATGGGAACATGATCTTGGGACTCGGATAGAAGAAGACGACTGGGCTAACATTTACCTCACAATCAAAGCCGTCCAGTCCCCTGCACTAAGAATCTTCTGCACTAAGTTTATATCACGCTTTTATTTTACAGCGGACTACAACGCCAGATATCCATCGTACAACTGCTGGTGGTGCAATCAGGTACCAGCTACCTTAATGCACCTCTGGTGGGACTGTAAATATTCTAAACTTCTATGGCAAATTGCCATAGAGAAATTGGAAACCATGATTGGTGATAAAATAAACTTCACCCCCAGATGGGGGCTTTTGAACCTGTTTCCCAAGAGCTGGCCTACAGAGAAAAAACGACTGGGGTCGGTGGTGTTCTGGGCAACAAAAAAAATTATAACGCTACGATGGGCCAGCTCTGACCCACCAGATAAGGGGATATGGTTTAAAACCATAATATCGGAACTCAAAAGCGAGCTGGCCTTAACAAATAGGCCAATATATAGAGATCTGATAAACCAATTCCTCACAGGACTTGGAAGTCCACTAAAGTGACCATAGAATAAACGTCCTTCATGTATGGGGGAGAAGGGGGGGGGGGATGGGCGGTAGGGGACACACAGGAGGATAATATAACTAAAAGGAGAATAAAAATAAAAAAAACTACGCCACTCTAAACATATCCACAATGACGAGCAAGTACCTCCGATCAGGTTGTCGGCCCACTATGATAACGCCGGTAGACACACGGGCTACTCCACATGAAGGAGATATAGAAGCTGAGTGGATAAAAAAAAAAAAAAAAAAAAAAAAAAAAAAAAAACACCTAAAGAAGCTGACCACCGGCATGAGCAGGCCCTGGCACAACAGCAGTGAGCACAGGAGCAGGCCCTGGCACAAAAGCAGCGAGCACAGGAGATCCTTGCTCGCCTGGGAGTCACGCCCGCGGTTTGGGCAAGGCGAATACATAACTGGACTTTTGCCGTTGATAACCCTGCCCGGTCGCAGTTGTATGACCTAATACATCTCATCCAAAAGTGGTTAGAGCCAGAGCGTTCAACCCCTGCGCAGATTGTCGAGAAAATTGTGGTGGACCACTTCTTTCGGTCCCTGCCGCCAAAGCTTCAATGGTGGGTGGGACAAGGCGACCCACGGAGTGCGGAGCAGCTGGTCAACTTGGTTGAACGTTTTATTGCGACGGAGGACTACCTACGGGATGCCCCTACTACACCATCATCCTCCAAGACCCACAAACCTGTGACAACGACGGGTAGGCAGGTTCCCCTTGGAGGTGTATGGAAGGGTGAAAAAGGGCCCAGGACTGACCCTGAACCCCAGAGGCCCCCCAATCCTAGGGAGGACGCCCAGGCACGGAAACTTCGGGGTCCCCAGTGTTGGAGGTGCCGCGAATGGGGGCACATAGCCGTGGATTGCCCCCTTGGCCCTGAGCCTATGGAGTGTGGCGCTGGCCGCAGAAGATCCCTGTTTGCGGAACCAGCATGTACCGCGGTTTCGCGGTTAGAGACCGAGCTCCATATTGTGTTGATGAGAGTGAATGGGTGCTCAGTGAAGGCGCTGTTGGACTCAGGTAGCTCGGTAACCTTGGTCCGGGCCTTGTGGGTGGAGGTTATATACCAAATGTTATATAGGTTATATACAAAATGTGAGCGTGCTTTGCATCCACGGGGATATCGTGGCTTACCCTGTAGCCGTGGGTAAGTTTGAGACCCCCGCTGGAACACTAAAATATGAAGCAGACGTAGTAGAACGCCTTATGTACCAAGTGATTGTTGGCCGGGATTTTCCCTTGTTCTGGGAGTTGTGGGAAAGGGGAAACGTTTCTTCCGGTAGCGAAGTATCTCCGGCAGAACCGGTGACCCTCCTTGTTGAGCCGGCTGAACTATCTAGTAGAGACAATAAGCCCCATGAGGTACCTAGTGAAGAAATGGGAATATCTGAATTATGCAGTAATGACCGGTTTCCCCTACAGGTGTTAGCAGGCGAGGATGATGATTCCCTGCCTGATCAGCGGGTCTTAGACCTAGAGGTGGCTCAGGGTAATTTGGGGTCTGAGCAATTAAGAGACTCCACTCTGGAGACTGCAAGAGGTAATGTCACAGTGTTGAACGGAGTGCCTCAGGAACCAGAAGCTGACCAGAAATTTCCACACTTCGCCATGAGTGGGGATCTGTTATATCGGGTCTCCAAAATTAACAATGAAGTTGTGGAACAGCTTCTGGTACCTAAGCCATAACGTCGCATGGTGCTGGAGATCGCCCATAGTCATGTGCTTGGAGGGCATTTGGGGATTAATAAGACCCAGGAAAGAGTTCTCCAGAGGTTTTACTGGCCTGGAGTGTATGAGAAATAAAAAGATACTGCGAGTCCTGCCCTACGTGCCAGTTAAGTGCCCCAACGTCACATTTCCGGAGCCCCTTGGTACCACTTCCCATTATCGAGGTCCCCTTTGAGAGAATTGCCATCGATTTGATGGGGCCTATTGTGAAGTCAGCCCGAGGACACCAATATATATTAGTGGTACTAGATTATGCTACCCGCTACCCAGAAGCAGTACCGCTAAGAAATATGGCATCCAAAAATATTGCTAAGGAGCTGTTTCTTATGTTCTCTCGTGTAGGAATACCAAAGGAAATTCTAACCGATCAGGGCACGCCCTTCATGTCAAAGGTCATAAAGGAACTGTGCAAGCTGTTTAAGATTACCCATCTCCGCACCTCAGTGTACCATCCTCAAACAGCTTGGTAGAGAGATTTAATAAAACCCTTAAGCACATGCTAAAAAAAGTTGTAGAATGGGATGGCCATGATTGGGACTGTTTGTTGCCGTATCTCATGTTTTCCATACGGGAGGTTCCCCAGGTGTCTACAGGGTTTTCACCGTTTGAACTGGTGTATGGTAGGCATCCCCGGGGTTTGCTAGATATCGCCAAGGAAACCTGGGAGACTGAGGCCACCCCATACAAGAGTATAATTGAGCATGTAGCCCAGATGCTGGACCGTATAGAAAATGTAATGCCGATAATAAAGGAGCATATGCAAAGGGCTCAGGCGGCCCAGAGCAGGATATATAACAGATCGGCCAGGGTGAGGGCCTCTAATCCTGGGGACCGGGTCCTGGTATTAGTGCCCACAGTTGAAAGTAAATTTCTGGCAAAGTGGCAGGGTCCCTATGAGGTTGTAGAGAAGGTGAGTGAGGTGAACTACAAGGTTCACCAACCAGGTAGAAGGAAGCCCTACCAGATTTACCATGTGAACCTGATTAAGCCTGGGAAAGACAGTGAAGCTTTGGTAGGTGCCCCGGCTAGAGTTAAAGAGGCGGTGCGGACCATTCCCCCCAGGCAAGATAGGTGAGTCTTTGTCAGGTCATCCAACGCAGGAGGTTAGGGAATTTCTGCAAGGAAATAGAGACAAGTTTTCTGACCTGCCGGGCCGAACCTAAAGCCGTATAGGATTCCTGAAGCACGGAGAGAGGCAATCTCCTCTGAAATAAAACGCATGTTAGAGTTAGGCATCATTGAGGAGTCTGCTAGTGCCTGGTCCTGTCCTATTGTCTTAATACCAAAGCCTAATGGGACCTGGAGATTCTGTAATGACTTCAGAAAACTCAATGAGGTCTCAAAGTTTGATGCGTATCCCATGCCCCGGGTAGATGAGTTGATTGAAAAGCTTGGGAGGGCAAGATACATTACAACCCTGGATCTCACAAAAGGGTAGTGGCAGATACCTTTGGCTGAGGACGCTAAAGAAAAGACCGCCTTTGCCACCCCAGAAGGGCTGTTTCACTATCTGGTTATGCCATTTGGGTTACATGGGGCCCCTGCTACCTTTCAGAGGCTGATGGACGTGATCGTGAGGCCACATCGGAATTATGCCGCTGCTTACCTAGACGATGTGGTCATCTTTTCGTCTGATTGGAAGAGTCACCTCTGCAAGGTACAGGCCGTCCTAGACTCTATCAGTAATGCTGGCTTAACCATAAACCCTGAGAAGTGTGCAGTGGGTCTGGAGGAGGCAAAATACCTGGGCTATGTTATTGGTAGAGGGTTGGTTAAGTCCCAGATTAATAAGGTGGAGGAAATTCAAAACTGGCCCAGACCCCTTACAAAAAAACAAGTGAGAGCCTTCCTCGGTATAACCGGCTACTACCGTCGGTTTGTGCCCAATTTTGCGTCAATGGCTACCCCGTCAACTGACTTAACAAAGGGGGGTAAGTCAGTAATGGTGGAATGGACCCCAGAGGCAGAAAAGGCTTTTCAAAGCCTAAAATCTGCCCTGTGTAAACAGCCTGTTCTGGTGTCCCCAGATTTCAGCAAACAATTCTTGGTACAGACGGATGGGTCTGATTCAGGTTTGGGTGCAGTTCTGTCACAAGAGGTGAATGGGGAAGAGCACCCGGTATTGTACCTGAGCCGGAAGGTGACTCCAGCAGAGAAAAACTACGCGATAGTGGAAAGAGAGTGTCTCGCTGTTAAGTGGGCGTTAGAGGCCCTAAAATACTATTTGTTGGGTCGAGAATTTGTCCTAATGACAGATCATGCGCCGCTGACCTGGATGAAGCAAAATAAGGAGAGAAATGCAAGGGTCACCCGATGGTTTCTCTCCTTAAAAAACTTTAAATTTAAAGTAGAACATAGACCGGGGAAGTTACAGGGGAATGCGGATGCTTTGTCCCGAGTCTATTGTATGACCAGTAAGGATTGTCAGACCTCAGGTCTGAAGAAGAGGGGGGGGATATGTGGTAAAGTGTGTGGAGAAGTCCTGGATGGAGTATATTTTTCCCCTACAGTGCTGTATAGAGCACGATCCATGCCAGGATTTCAGAACCCTGGTCACATTCCCCACTCCTTGGTTTCTTCTGATCTCAGGCCTTGCACACCTGGTTAGATTGATTTCAGGAAGGAGCCTGAATAAAAGGCTCCCACTGAGCCAGTCATTTGTCTTTGACCAGCCTGATGGAGGGAGCTCAGGCTGAACTGCATGTTGTGTGAATAACAATACTGGACTATTAAGCCGGAGGACTTGGCTTCTGCGCCCCACTCTTGGACCGTTGGGGGTGAGAAGCGGCTGGCTGGTTTGCCCTGCAATCTGGATTGGACTTTCCTTTGACCCACAGCTTACTGGAATCCCCAGCCCTGGATTTACCTTTATTTGGTGATGTAACCATTTGTTTTGATTTTCTGCATTGACGCTGCAACCTATGCATGGAGAAGTATTATTTCATTTGAATACTTTAATTTTTCTGAAATAAACCTGCTTTGCCGAGAGAGAACTGTTGTCTGTGTCACTACCGTTCGCCCCCACTATCCCACAATATATATATATATATATATATATATATATATATATATATATATATATATATATATAATGTACATCTCCTGCAATACGTCTGGAGCCACAGAAAGGAGAGACCTAAACAACAGAGTAACACGGTTCCTCCTCTACAGTAAATATATACAATAAGGGGGCCTGAGAATTAGTTCTATTCATTCTTTTGCAGTGGTTTCCATCCTGGAGGCTACAACATTCATTAATTCTATTGCCTTACCCCTCAGCTAACAGTGAGAGCAACGCAGTCACACACGAAACTCACAATTTCTTGATAAATTCAATGTCATGCACCATTGTTAAATGCTGTAGTTCATTTAAATTTTTGTGAATATTCACCGACATCTGAAAAGCCTTCAGGTCTATAGAGAGCCGGTTGTTCTGGTCTTTGGTAAGCAAAGAAAGCAGCTAAACGCCTCCAAATTGCATAGAAATATCACTAAACAGCAGAGGAACATTGTGCTAAATAAAAAAAAACAAGCTCTTCCTTAGCTCAAAATATATTATATAATACATCTGTCCTTTCCTGCCAATTGTTGCCACAGCTAAAAAAAATCTAAAATACTTTTACACTGACATTTTATCGGGATGTTTCAGTATAGTTTAAATTTCAATCGATTTCCATTGTACTTAGAAATACATCATATTTCAAATATAGGGGCAGGTTGATTCATTACTAGCACTAAGTACCGACAGATGAGCGTCTGTAGCGAGGCCTTGAGAGAGACCGCTAGTAGTCCCTGTGCTCGGCCATAGTTCGCTGTTTCAGAGCGTTTCAGTCGCTGGCCGGCATTGATGAATATATTGTGTGAGTCGCTATATGAGCAGTACAGCGCTGTATGAGAGTGAACGGTAGCGCCAGCTCAGTGCGACCGACTCACACCATATTCATCAAAAAAACAGCCTCACACAGCGCCGGCGCTCAAAATTGGGTCGTTGTAGCCCAGAGAGCCAGAGGCTGTGTGATTAAAGTCTGTTTTTGAACATGTATCCACTAGTAATAAAGCGAAAACATATGGAATTACAGTGTAACATGAACACTTTAATTCCAGACATGTAAGGACAATTTTGCATAAAAATATTATAAATCAAAAAAAAGTTTAAAAAAATACTTTTTCTAGGCCATGAGAGGTGACACAATTATTTGATAATTAAAAAAAATAAATAAAAGTTCTGAAAGAACTCTCTTTTAGCCACATTCTTCCCCTCTGGACCTTATTGGAATACACAAAGAATGCTCAAATGCTGTACTGACTTGTTGTACTAATAAAGTCATTGATTCTGAGGAACTGAGTAGAAGACCGGCGAAAGGCATCCAGCAATCAGCAATTGTGTGACATCTGTTAGGGCGAGCGCTGCACGCCCATCTCGCAGCACTTCACTTACCTCCATGGCTGCATCCAGCCGTCGTCCATCTCACAGCATTTCCCTCACCTCCATGGCTGCTCCCAGTCATCTTCCTTCCCCCCATGCTTCCTCCTCGCATGGTCAGGTGCGCGCACGTCCCCGTCCCCTAGAGGGCGATCGCACTGGATTCCTGAGATTTAAAGGGCCTGTACACCACTGATTGGTGCCTGGTCATTCAATCCTGCATCCACTTCCCCTATTTAAAGGGGCATTTCCTTTCCTTCAGTGCCGGATCTTGGTCTTTCCATGCCAGTTGTAAATCCGTTGCTTTTGGATTGCTCACCCGTGTACCGACCTCTGCCTGTCCCCGGCGCTGAACCTTTGCCGCCTGCCCCGACCTTGGCTACTCACCTTTACTACGAACCTCTGCTGCCTGCCCTGACCTCTGCCTGTGTGTACTACGCCTTTTGCCTGCCTCTTGTGTACCCCGCTGAGCCTCAGCTAGCCATGAGACTGGGCCGCTGTTTGGGGGTAGTGACCTGGGGGTGACTCGCCGCACAAGACCAACCTGCCTTGCGATGGGCTCTGGTGAATACCGGTGGCCTCTTAGACCCGCTCCCCTGGTACCTGCCATCTGTTCCACAATTAAAGCGGATCCACACCCGAGTCCGCTCCACCAGGTCCATGACAGTAAGATCCGGCTATGGATCCCGCTGAGGTGCCACTGCCTGATGCCACTGAATTGCCTGCTATTGTGGCTATGCAGTCCCGCCAAATTAATCAGCTTTCGGCTATGATGCAGCAGTTACTATCGATTCAGCAACAGCAAGTGCCACCACCGGCCCCAGCTTTGCTGCCACAGCCACCTGCAGCATCTACATCTCTCCTTGCCGGCTAAATATGACAGGGATGCCAAGTTATGCCGAGGCTTCCTTGCCCAGTGCTCTCTACATTTAGAGTTGTTGGCAGATCAGTTCCCCACTGAACGAGCTAAGGTGGCCTTTGTCATTAGTTTGCTTTCTGGAAAGGCCTTGGCCTGGGCCACTCCTTTGTGGGATCGTAACGACCCTGTCACTTCTAGTATTCCCACCTTTGTTTTAGAGTTTCGCCAGGTCTTTGAGGAGCCTGCCCGGGCTTCATCTGCTGAATCGGCCCTATTGAACTTGGTTCCGGGGCGAATTGTCCGTTGGTGAATATGCCATCCGGTTCCGTACCTTAGCATCCGAACTGTCTTAGAATAATGAGGCCTTATGTGCCTGCTTCAAGAAAGGACTTTCTAGTAAAATTAAAGATGCTGTAGCTGCACGTGACTTGCTTTTTATTGAAAGGCGTGAGGAATTCCGCCAAGAAAGAGATACTCAGGAGGGCATCCCGTCTGGCCCCTGTGTTTCAACACCCTTTGTCCGCGCATGTACCTCCCAGTGCGAAGGCCATGCAGGTCGACCGATGCCGCCTGGCCCAGTTGGAGAGAACTCGTAGAAGGAACAAGAATCTTTGTTTGTACTGTGAACCGCCTCGCAAAGCCCTTATTTATCTCCTTAGTCAATGGTGACAGGCTGGACTGTACCATGCGTTATCGAACCTTTCCCCTTCTTCTAAAGGTTGGACTTTTCCATCAAGAGAGTATTGAGTTCTACGTCCTCCCTAATTGTACATCTCAGATTCTTCTCGGCTTACCTTGACTTCGACGTCATGATCCCACGCTTGATTGGAACACCGGCGACATCAAGACTTGGGGTGCGGCTTGCTTTTAGAGGTATTTGAGGTCCGTTCCTGTTCGACCTATTCCTGCTTCAGCTCCATTACTTGGCCTGCCTGAGGTCTACCGGTCCTTTTCCGATGTATTCTGCAAAAAACAAGCGAAGGGACTTCTGCCTCATCGCCCTTACGATTGCCCTATAGACCTCTTGCCGGGTACCACTCCACCTCGTGGTCGTATTTACCCCCTCTCGTATTTACCCACTTCCGGCCAGCCGCCAAGAACATCAGGGTGGACGCCCTTTCTCGCTCCTCAGACATCTCTGGTGTTGAATCCACTCCACAACATATTATCTCGCCTGAATGCCTTGTCCACTCCGCACCCGCTGCCTTTGTACAGGCACCGCCGGGAAAGACTTTTGTGCCAGCTCGCCAACGTCGCAAAATATTAAGATGGGGTCATTCTTCACATGTAGCCGGCCATGCCGGCGTCAGAAAATCCTGTGCTATCATTTCTAGATATTATTGGTGGTCTTCTTTAGAAAAGGATGTGGTGGAATTCATTCAGGCCTGTACCATCTGTGCACGTGACAAAACTCCTCGCCAAAGACCTGCTGGCCTACTCCTCCCTCGGCTTATTCCAGATACCCCGTGGACACACATTGCTAGGGACTTTATTACTGACCTCCCTTCTTCGCATGGCAATACTATTATTTGGGTGGTAGTGGATAGGTTTTCTAAGATGGCGCACTTTGTTCCTTTGCCTGGCCTCCCATCGGCTCCTCAGTTGGCAAAATACTTCCTGATGCATATCTTTCGACTTCATGGGCTTCCTACACACATTGTTTCTGACAGAGGGGTGCAGTTTGTTTCCAAGTTCTTAAGAACCCTTTGTAAACAAATGAAAATTAAACTAGACTTTTCCTCTGCTTATCACTCCCCAGTCAAACGGCCAGGTGGAAAGAGTTAACCAGATTCTTGGGCTTTATCTTCGCCATTTTGTTTTTGCCCGTCAAGACGATGGGTCGATCTTCTGCCCTGGGAGGAATTCTCATATAATTTCAAGGATTCTGAGTCTACAAGGAAGGTGGTTCTTGGTGGTATATGGTCGGCATCTTCTTCCGCCTCTGCCCTTGTCCACGTCCTCTGGAGTACCCGCCGGGGATGACATCACACAGGATTTCTCTACCATCTGGCAAGAGACCCAACGTGCCCTTTGTCAAGCTTCCGCCCGTATGAAAGTTAGCGCTAATAAGAGGAGAAGAGCCCCACCTGTCTATTCTCCAGGAGATAAGGTGTGGCTGTCGGCAAAATACATCCGCTTCAAAATTCCTAGCTACAAATTGGGCCCCCGTTACCTGGGTCCTTACAAGATCAAGCAACAGATCAATCCAGTTTGTTATAAGCTACACCTACCAACATCACTGCGAATTCCCAATTCTTTCCACGTTTCCCTGCTGAAGCCTGTAATTGTCAATCGGTTCTCTCCTAAAACCTTGGTGCCTGCTCCAATCTCTGGTACCGAGGATGCCTTTATGGTGAAAGAGATTCTGGCCTCTAAGCTCTCCAGATGTAAAATATATTTTTTAGTCGACTGGGAAGGCTGTGGACCTGAAGAAAGATCTTGGGAACCCGAAGAGAACATTCTGGACCGTAGTCTCATCTCGGATTTTCTTAGTCCCAAGAAGAGGGGGAGACCCAAGGGGGGGTACTGTTAGGGCGAGCGCTGCACGCCCATCTCGCAGCACTTCACTTACCTCCATGGCTGCATCCAGCCGTCGTCCATCTCACAGCATTTCCCTCACCTTCATGGCTGCTCCCAGCCATCTCCCTTCCCCCCATGCTTCCTCCTCGCATGGTCAGGTGCGCGCACGTCCCCGTCCACTAGAGGGCGAGCGCACGGAATTCCTGAGATTTAAAGGGCCTGTACACCACTGATTGGTGCCTGGTCATCCAATCCTGCATCCACCTATTTAAAGAGGCACTTCCTTTCCTTCAGTGCCGGATCTTGGTCTCTCCATGCTTGTTGAAAGTCAGACATTCTTGGATTGCTCACCTGTGTACCGACCTCTGCCTGTCCCCGACGCTGAACCTTTGCCGCCTGCCCCGACCTTGGCTACTCACCTTTACTATGAACCTCTGCTGCCAGCCCCGACCTCTGCCTGTGTGTACTACGCCTTTTTGCCTGCCTCTTGTGTACCCCGCTGAGCCTCAGCTAGCTGTGGGACTGGGCCGCTGTTTCGGGGTAGCGACCTGGGGGTCACTCGCCGCTTGCGGTGGGCTCTGGTGAATACCGGTGGCCTCTTAGACTCCGCTCCCCTGACGCGGTACCTGCCATCTGTTCCACAGTTAAAGCGGATCCACACCCGAGTCCGCTCCACCCGGTCCGTGATAACATCTACCTGACCAGGTGCTACTGACCTGGCTGTGGGAGCAGAGAAGACTATATACTATAATATAGTTTCATGAAATAGACTAAGGGGGTTATTTAAGAAAGGATAACCCCAGGTAATGCTCCGTAGTGGCAGGTAGCGCCTGGTGAATGCCGGGTGGTGTACGCAAAACCACATTTAAGAAAGCAAATCTGGTGAGCGCCTCTAACAGCACCATGTAGCATCGCATGTATTACTAGAGGCAGCTCAGCGTATAGCGCTGGCTCTCTAGGTTCAAGAGCGCCATGTATTACCTTTCGCTCAGTGTCGCTCTCCCATATATTTCAATGGGCTTTAATTTGTTTCTGTTTAACAATGTTTGGCAATTAAATTTTTTTTTTTCTCAAATCATTGTGTGACCTCTCCTGGCTGCAAACAAACACTTTTATACATTTTTTGGACTTTTTTGTTAAATATGGTGTGGAGCGCCGAGTGCCGGACGCACTGAGCTGGCGCTGCCTCTCCCTCACTGCAGCGTTGTGCTGTTGTTAGAGCACCCAACACACATCACATTCATCAATGTCAGCCAGGTTACTACAGCGACCTCAGAGCTAGGTTCCAGCGCCCGATACCCATTTACAGTGTCTACTAGCAGTCGCTCTAAGCGCCGATATAGAGGCGCTCATCTGGCAATACGTGGCGTTAGTAGTGATTTAGCTTCTAAGACTAATTGCCATCAAATGTGTCGGGGGGCTAAATGAGCCAATGAGCTGAGGGAGTGAGTGATGGCTGTGCTGCGCAATGAAGCCTGGTGTGCACCAGCAGCTCTACTACATGCTTTTATGTCAGCATTTTTACATGAATCCTCCATTCTCCTTGACTATCTATATTTGTGGGAATGTACATCCCTCCCTGCTTTTGGCAGTGACCCAGACTCCACACAGGCACATTTACCATTAGGCAAACCTAGGCCCGTGCCTAGGGTGGCCACCAGCAAAGACGAGCAGACTTTTTTACTGCTATAGTAAAAAAAAAAAAAAGTTGTTGGTGCATTAATGCCTCTGTAAAAAATGTTCCCCAGCCACAGTGTGTGTGTAGAGGAGGGACGGGATGTAATGGGTTAAAGGCAGTCTGCAGCCTGATACTCTTCCCTTTACCGCTGTGGCCTTGTGACTCCTGTGTGTTGGGAGCTGTGAAGCCATTAATATATAATATAATTGCATGCACCTATCTTTTCTTTTATTCTTTCTTTGTTTCTGCCATTTATTCTATGCTTTCGATCTTTCTTTGCATGGATCTATTATATATCGTTTATATATCTTTCCATCTATTTTTTCTTTTTTTTTCATTTCATTTTATTTTATTGCTTCTATACCACACCACAATGGGGCCTATTGAGACTCTATCACACAAAGGCCTGCATAAACCTGGAACAGGCCCTGCTCAATGTTACCTAACAAAAGGGGATGCCAGCACATGAAGTGCCTAGAGCAGCTTAAACATGTGGAGGCTTTAAGACTAGCGCCACGTATTGCTATTTGAGCGTCTATGTAGAGGCGCTTAGAGCGTCCACTAGTAGACACTGCAAGCGTGTGTCTGGCGCTATAATCTAGCGTAGCGGACGGACAAGTGACGCTGTAGTATCCTGTCCAGCAGTGATAAATGTGATGTCTGGAGGGCGCAGTAGAAACACTCTCCCTGAATCAATGCATATGTAGTGCCCCGTGGGAAAGCCGCCCAGAGCAACACCACATATAACAAGAGGACAACACTGCAGCGAACGATAGGTGGCACCAGTTAAGTGCGTCCGGCACTCAGCACTGAAGCCCGTATTTAAGAAAACCAAACACAAAGCCAGCTCCAGCGCTCTAAAACTGGGCGCTCTAGCGTCGAGTGCCAGACGCTAAATTAAAAAAGTCTGTTTCTCAACACATATTCGCCAGCACCAGAGCGAATACATATGGAATGACATTGTTTTAACACTGTGACAAGGACGCTGCAATGGCCGACTTGCACATACAATTCTGCATAAAAAAAATAAAAAATATAAGTGTTTGGTTGCTGGGCAGGAGAGGCCACACAATCATATCCTAAAATTGAGAAAAATAATTAATAATTAGAACACTATTTATACACAAGCAAAAAACTCCATTGAAATGTATGGGAGAGCGCTACTGAGCGACAGGTGCTACATGGCGCTGCTGAACCTACATTGCCAGCGTTTTACACTGAGCCACCGCTGGTGATACATGTGACGCTACATGACGCTATTAGAGATGCTCATCAGATTGACATTCATATATATGGCTTTCACATACTGCACCCGGCATTCACCTGATGCTACGTGGTACTATGTGACGTTAGCTTTTCTTAAAGCGGACCTTCACTCTGAATAAGAGTCTATCTTATATGTTTCCCACACCCTGTACATACAGATTGCTCACATTAAAAATCATCCTACCTGCATCTACTGCATGTTATGAGCCTTTAAACATCCAAGATGGCGGCTTATGGAAGCATCAGGCTGCCTGCAAACAGGAAGTGCCTCCTGACTGTGCTGCTCTGCATTCTGGAACTGCTGACCTTTACCTGACCCCAGCTCTGCTCTGTCTGAGCAAAGCACAACTATAACCCACCCCCCTGTACTTTATCCCGCCCTCCTCTCCTCAGTAAGTGTGATGCTTCTGAGTCAAGATGGCGGCGCCCGTATCCTAAATTCCTGAGCAGAGTTGCAGCCCAGTGGGGGAAAGAATAATAAGTTAGTGACTAAAAGCCTAAAATATATTAATTTTAGATGCTGGGGAACCATTTTTTAAGAGTTTGGGCTTTTCATTAAATCACGCTGAAGGTCCGGTTTAAATAACCCCTAAATACGGCCCTGGAGCTGCCTCATGACGACCAACTGCACCACGCACTTCTCTCCTCTCACTCTCCCTCTTTAGCGCCCTCTTGTGGGCAAATGGAGTGACACGTCTCACACTGCTCAGGATGACACAGCTTCCTGTTACTGTTCCACATACAATACATTTATTCTCTCTGCCGGTCACAATGTGTCTGCGACGTGTCATCATCCTGTCGGGAGGAGGCTTCCATTGTCTCCTCCCTAGGAGTTACAGACCTAAAGCCTAACTCCGCCAGAATATTTAGTTCAGTTTTAAAGAGGACCAAACCCATGTAACCTCACGCCAGAGTCCAAAGTACTCCTGGCTGTGGTTACAGCATTCCCATTAGGCATCCTAATTCGGGAGGTCCTGCTGAGTGCCCCCCCCTTGACTTGCCCGCTATGCTAACCTCACCAGCAATCCCATGCTGCCAACTTGTCACCCCCCCCCCCCAAAAAAAAATTTTTGTGGCTCTTTAAAGGAGAACAAAATTGAGAAATTTCACTCTCCCAGGTTTTGCTTCTCCTTCATTCTGACTTAGCCTCTTGTTTGTTGTGGCAATCCCATGGCCCATCTTCTCCAATCAGCAAGCCGCTGGCTGCTCCTCTCTGGCTGTACTTGGATCAGCCATTTAGGAAGTCCTGGCGTGTGTGCATGCAGCTGCAAGAGGGAAGCAGAAAGGTTCAATTACAGATGAACCAAGGGATTTCACAAATCGGGATGCACCATAGGAAGAAAACCAGCCAGCCCTTGAGCCTTATAGACTCTACGGTTGGTTTTGGTTCTCTTTGAATAGAATAGGGCAGGGTTATTAACCACTTTTTGATATTATTTGTGGAGATCTACATTCCTCATTAGGAGCAGGACCGGCGTCAGCACCCGGCAAGTCGGGGCAGGTGCCAGGGGCCCCCACTCTCTGGGGAGGCCCACTGACAGGGCCGGCCTTTGGGGTGTGCGACGGCGCTTGTATGCGTCGGACTGGGAGGACACCGCCACAGCTGGTGCCCACATCTCCTCAAATGGCGGGTTCCACACAACCGGGCATCATTAATTTAGATTCCAGGGGAGGGAGTGCTGAGTTTTGTTTTAAGTTGCTGGGTTTTAAGTTGCCCACCCCAGCTGATTACCTATCCATGGAGCATCCCAATCTGTGATACCCACTGTGTGAAACCCCCTGGGATCGGTGGCATACCCACTATGCAAGCTGAGCACTGAGTTTTGCTCCGCTTTACAGGGGCATCTCAATTTGGGATGCCCCTGTCTGTGAAAGGACCTCCCTGGTTTGGCCATAAACTCAAACTGGTGCTCCCGCAATGCATTCACCAGTTCCATGAATGTAATGAACAAAAGGGGGGCGCATATAGGGGCATCTAAAATCAGGAGAATCTAGATTCGTTTAGACTCCAAAGTCAGGATTAAAGGGGTTTGATGCGCTTCAAAGTAGACCAAAAGGTTTGGGCAGAATAGCATAATTGTTAAGGCGAGCGCTGCGCGCCCATCTCGCGGCACTTCACTTACCTCCATGGCTGCATCCAGCCGTCATCCATCTCACAGCACTTCCCTCACCTCCATGGCCGTCTCCCTTCCCCCCATGCTTCCTCCTCGCATGGTCAGGTGCGTGCACCGGATTCCTGAGATTTAAAGGGCCTGTACACCACTGATTGGTGTCTGGTCATCCAATCCTGCATCCACTTCCCCTATAAGGGGCGTTTCCTTTCCATCAGTGCCGGATCTTGGTCTTTCCATGCCAGTTGTAAATCAGTTGCTTTTGGATTGCTCACCCGTGTACCGACCTCTGCCTGTCCCCAACTCTGAACCTTAGCTGCCTGCCCCGACCTTGGCTACTCACCTTTACCACGAACCTGTGCTGCCAGCCCTGACCTCTGCCTGTACTCACTACGTCTTTTGCCTTCCCCTGTGCACCACGCTGAACCTCGGCTAACTGTGGAACTGGGCCGCTGTTTGGGGGGGTAGCGACCTGGGGGTCACTTGCCGTTACAAGATCAACCTGCCTTGCGGTGGGCCCTGGTGAATACCGGAGGCCTCTTAGACTCTGCTCCCCTGACACGGCACTCGCCATCAATTCCACAGTCAAAGCGGATCCACATCCTAGTCCGCTCCACCCGGTCCGTGACAGTAAGATCCGGCCATGGATCCCGCTGAGGTGCCACTGCCTGATGCCACTGAATTTCCTGCTATTGTGGCTATGCAGTCCCGCCAAATTAATCAGCTCTCGGCTATGATGCAGCAGTTATCGATTCAGCAACAGCAAGTACTACCACCGGCCCCAGCTTTGCCGCCACAGACTCCTGTAGCATCTACAGCTAGAATCCGTCTCTCCTTGCCAGCTAAATTTGACGGAGATGCCAAGTTATGCTGAGGCTTCCTTGCTCTTGCAATTTGGAGATGTTGGCGGATCAATTCCCCACTGAACGAGCTAAGGTAGCCTTTGTCATTAGTTTGCTTTCTGGAAAGGCCCTGGCCTGGGCCACTCCCTTGTGGGATCGCAATGACCCAGTCTCTTCCAACATCCACACCTTTGTCTCAGAGTTTCGCCAGGTCTTTGAAGAACCAGCCCGGGCTTCATCTGCTGAATCGGCCCTTTTGAATTTGGTCCAGGGTGAGTTGTTTGTTGGGGAATACACCATTCGGTTCCGTACTCTAGCATCCAAGCTGTCTTGGAATAATGAGTGTGTGCCTGCTTTAAGAAGGGACTTTCCAACAAAATTAAAAACGCGCTAGCTGCACACGATTTGCTTTCATCTCTTACCGACCTCATCCATTTGGCTACACGCATTAATGTGCGTTTTACTGAAAGGCGTGAGGAACTCCGTCAAGATAGAGACTCTCAGCGCCCTAGGAGGGCATTCCGTCTGGCTCCCGTGTTTCAACACCCTTTGTCCGCACATGTGCCTTCCAGTGAAGAGGCCATGCAGGTCGACCGATCTCGCTTGACTCAGCTAGAGAGAACTCGTAGAAGGAACCTTTGCTTGTATTGTGCCAACTCTGAGCATTTTTTGAAAGACTGTCCTATTCCCCCCCCCCCCACGTCAGGGAAGCGGCGCACCTAGTGGATGTGGGAGAGGCGTCCCTGGGTGTATGTGCTTCCTCTGCACGTCTCACGGTTCCTGTGCAACTTACCCTTGCACTTATCACCTCTTTGAATTTAACTGCCTTCTTGGATTCGAGCTCCGCAGGAAACTTTATAGAGGCCTCCTTGATTAATAGATATAATATCTCCGTGAACCGCCTCACCAAGCCCTTATTTATCGCCTCGGTCAATGGTGACAGGCTTGACTGTACCGTGCGTTATCGCACCATTCCCCTCCTTTTAAAGATTGGACTCAAGAGAGTCTTGAGTTTTACGTCCTCCCAAATTGCACATCTCAGATTCTACTCGGCCTACCCTGGCTTCAACGTCATGATCCCACTCTTGACTGGAACACCGGTGAAATCAAGACTTGGGGTACAGCTTGTTTTAAGAGGTGTTTGAAGTCCGTTCCTGTCCGACCTAGTCCTGCTTCTATCTCTCTACCTGGCCTGCCTGTGATCTACCAGGTCTTTTCTTATGTGTTCTGCAAAAAACAAGTGGAGGTACTTCCGCCTCGTCGCCCTTACGATTGCCCTATTGACCTCTTGCCGGGTACCACTCCACCTCATGGCCGAATTTACCCCCTCGGCTCCGGGGACACAGACACAGACCGTATATACAAGAAAACCTTCAAAGAGGGTTCATACGGAAGTCTTCCTCTCCAGCAGGCGCGGGTTTCTTCTTTGTGGCCAAAAAAGATGGCTCTCTACGCCCCTGTATCGATTACTGTGGCCTCAACAAGATTACCATAAAGAATCGTTACCCCTTACCGTTGATTGCTGAATTGTTTGACCGACTGCGTGGGGCTAGGTCTTTACCAAACTAGACCTGAGGGGGGCCTATAATTTGATACGTATATGCGAGGGCGATGAATGGAAGACCGCCTTCAATACCCGCGATGGCCACTTCGAATACCTAGTGATGCCCTTTGGACTTTGCAATGCACCCGCTGTTTTTCAAGAATACATGAATGACATTTTCCAGGACTTGCTCTACTCCTGTGTAGTCGTATATTTGGATGATATACTCATCTTTTCATCCAATTTGGAGGAACATCACCGTCACGTCCGGCATGTCGTGTCTCGCCTTCGTCAACACCGCCTGTACGCCAAGCTGGAGAAGTGCCTTTTTGACCGTACCACCTTACCTTTTCTAGGGTACATAGTTTCGGCTCGAGGTCTCCAGATGGACCCCAGCAAATTGAAAGCAGTTTTGGATTGGCCACGTCCTTCCGGCCTTCGGGCTATTCAGCGTTTCTTGGGATTCGCCAAATACTATCGACAGTTTATTCCTCAGTTTTCTACTGTGGTCGCGCCCATTGTGGCTCTCACGAAGAAGGCCAATTCTAAGTCTTGGCCCCCTCAGGCGGAAGAGGCCTTTATTTCCCTAAAAAAGGCCTTCTCCTCCGCTCCGGTGTTGTCTAGGCCTGATCCAGCCAGGCCCTTCGCCCTTGAAGTAGATGCCTCCTCCATTGGAGCGGGAGCTGTGCTCCCATAAAAATCTCCTACTGGCAGAAATCTCACCTGCGGATTCTTTTCAAAGACATTTTCTCCGGCAGAGAGGAATTACTCCATTGGTGATCGGGAGCTACTCGCCATCAAGTTGGCCTTAGAGGAGTGGAGACATCTCTTAGAGGGTTCTGCCCATTAGGTGTCCATCTATACGGACCATAAAAATATGTCCTACTTAGAAACTGCCCAGCGACTGAACCCTCGACAAGCTCGTTGGTCGTTGTTTTTCGCCCGCTTCAACTTCCAAATCTACTTTCGCCCAGCCGCCTCGGACGCCCTTCCTCGTTTGTCAGACATCTCCGATGCTGAATCCTATCCACAACATATTATCCCGCCTGAATGCCTTGTCCACTCTGCTACCACTACACTAGTACAGGCTCCGCCTGGAAAGACCTTTGTGCCATCTCGCCAACGTCGCAAAATATTAAGATGGGGTCATCCTTCACATGTAGCCGGCCACGCTGGTATCAGAAAATCTTGTTCTCTAATTTCCAGGTATTATTGGTGGCCTGCTCTCGAGAAGAACGTGACGGAATTAATTTAGGCCTGTACCATCTGTGCCCGTGACAAGACTCCTCGCCAAAGACCTGCTGGCCTACTCCTTCCTCTGCCTATTCCAGATATCCCATGGACACACATTGCTATGGACTTTATCACTGACCTCCCTTCTTCGTATGGCAATACTGTTATTTGGGTGGTAGTGGATAGGTTTTCTAAGATGGCGCATTTTGTACCCTTGCCTGGTCTCCCATCGGCTCCTCAGTTGGCGAAATACTTCCTGATGCATATCTTTCGGCTTCATGGACTTCCTACACACATTGTGTCTGACAGAGGTGTGCAGTTTGTTTCCAAGTTCTGGAGAGCCCTTTGTAAACAAATGAAAATTAAACTGGACTTTTCCTCCGCTTATCACCCCCAGTCAAACGGCTAGGTGGAAAGAGTTAACCAGATTCTCTGCCATTATCTTCGCCATTTTGTTTCTGCCCGTCAAGACGATTGGGTCAATCTTCTGCCCTGGGCGGAATTCTCGTATAATTTCAAGGATTCTGAGTCTACGAGGAAGTCCCCGTTCTTGGTGGTATACGGTCGGCATCTTCTTCCGTCCCTGCCCTTGTCCACGTCCTCTGGAGTACCCGCCGTGGATGACATCACACAGGATTTCTCTACCATCTGGCAAGAGACCCAACGTGCCCTTTGTCAAGCTTCCGCCCATATGAAAGTTAGTGCTGATAAGAGGAGAAGGGTTCCGCCTGTCTATTCTCCAGGAGATAAGGTGTGGCTGTCAACGAAATACATCCGCTTTCGAATTCCTAGCTACAAACTGGGCCCCCGTTACCTGGGTCCTTATAAGATCAAACAACAGATCAATCCAGTTTGCTATAAGCTTCACCTACCCACATTGCTGCAAATCCCCAACTCCTTCCACGTCTCTCTCTGTTGAAGCCAGTAATTTTCAATCGGTTCTCTCCTAAAACCTTGGTGCCTGCTTCAATCTCTTGGTGCCTGTTCCATCACACAGCAGTTCCCTCACCTCCATGGCTGCTCCCAGCCGTCTCCCTTCCCCCACATGCTTCCTCCTCGCATGGTCAGGTGCGAGCACGTCTCCGTCCACTAGAGGGAGCGCGCACTGGATTCCTGAGATTTAAAGGGCCTGTACACCACTGATTGGTGTCTGGTCATCCAATCCTGCATCCACTTCCCCTATTTAAAGGGGTATTTCCTTTCCATCAGTGCCGGATCTTGATCTTTCTATGCCAGTTGTAAATCAGTTGCTTTTGGATTGCTCACCCGTGTGCCGACCTCTGCCTGTCCCCGACTCTGAACCTTTGCTGCCTGCCCTGACCTTGGCTACTCACCTTTACCACGAACCTGTGCTGCCAGCCCTGACCTCTGCCTGTACTCACTACGTCTTTTGCCTGCCCCTGTGCACCACGCTGAACCTCGGCTAACTGTGGAACTGGGCCGCTGTTGGGGGGTAGCGACCTGGGGGTCACTCACCGCTACAAGACCAACCTGCCTTGTGGTGGGCTCTGGTGAATACCGGTGGCCTCTTAGACTCCGCTCCCCTGACACGGCACTCGCCATCAGTTCCACAGTCAAAGCGGATCCACATCCTAGTCCGCTCCACCCGGTCCGTGACAATGATCCTTAGGGGCAATCTGTATTTGGGTCGTCCTTCGGTGATGTGACACAAAATGGCCCAATGAGACCATGCCGCCCAAGGGCCCTGATTAGGAGCACCTTGTCTTTCCAACCTATGTCCCTGTTTCGGGTTGCATGCTGTTCCAGTGTAAAAAGATCCCCATTGAAGGATTTTAGCACATTAAAGAGTAACAAATCCTTGGATTTTCACTTTCCCAGACTTTGTTTTTCATCCAGGGACATCCTGATTTGGAATTTGGGTTTCTGCTCTCCTCCAATCAGCTTTCTATTCCATACATATTAATGAGCATCATAGCGGCAGGCATTAAACTGGAACAAACCCCCTGGCCCTCCACCACAGGAACATGTACTGCTTTTTATGCTCCAGGGCCGGCCGTTTGAAACAACATGCCCGCCTATTGCTGCTGCCCGCCCAACCAACCCACCCCTGTTGCAAAGCCCTGTAAATCTAAAAATTGTATCTGTCAAATCGGACCTGCAGTCAGGATGCTCCGCTCCCACGCAGGGCACACCCACTTTTTAAAAATGTGTGTTGTTCCAATATAGTCTGGGTGCATCATGAATGGCAGGATGGCAGCATTCATATTGTTGTTGGTGATGAGCAAAAAAATAAAAGTGATTCTGATCCAGATGGTGGTTGTTTTTGGAGTGCAGCACTATCACAGAGTTCACAAAACATCTGTTAATATTTTGTTGGCAGTACAAGAGTTTTTTACAGACGTGTTTACACAGGTTTCATCTATATCTTTGGTTCTGAAGCACTTCTTTAATCTAAGCTGAGGCATGTCAATAATGACCACAGAAAGTCCATTGGTCTGTGAGCATGGGAAGAGCAGGATTGCCAACCATCTGTGGTTGTACAAATAGCAAAGATTGCCTCAAACCGCTCCAAGCATAACGTGTCTGTATGAGCCAATTATCAGAATACTGTGTACAGTGGAAATGTTTCAGAACAGTCTGATGCATTCAGAAGAGGGCCATCAGAAAGGGCCAGGGAGTACCAGTAATTCTAATCCTGGGTTATAGACTGAGCGCATAGTTCCATGAACGGCCACTAAAAAGTGTAACAAGCAATATGAAGCTCTGGTGCTAGCATAAGCTCATGAAGCTGCTTTTATAAATAAAATGAAAAGTGGCCTACAACATCCCTCATGGCCAATTTCTCCTCTAACGCCCCCCCTTCCCCAGGCATTTGTCTATCAGCAAGCAAATAAATTGGAACAAAATCGAATAGCTTTTCATAAATTAGAACCACGTTTAGCTTAGTCCAGTGGTGCTCAATTTTTTGATGACCAAGGACCACTTAGGTATTCAGTAACCGGTTGTGGGCTACAATGAAAATTAATAGTTCAGAAAGCCAGACTGATGCCCCCCCCCTCACCACAGCCCAATCCCAAACACACTGAAATCATATATGGCCACTGTACCAGACACCCACAACCCCTTCAAACACACTTCAGGCGATTTGTCTCCTGCTGCATTTGGAACTGTTGTGCCAGGGCCTGCTGCTGGGCTTGCTGCTGTTGTGCCAGGGCTTGCTCATGCCGGAGGTCAGCTTGTATTAGGTGTTTTATCACCTCCTCCATTTGCTTTTGTTGAGACATCTTGATTGCTGCCTTCGCCAATGACAAGCAAAATGCAGTGCGTTTTGTCACTCCGTTGTCCCTAGCAACAGTCACTGTGCCCCTCGCATCCTCCACCAATTGTAAGCGGGCAAACAATCAGCAGTGATGGACAACGGATTTGAACGGAAAAACAGCTTTTATTCAGCAAAGTTCAGTAGATAGTCCAAAGATTGCAGCATAAATGCAGTAAGCAAAAAGGGTTACTTCACCAACCAAAATAGTCCAGGGCTGGGTACTCCAGCAAGCTGATCAATTCCAGTCCACTTTACAGGGCGTATCAGCCCTCTGCTCAATGTCCAGTGCTATCCTTCACCACGGTGCAGCTCAGCCTGGGCTCACTCCAACAGGCTGGTCATCAACCAAGGAAAGGCCGTGTGCTCTCTTCTTATACAGGCTTCCCCTGTAATCAGCGTGCACACTTGTGGAGGGCCTTAGAACATGTAACAACCCGTTATGGAATTGGGGAAGTGACCCGGGTCCCGAAAACCCGGCCCGGATTGTGCTTTATACAGCCAAGTAGGGGAGAAATAGCCATTTTGATACAATTTACCACAAAAGAAACACATCTAGTGCAACTCTGTCAGCGGAATCACTCTTTAATACTTCATAAAATGCACTTACAAAACACTGCTTGTTAAAACACGCATCCAATAAAAATGAAGGTGTCCCCAATCCCTCACACTGCGGCCGCTAGTGATAAGGAAATCGGGTCCTTCTGGTCTCCAAAATTATTCCCCTCACCTTCCACCTCAAGTTTTTGGTTAGCCAAAACAATACGATGGGCGACCGATGAAACTATTCTCATCCTTCGTTTGATCGCAGTGGCCGTTTCCACAGAGAAATTATTGCTTAATTGCGGATGTTTTAGCGATTTCTGACTCAATAACCACTCTGTGAACACAGGGCATAATACTATTGTGCAAACCATTAACGATCAACCTATTACCACTTATATGTATATGTAATATTCATCATATTCTACCAATACACATACCAATTGCCTTACATGGGGAATTTCAGATAATCTCCCGACACATATAACTACTATCAGGTCACTAGATATTCATTATTTCTATAATTTATTCACTATAACAGTGATACCAAAATATTACAGTATACCTTTAAAGCCATACAGTGAAATGTTATATCATATGCTTTAATGTATTCCATGATTAAAATAGCTGGTCAATATCCATAAACAGCAGTTGTAAACTACGGCCCTACTCTTCAAAGGAAGTTGTTCAACTCCTAATAAGTAGTTGGAACATAAAGATAAATATTTGAAAGAGGTCGATGTCTACACCAACCATCCCTGTACACTCACTGTAGGAAGGTGCTAGTGGTTTAAAAAAGAGATGCGTAACACTGAGTTAAGGACTATAGGTCTGGGCAAGGTAAGGTTCTTTAGTGACACAATGATGGGACACTCACCTCCTAGGCTGATAGTAGTGATCATGGTGGAAACAATGCTCATCGGTGTATGCTAGGTAATTACTGCCTATAGCGAGGACATTATAATTAAAAGCAGGGGAGCGTGTAGGGTGTTGGTAAAGTTGAGCATCAACAAAAGGGAAAGAATAGAACCCTCTCATAGAAGTAGCCTGGAGAGAGACACTTTGCACAGTAGATTTAGTTAGTTGCCCATAAAGTAGAATTAATGTTGTTATAATAGAATTAAGACACTAAACGGCAGAGATTTTTATTCCTCCAATAGACGTTAATAGGACACACAGACTACAATGGGAGTAGGTTTCATATGAAGATCAGGAGCTTCTAGAGGGAAAACACAGGACAGGAACTGTATTATATACTAGAAGGTCGCTCAGCTCACATGGAGCAGGTGATAACCAACATGTGAAACATGTAAGTGGGTGTGGTCTTGGGAGCTACTGGTAATAGAAAGATACAGATGCTTATAAAGGAGAAGCCTGCTCTAGACCCTGTGCTCTGTTCTAGAAGTTGTCCTTGAGGGGAACAAGTAATGTAGGCGCAGGAGTTTGCAGGATACCAGCAGGAAGAAGGAGTCTGTCAGTAAAGAGAACAAACCAGTGAGCTTGTAAGAGATGAAGCACTAAAACTTACCTAGAGTGTTTGGAAGTGGGAAATAAGTCGAGCAGTAACCTGCTGAAGTGAAGTGTATAAGATCTGAAGTCTGCTGAATAAAGGAACTGTTAATTTGTACCTCACCTAACCCGAGTCGCCAAAACCCCCCTCGCTCCTCACACCCTCTGCTACTGGCTTGCAGGAGGTGTCCTACACAAAGCAGTCAGACTCACCCTGTATTATGACTATATAGGAAACAGAAGATTAAACTAGGACCCAGTCCTAATTTATTAGGCCATAGGGAACCAGACACAACTGGACCCAGTTCAAACTAGGGGTCCAATCATTAGATTTAGGTTACTGGGGCCCGGTCATTGTGGTTGTATGATAGTTGTATGGTGCCCAAAAGTTTTTGCTGTTGTCGCTGAGCATAAGCATGCTATGGAGTTGATTTGTTTTTTGTTTTTTTTAATTTAACCTTCCATAGGACATAGTTGGTCCGCTTCCTGATTCCCAAAACACAGCAAGTCCATGACCACAACCATGGTGGAGGCTGGGAATTCAGGACCTGTTGACAGCCAGGAGACACAACAGATTTTGTCGGCATGTAACCCCTTGTACCATCTCCCAAGACACTGTATGTGTCTTTTTTATTTTTAACAGAATTGGGGCAGTCTACAGCACCACCCTCCAGGTGGCCGGCCCAGAGTTGCCTAATGGGAAATATGGCCCAGGCTATGGAGCCGGCTAGGGGGTCACACCTGTGCAGGATAATGGCAATGTGTCAAGATCTTGTGCTGCAGCAGACCATGTCTAGGGGGGTTACAGTAAGCATATATTCTGTACAATGTGCCATTAAAGTCCAGACAGTAGAATAAAAAATGCTATATTCACCTTTTATTGCCCTGCTGCAGACTAGTGCTGCGTTGGACACTTCCTTGATCGGCAGATCCTGCACCCCATGACCCGATCACCTTCTGTTTTCTGTAATATCGATATCAATAGACCACACCCGGCAATCTGCCACAGGGACTATGACACACTTCTTCTATTCACTGCAATGGAAGGGGCCTGCCAGGTCTTTTTCTGCCTGGATTATGACTTTAAAATTGGACCAAAACTTTTGATTACCTGGTCTTTGCCAATTCGGGATGCCCTCAAGGAACAGAACAAAACCCGGGAAAGTCAAATTCACGGGTTTTGTTCTCCTTGGTAATAAGCCATTTGGGCTATGCAGAAAAAAGTGGTGACTTTATTCTGCATAGGATGCTGTTCTAATTGCTTTAAAAAAATCCTTACCTCATTGAAAAAATGATGGACCTTATCTGTAAGAATGCCCCACCTAAAGCCCACCTTTCCTCAGTCCCATGGAGCATGTGTGGGCTTTTGTACAACAACATCTCTGTGGTGTGCAGCACACTTCCGCCCCCAGCATAAAATAATAACAGCAGCCTGACAAATTACATAGTCACAACAGGTGGCTATCATTGGACGAGAGCCCGCGCTTGCTCCGTTGGAGCATAGTAAGGTGAGTTTTTACAGGCACCCTGGGGGGCTTCACACAGCATGGCATCCCGAATCGCAAAGCCAGAAGCCAGTCTTTCAGATTCCAGGCCAGCAGGTGGTGGGTTTTGTTCCGCTTTAAAAAGATGGAGCGTTATCTCAAAAAAATGATAGTGACCTGTTCAACTCTAATGGCCTTTCATCTGAGTCCGCCTTTGCTGGAATAACAACGTATTGCCATTGCAATTACTCAAATGTGTGTATCAAAAACTTAAAAAAAAAGTTAACAGTCTAATTGGAAGACTTTCAATATCCTCACGTTGTTTGCTGGCCATGGCCTGAATTTACTCATCACACCTCGTCTGGTGCCTTCCATTTTCATTACAATACACATTTACACGGCAGGAGGCCATTACCCTGAGGGGATAAGTGTCTGCTCCAAACGACAGGTAGCTCTGCCCCTAATTGTCACACATCACTAATTCATTGCCTCCCAAACAGTAGCAAAACCTTTTCTGTAATTAAGGAGGAATAACAAGGCACAAACAATATATATTACATACACACATGCATAAAGAAATAAGACATACAACCACTCACCCATATGTGAGCCTAAAAACTGACTCCAAAATATTTTCTGAAGGAAACTATAAAGCGAAAAACAGGATTGTTATATATGCTTTTATGATATCAGTGCTTAGGGATCATTTTATTACTGTTTCTACCAATATATTACTGACTGTATACAACAAAAAACACTTTTACTTACCTATCTTCCCTCAGTATGTCACTGCTCCCCACAGGCTAGCTCAGCACCCACTGGCCTAGAGTCTACAGGACTCTAAGAGGCTGATTCATTATTAACGCCAGGTATTGGCAGATGAGCGCCTGTATAGCGCCGCATAGAACGACCGCTAGTAGATGCTGTAAGCGGGTATCGGCCACTGTAACAGCGCCTCAGTCGCTGGAGTAACCTGGCCGGCATTGATGAATGTGATGTATGTTGGGCGCTCTAACACTAGTACAGCGCTGCAGGGAGCGAGAGGTAGTGCCAGCTCAGTGCGACTGACTCTCAGCGACTCACACCATACTTATCAAAAAAGGACACGCACACAGCGTTGGCGTTCTAAATCTGGTCTCTATAGCATAGAGCGCCAGACGCTGTGTGATTAAAGTCTGTTTTTGAACACATATACAAAGCGAAAACACATGGAATGACATTGTTGTAACACTGTGATATTATCTCTTTAGTGCCAGACCTGTGATGAGAATTCTGCATAAAAATATAAAAAGTCAAAAAAGTTTCTAAAAATGTTTGTTTGCAGCCAGGAGAGGTCACACAATGATTTGAGCAAAAAAAAAAAAAAAATGTCAAACACGCTGTTTGAACAGAAGCAAATGAGCCATTGAAATGTATGGGAGAGCGACACTAAGCAAAAGGTAATACTTGGTGCTCTGGAAGCTAGAGCGCCGGCTCTATACGCTGAGCCACCTGTAATAATATATCGGAGCTACATGGCGCTGTTAAAGACGCTCACCAGATTCGCTTTCATAAATTTCACAAATAGAAACATAGAAACATAGAAGGTTGACGGCAGAAGGAGACCATACGGTCCATCTTTTTGCTTACAGCGCCCCGGGGTTCACCAGACGTTGCCTGCCGCTATCCTAAGACTGATGGTCTCTCTCTTTATGGGCAAATTGATTTGTGATGGCCCAGTGTGTGAAACCCTAGGGATTACATGGAGGCTGATTCACTACTAGTTCCACATATTGCCAGATGAGCTTCTGTATAGCGGAGCTTAGAGCGACCGAGACGCTCTGTTACAGCACCCGATACCCGCTTACAGTGTCTTCTAGCGATCGCTCTAGTAACCTGGCCGGAATTGATGAATGTGATGTGTGTTAGGCACTCTAACAACAGTATAACGCTGCAGCGATTGACCGGTAGCGTCAGCTCAGTGAAATGTATGAGAGAGCGCTACAGAGCGTCAGGTATTACATGGCGCTCCTGAGCCTAGAGCACTGGCGCTATACGTTGAGCCGCCTGTAATAATGCATTGGACGCTACATGGCACTGTTAGAGTCGCTCACCAGATTCACTTTCTTAAATGTGGTTTTGCGTACAGCACCCGGCGTTCACAAGACGCTGCCTGTCACTACAAGGCGCTACCTGCGCTATCCCTTCTTAAATAACCCCCTAAGTTACACACCTCTTTGGCTGAAGCTCATTTTTGCTTCCAGTCTCCCACAGCCCGAGGGAAGCATGGAAGCATAGAATAACAAGTGGGGTGAGCCCGCACATGCGCTGTAGGATCACTGGAAAGGTAAGGATATCTGATGTTCCAGGAGCTTTCACAAAATTGAGATGCCCTGCTGATTAGGAACAATCACTGTGATAGTGAAATCCCTGTTGATTGTTACTCTTTAAAGAAGAGCAAAACCAAAGATTTTCACCCTCCTGAGTTTTAGTCTGCTTTTCCAAGCATCCCAATTTGTGATGCCCACGTGTGTGAAACCCCTGGGATCACAGTAAATCTTACCTCGATCCGTGCCCCCAAGACGCATACACAGGTTCTTCTCCAATTAGCATTGATTGCCTTGCATAATTGCATAATGCCTTCCAATCACTTCTGCATGAATAGATTGCTGAGTGCATCCTGCTGGTATCTGTCCAAGAATTTGGATGGTAAGGGTTTTGGGGACAGTGCCAGAGGCCCACGCATGAGCTGAAAGATAGATCCCAGGGGTTTCACAGAGGGACATCCCAAATGGGTTTTGTCCACTTTAAAGTACCTGTGTGGGCTAAACAAAAAAAAAATACTCAGATTTAAGAGTAGTCGTGGCCTACAGGTAAGGAATTGATCTTGTCATCAGAGGATTGCAGGTTCTAATCCCAGCTGGGGCATGCTGAAGTGTTTTTAAGCAAGGCACCTAACCTCCAACTGCTCTCCGGCCAGCATGGTTAGGGCAGCCCACAGCTCCAGGCATGTGTTTGTATTTGTCTCAATGCACTCACGGGTCAAAGTGGACCAAAACGAACGGCGATTGGACCGTGAATCTATAAGATTCCTAGGCTGAGCTATTCCCTCCACCCGGGGCATCCAAAATTAGGATGCCCCGCTGTGCGAAACCCCCCAGGTCGCCCATACACTTACCTTCTTTTCCGGTCTATTGATGCAGGCGCGAGCCGCAGCTGCATCCCCGCTATGCCTCTAGCAGGACGCGTGCCCGCACCAGGCATTTGTGAATGGCCGGCACAGGCACGCTCCATGTTAGCAAGTAGGCGGTCTTCAGCGCACTCGGAGTTGCTTGCCTCAGACGAAGGCTTAGACGAAGGGAAGTCAGCGGATCTGAGTGCACTGATTGGACGAGACTTAGGCCCTTATTTATGAAGGAATAGCGTCTGGTAGCGACTGGTGAGCGGCCGGTAATGACGGGCACCGCCACGAGAAAGCCGGCTCCCCACCACAATCACACATTTATCCTGCTTAGCGACTGAGATAGCGGCAGATAGGCACTCATTCATCATTATTCCAGCCTCAGCCCACAGTGCCAGCGTCCGACCTTGAACAGCGACAGGTATGACCTCTTGCTACCTGGCGCTCTCCAATGCATTTCAATGGAGCAATCTTTAAATATTCATAATTAATTGTTATTAATGTTTTTTTTTTTTTTTTTTAAATGTGAAAAATTCTGTGACCACTTCTGCCATGTTAGATAATTTTATTAAGCTCTGGGGTTTAAACATGCATTTCACAGCGCAAGAATTTTTTGAGCGTGATTTTTTGATGAATATGGTGGGAGCCGGTCACTCTGACCAGTCGCTATCATGCGCACCCATACATCGCGGAACCTTTCAAATAGCGACTCGTCACCCCGTATTCAACATTACTGCACACCGACTCAGTCGCTATCAACAACCGAACAATGGCCAAGCACAGCGACTACTAGCGGGCGCTGTGAAAATACTGCTACAGTCGCTCAACTGTCGCTACCTGCCGCTATTAATGAATCGGCCTCCCCGTAATGCCCACACAGTCCCTTCAAATCCCTTGCCTCACCAGCTGCTCAAATGCTGCTGGTCTTCAGTGGTCACCTCATTTGCTCTCAGTCAGTTTCTGGTTGTGCCACGGCCTCCAGTCCAGAGAGGGCAGAATCCCTCGCTAATTGGAGGGAGGGGGTTCACCGTGACAGGCCACATTGAGATGATTATCCTATTGTTGGTCAGTGTTGGTATGCATGTACTGGCTAGGGAACACATTGGCAGGACTGTTTTTCCCCCAATGCTGTTTCAAATGATCCTGAAGTCTGAACTGCTAAATTCCCAAGGAGGCACCCCAATTTGGCATACCCTGCAATGTAATATGCTGCAGAAAGCCAGGGATTAGTTAAATACTCACCTACTTCTGGGTTCCTGTGATGGCTGTGGCAAATAGCAGAGCGGCTGCAGAGAATATGCATTTTCCTGTCCTCCTTCTGCATGCCTGCCAACCTGATGGTCTGCCGATGGTGGCAGGAGGAATGCTGAGTCTTTTAGGACACATTGGCAGTCATCGCAGTAACCTGGAAGTAGATAAGTATTTAGCCTGATCTCAGGCTTTCTGCTGCTTATTACGGTACACTACACGACATCCCAAATCTAAATGAAGTGACTCCAGGGTTGTAACTGCAGAGGTTGCTGACGTATCAACCACATTGGGGACCTGTAATTGTTGCCCCGCCACCTTAATTACCCCATTTGTGCTCACGTGGCATCACTACCAGTTATTTTTATCACTGCACTGGATGCCATTTATATTTTGTTATGACTCTCTCTCAAAGATCCTTCAAACTTTAGGGTAACTTCAATAAAAATACTTATGCACAAAAAGTACTCACTTTGTTTAGGCTGAAATGCAGGAATTATCCCATGGAGCACATTTTCAGCTTGGAGTTGCATGGCCTTCTTGCCTTGTTTGGAGAGACTCTCCATCTCATGATCTTTTCTACCACTGAAAAACTTCTAGCACGCTCCTGCAGAACTGTCTGATCTCAAAACACAATGAGATGCACTATATTGTGTGTTGGGTTGGAGAGGCTCTCAAAACACAGTACACAGGTAGTGATTAAACATTACAGACAGTGGCGCATTGGGGCCCAAAATCAGGCCAGTATTTTACAGACCCTGCCAGCTTATGACCAAGCTGCGACATCCAGATTAAGTTCCGCTCTAATGTGCTCCCTAGCCAGTCAACAATTGCACTTCAAGGCTGAGGCAATTGCATTGCAGGGACTGCTCATGGGCATGGGCGGATATAGTCAAATTAGTAAACTAGTAGAACTGAAGAACTGCAGAGGCAGATAATGTGGCAGGGTGTGTATGCCTCCCCACAGCCATAATGCTGAGTTTACAGCATTGGCGGCAGGACATGGGCTGAGGTTTCATATCTGGTGGGGTACATTGGGCCCAAGTACAAGGGAGTTGGGGGAGACTAGGGCAGGAATTGGATGGGGATGTAAGAAGCTTCAGCCTAAACCTAGGCAGCCATCTGGAAATCTCCTGTGTCTCCTAATAGCCCTTGATTACCAAGGCACTCAAATATGTTGAAAGCCTCTCCAGATCTTTATGACCTGTTCAGGCTTGTTGCTGTAGGTAACCTAATAAACAATCATTTAGATTGTTAGGGGGACCTAAAAATCATCATCAAAATGGCTGTGGCAGATGGATTGGTGTATGATTGCTATTGTCTGTTCCCTGCAGGTATCCTAGACATGTCTGATAGATGCTGTCTATGACATTTGTCTGTATAGATGTATGTGTAGATGTATACATTGTTTAGGCAGTCTGAGAGTGAATCAACAGAACTGACTCTGACGGTATTGGACAGATGAATGTCTGATGTCTATATCCAGCTGGAGACATGTTTGGACATGCCTGCTTATAGATGGCTATATATGCTATTGCGCTGTGTCTAACATCTGAAAACTCTGATTATTGAAGTCTTGTCCATTCTACAAAAAGTGTGAATTGTAAATGTTATGTCAGAACAGCACAGGAAGGGAAGGACTTCTGTCTGGGGCCCTGTTGCCCGGGGAGGAGGGGGGCACCTGCCACGGTCATATCTCACCTGCTCCCATGCTTTATGGGAATCCATTCCTCTACCTACTGCAACTTGCCACTTATCAGCCTCTGTTTTCTCTCTTGGGACAGGCGTTTTGCCCTGGGGCTGAAGTCATTTTGACAGGCATCTGTCTTATTGGTATCAGTGTTGTGTCGGTCAAGTGATGCCCTGGCTGTGACCACAGCAGTTCCCTAAGGTGCCCGAGGGGGCCCTGACATTGAGGTAGTATGGGACCCAATCATTTCTAATGACGGTCCTGTTCATAGAGCTTGGACTGTGAACACAGTCATACATACATTCATAAAGAACAGATTTTAGGGAGATAAACAGCTTGTATAGGACTAACTATAATTCATATAGACATTTTCAAATTACCTAGAGGCAAGAGTTGATTTCCTAAAAAAAGTGCTCTCAGTGGATTGTTAATGCTTCTACTGGTGGAAGAAGGACCTTCTGAAGGCGCCTTAGGGGAGATCCAGTGGGGATCCAGGCTTGCAGCTCTCCATTGACCTTTTGATGCAGCAAAACATTCTTTGGGCTTTATTTATGAAGTGAGCCGTTTAGCGTCTTGTCTGGTGTTGTGCTGTGGACTTCAAATAAGCTAGTCGCAGCGCCAAACGCTAACCAATTTGCTTTAATTGTTGCACTAGGTATTGGCCAGCCTGTCAGCGCCTGTTGGACCCGACTGCCAATTCTCACAGCGTCGGTGAGCGCTATTTTGTACCGCCATCTTTTTAGCGCTGCACATTTTCCCTCTTTGAAAAAGATTGGCCCTTTATTTTTCTGTGGCTGGTTTTTGTTTCATCATTACAATTATAAGAAATCACTGCTGGGGTCAAAGGGGACAAACTTTGCAGTATGTTTTTGCTGGGTTTTAGTTGTCCAGATTACACATTTGTAACCAAAAGAAGCAAAGAAAAATGTTTTTGTTATTTAAAAAAAAAGCATTTTGTGATACCTTGGTCCACTGTTTCCATTACAGACAAGTGCCAATGCAGGTTCTGTACAGAGTGCCCAACGCTGTGAGCTTTTGGGCGCTAGTGGCGCTGTGTGGCGTTGATGCTTCATAAATAAGGCTCTTTGTCTCTTTTTCAAACTACATTCCTTTAATGTTTTCCACATTTCCTCCATCTCCATATTTGACTTCATATTTCCTTTTTTCTTTTCTTTACCACATTCCCTCGGTCTCCATCTTTTTTCTCTCTTCTTCTTCATGTTTTCCCTTTATCTCTCCTTCACATTATCTCAGTCTCTCCTTTACCGTCCCCCTATTTATATCTATTGTTGTCTGAAAGTAAATGTATGTGTGAAGTTTTGGGGTAGCATTCTGAATGATTGCACTGGGAACCTCTTTTCCTATGGCCGGCCCTGGGCAGGCGCACAAGAACCCGCAGAGCTGCTGGCATATTCTATTGCTTGTCAGATTAGGGGTGTGGAGGGAAACATATGGGTGGAGATCTGCTTTAACATAAACTTCAGACAATCTCCGACCTGAAATGGCCTGTAACAGAAAGGAGTGGATAACAAACCTCATATTCACCTCAGCAGTGCCAGTCCTCCAGAGCCAAAGGACAGTCAGTGGGCTGCCCAGCCAGACTGGCCATGAAGAGCTAAAAAGGTCCCACTTGTTTAAAGCTGCTACTGACTAGCCGGCACCAAGTTGGAGTAGCAGATTTCATGTCCCAATGTCATCAATTAAATTAGGACATCAGTCTCTTGACAGCCTGTGTTGTTCTTTCCTAGTACCAGCAGAGGCAATAGGATGCTTTACTCCTGCCTGGCCTCTTATCACACCTCAACAAGTTTAATCAACCTCCTGAGATAATGGAGACAGAGAGGGTGTAGGGCATTCTGCTGGAAGTTGGTTCATCATTTTCAATATAAATTCAAAGAAATAGTAGGGCCCTACAAGTAGTAAATCATTGGCCTAGTGCATATCACTCACCTGTGTTGTCTACCAGCAGCCTTTTTGCACCCCCTCTAGTTCACCTTTGGAGATGGCAGCTTTAGTTTTATGATGAGCCTGATGTACATCTTCCTCCAGCCACCGGCTTGTGACTACCCTAAGCACTGGCGCTTCTGCAATAAGATGCACCAGCTTTGGCTGCCCATGGTGTTCAATTGGAATAGCATCATGGCACTGCATATTGAGAGCCAGCGGTAATGGACAGACCATGTTTAGGACTTGCCTGTGTAGCATGACACATGACAGTTACAACTGATTCTCTTCTATATCAGCAAAAAAAAAACACAACTTGGAACAGGGGTTCAAGGTTAACTCTGCGTTATCAATACTGTATTATAATTAGGAGCAATGCAGTTTTGACTATGAGGAGGGAGATATGATATAATGTACACAGTTACTGGGCCCCTCTTAGTGTTTCTTTTGTGGTGTCTATCATGGCTTATCATTAATATGGCAGTGGTATTTCTGTAAATACTTAGCTGTCTTCCTTGCTACCTCCTCTCTTTGGGTTTCCCAGCCTTACTATATCCACCCTGCTATTTTCTTTCTTTGTTTAAAGTGGATCAACACCCAGGATTTTCACTATCCTGGGTGTTGGTCCACTTCCGCGGGGCACCCCGACAGACAAGCGAGGTCCGTCGACGGACAAGGTAAGAGTGCCCGCCGCCACCTCTCGCGCGTCCCTCTTACAGGGAGCGCGCCCGCGTCGGCCATTCACAAAGGGCCGGCGAGGGTGCGCGCCCTGCTAGAGGGATGCGCGAGAGGCGGCGGCGGCCCGCGCATGCGCCGTTGGAACAAGGAACAGGTAGGATTTGCGGGCGTCCTGGGGGGTTTCACCCGATCGGGGTGCCCCGCAGGCAAGGTGCTGATCGGCCCAGGAATCTTATAGAATCCCGGGCCGATCAGCGGTGGGTGTTAGTCCACTTTAACTCTTCTGCCTCTTAGTCTTTCCCATCTTTACCTGATTGTTTCATTACTACTATCACATCTTTAGATGTTGCCTTTTCCTAGCACACACCCTATTGTCTTTAAGATGGTTTTAAACTCTTCACTCACAATATTTCCTGTCATAACACCTCACACAATATGTAGCAGCTACACACAGACGCCATGCTAGTAATCCTCACAGTCTCCCTGCCTCTTCTTCTCATTTTCTTTCCTCAACTTTAATCACTTGTTTCTCCACATAACTGGTTTGTTTTTGTCTCAGGGGTTTCCCTGGGGATACACAGAGTTGGGTATCCAAATTTGGCATGCCCCTTAAACAGAGACACCACCTACCCTAGAGTATATATTCCAACTTTGCAGGGTGGGAAAGAGGGACAAGTTTTAAATGAAGCTACACTCCCTTATTGAGGGATGGATTGGAGATAGGTTACATTTACAACAATATAAACACTTTGAATTAGCAAATTAATCATTTATTGATGCAGATCTACAGGTTACACCTCAAAGAGGGACAGAGAAGAATAACAAGGACTCAGAAGAGAAACAGTCCCAGCAAATGAGGGACACTTGGGAGGTATGCCCTAAATTCTTATTGACTCTAAGGAGATGTTCCTCTAAGTAAATCAGAAGACACTTTACTGCTTCTATACAGCCCTAAACACTTCCATTATTATGCAAAGCAAATCAGCATGCCTCACTGTGCAGTGCCGTTCAGTCACTGGGCATACCTATACCTCTTCCACTTACCAGCAGGCATGTGACTGCCACCAACCAATCAGGTTCCCTGGGTGGGCTGGCACAAGATGATGACAGGCCTTTCAAGTGAATATGAATGGCTGGGCAGCGGTCTTTCATTTGGCTGTCATTGTGGGGTTGCAGAAGTGGTAAGTATGGATAGGCCCAGTATGGTGCTTGCTAGGTGCCACAGCAAGGCTTACCATTCAGGGCACAATTATGAGGGGCACAAGGGGCACACACCCCAGGGCCTCATCCACTTGCCCTTCAAAAGGGGCCTCCAGCAACCTTTGGGTTATGATCTGGTCCAGGAAGCTTTTCAGTGTTTGGTCCGATAGTCTGTAGGGCTGTCAATGAAGCTATCGGCAGCAGTGGGGGCCCGGGTCACGGGGTGCCTGGGCAAGCCTTTGTATTTTACAAACCTGCAGCAAAGCCATCACCGGCAATGCTACAGTGATGGGTGAGTGCTCAGTCGGTGGCGCTCACTGCACATAAGCCACCAAGCACAGCCACTGGCAGCTCAATGCAGGGAACTGTTTTCTGCTGCACCAGTTGGGTGACTATAACCCCCTTTCCCGAGCAGCATGCACCCACACAAGGCTGGCACAAGGGACTCGATCTGATGTTCCAATGAGCTACTTGGCTCGACTATTATTTTAAAGGAAAAAAAATACTATATCTGGGGCCTCCGTCAGATTTTGTGCCCAGGGGCCTCCACCACACTTTATCCAGCCCTGAGATCTATCATGCCCTTTGCTGCCAGTGTTTGGAGCAGTATAGCAGAAGTAAAGTCTGTTCTGACTGATCAAGTCTCGGACTTGAGTCTTTTTTTGTGCCTTAGGCCCTTATATATGAAGGAATAGCGACAGGTAGCGACGGGTGAGCGACCGGTAATGACGGGCACCGCCACGAGAACGCCGGCTCCCCACCAAAATCACACATTTATCAAGCCAATCCTGCTTAGCGACTGAGATAGCGCCATATACCCACTCATTCATCATTATTCCAGCCTCAGCCCACAGAGAGACAGAGAGGGTGTAGGGCATTCTGCTGGAAGTTGGTTCATCATTTTCAATATAAATTCAAAGAAATAGTAGGGCCCTACAAGTAGTAAATCATTGGCCTAGTGCATATCACTCACCTGTGTTGTCTACCAGCAGCCTTTTTGCACCCCCTCTAGTTCACCTTTGGAGATGGCAGCTTTAGTTTTATGATGAGCCTGATGTACATCTTCCTCCAGCCACCGGCTTGTGACTACCCTAAGCACTGGCGCTTCTGCAATAAGATGCACCAGCTTTGGCTGCCCATGGTGTTCAATTGGAATAGCATCATGGCACTGCATATTGAGAGCCAGCGGTAATGGACAGACCATGTTTAGGACTTGCCTGTGTAGCATGACACATGACAGTTACAACTGATTCTCTTCTATATCAGCAAAAAAAAAACACAACTTGGAACAGGGGTTCAAGGTTAACTCTGCGTTATCAATACTGTATTATAATTAGGAGCAATGCAGTTTTGACTATGAGGAGGGAGATATGATATAATGTACACAGTTACTGGGCCCCTCTTAGTGTTTCTTTTGTGGTGTCTATCATGGCTTATCATTAATATGGCAGTGGTATTTCTGTAAATACTTAGCTGTCTTCCTTGCTACCTCCTCTCTTTGGGTTTCCCAGCCTTACTATATCCACCCTGCTATTTTCTTTCTTTGTTTAAAGTGGATCAACACCCAGGATTTTCACTATCCTGGGTGTTGGTCCACTTCCGCGGGGCACCCCGACAGACAAGCGAGGTCCGTCGACGGACAAGGTAAGAGTGCCCGCCGCCACCTCTCGCGCGTCCCTCTTACAGGGAGCGCGCCCGCGTCGGCCATTCACAAAGGGCCGGCGAGGGTGCGCGCCCTGCTAGAGGGATGCGCGAGAGGCGGCGGCGGCCCGCGCATGCGCCGTTGGAACAAGGAACAGGTAGGATTTGCGGGCGTCCTGGGGGGTTTCACCCGATCGGGGTGCCCCGCAGGCAAGGTGCTGATCGGCCCAGGAATCTTATAGAATCCCGGGCCGATCAGCGGTGGGTGTTAGTCCACTTTAACTCTTCTGCCTCTTAGTCTTTCCCATCTTTACCTGATTGTTTCATTACTACTATCACATCTTTAGATGTTGCCTTTTCCTAGCACACACCCTATTGTCTTTAAGATGGTTTTAAACTCTTCACTCACAATATTTCCTGTCATAACACCTCACACAATATGTAGCAGCTACACACAGACGCCATGCTAGTAATCCTCACAGTCTCCCTGCCTCTTCTTCTCATTTTCTTTCCTCAACTTTAATCACTTGTTTCTCCACATAACTGGTTTGTTTTTGTCTCAGGGGTTTCCCTGGGGATACACAGAGTTGGGTATCCAAATTTGGCATGCCCCTTAAACAGAGACACCACCTACCCTAGAGTATATATTCCAACTTTGCAGGGTGGGAAAGAGGGACAAGTTTTAAATGAAGCTACACTCCCTTATTGAGGGATGGATTGGAGATAGGTTACATTTACAACAATATAAACACTTTGAATTAGCAAATTAATCATTTATTGATGCAGATCTACAGGTTACACCTCAAAGAGGGACAGAGAAGAATAACAAGGACTCAGAAGAGAAACAGTCCCAGCAAATGAGGGACACTTGGGAGGTATGCCCTAAATTCTTATTGACTCTAAGGAGATGTTCCTCTAAGTAAATCAGAAGACACTTTACTGCTTCTATACAGCCCTAAACACTTCCATTATTATGCAAAGCAAATCAGCATGCCTCACTGTGCAGTGCCGTTCAGTCACTGGGCATACCTATACCTCTTCCACTTACCAGCAGGCATGTGACTGCCACCAACCAATCAGGTTCCCTGGGTGGGCTGGCACAAGATGATGACAGGCCTTTCAAGTGAATATGAATGGCTGGGCAGCGGTCTTTCATTTGGCTGTCATTGTGGGGTTGCAGAAGTGGTAAGTATGGATAGGCCCAGTATGGTGCTTGCTAGGTGCCACAGCAAGGCTTACCATTCAGGGCACAATTATGAGGGGCACAAGGGGCACACACCCCAGGGCCTCATCCACTTGCCCTTCAAAAGGGGCCTCCAGCAACCTTTGGGTTATGATCTGGTCCAGGAAGCTTTTCAGTGTTTGGTCCGATAGTCTGTAGGGCTGTCAATGAAGCTATCGGCAGCAGTGGGGGCCCGGGTCACGGGGTGCCTGGGCAAGCCTTTGTATTTTACAAACCTGCAGCAAAGCCATCACCGGCAATGCTACAGTGATGGGTGAGTGCTCAGTCGGTGGCGCTCACTGCACATAAGCCACCAAGCACAGCCACTGGCAGCTCAATGCAGGGAACTGTTTTCTGCTGCACCAGTTGGGTGACTATAACCCCCTTTCCCGAGCAGCATGCACCCACACAAGGCTGGCACAAGGGACTCGATCTGATGTTCCAATGAGCTACTTGGCTCGACTATTATTTTAAAGGAAAAAAAATACTATATCTGGGGCCTCCGTCAGATTTTGTGCCCAGGGGCCTCCACCACACTTTATCCAGCCCTGAGATCTATCATGCCCTTTGCTGCCAGTGTTTGGAGCAGTATAGCAGAAGTAAAGTCTGTTCTGACTGATCAAGTCTCGGACTTGAGTCTTTTTTTGTGCCTTAGGCCCTTATATATGAAGGAATAGCGACAGGTAGCGACGGGTGAGCGACCGGTAATGACGGGCACCGCCACGAGAACGCCGGCTCCCCACCAAAATCACACATTTATCAAGCCAATCCTGCTTAGCGACTGAGATAGCGCCATATACCCACTCATTCATCATTATTCCAGCCTCAGCCCACAGCGCCAGCGTCCGACCTTGAACAGCGACAGGTAGGACCTCTCGCTACCTGGCGCTCTCCAATGCATTTCAATGGAACAATCTTTAAATATTCATAATTAATTGTTATTAATGTTTTTTTTGTTTTTTTTTAAATGTGAAAAATTATGTGACCACTTCTGCCATGTTAGATAATTTTTTTAAGGTAAAAATAAACATTTGTGCAGAATTGATATTACAGGTCTGATATTATTGTATTCATATTACTAAATTCTTTAACATTTTTTTTTTTTTTGTTTCCAAAAATATGGTGGTTTGGGGGTTAAAAAACTACTTTTAACACATCGCCCCAGCGCTCTGGGGTTTAAACATGCATTTGACAGCGCGAGAATTTTTTGATGAATATGGTGGGAGCCGGTCGCTCTGACCAGTCGCTATCATGCGCACCCATACATCGCGGAACCTGTCAAATAGCGACTCGTCACCCCGTATTCAACATTACTGCACACCGACTGAGTCGCTGTCAACAACCGAACAATGGCCAAGCACAGCGACTACTAGCGGGCGCTGTGAAAATATTGCTACTGTCGCTCAACTGTCGCTACCTGCCGCTATTAATGAATCGGCCTCTTAGTTAGATTGTGTACTACCAATAAACAAGATACCACATACAATTATGATTAAAAAAATCTAAATAAATGACAGATACAAATAAATATAATGTGAGCTCTGCAGATCCCTTTTTAGTCCTATGATTTTAATTTAATCTATTAGGATGGGCAATGGAACTACCTGCAGAGGAATAACATCACATAAGGGGTCAGGAAACCCTTGTGCAGTTTCCTCCATTAAATATATCCAGTGTAACAAAGGAAATAGCACCCCAGGGGCAGAATACATTGTACCCGATAGAGCCGGGACACATTGAAACACCCAGGATGACACTTTTTTGTCCTCGTTCACACATGTTAGAGGACTATAGAGGTGCATTATAGTGTATAGAAATGCAGTGTATGCGATTTTAACACATGGTACAGGAAACCCGCCCACAGATCGCAAGAGCTATCAATCACCTAAACATGCTTTAATAATGCACAAAAATGCTCATTAAAAGTGCATAAAAACATATCACTGTCTCCTCCAACTTATTACAGTGATAAAACCTATTAATGTTTTCTTTTGCAAGTGGAGCAAGGATTGGGTTATACAATGGGCAAATGGGGTTCCCTTCCCAGGGCCTCCACTACTTTCTGTAAGCAGATTGTGGCATTGGCTGACTAATCAGTCAATCATGGTCAGCACAGCGGTTTTCACCATGACAGGGAGGCCCTTATTTAACAAGGGATAGCGACAGGTAGCGACTGGTGAGCGGCCGGTAATGACGGGCCCCGCCACGAGAACGCCGGCTCCCCACCACAATCACACATTTATCAAGCCAATCCTGCTTAGCGACTGAGATAGCGCCAGATAGCCACTCATTCATCATTATTCCAGCCTCAGCCCACAGCGCCAGCGTCCGACCTTGAACAGCGACAGGTATGACCTCTCGCTACCTGGCGCGCTCCAATGCATTTCAATGGAACAATCTTTAAATATTAATAATTAATTGTTATTAATTTGTTTTTTTTTTAATGTGAAAAATTCTGTGACCACTTCTTGCCATTTTAAATAATTTTTTTAAGTTAAAAAAAAAATGTACAGAATTGATATTACAGGTCTGATATTAATGTATTCATATTACAAAATTATTTTAAAAACTTGTTTTTTTTTGGTTTGCAAAAATATGGTTGTTTGGGGGTTAAAAAACTACTTTTAACTCATCGCTGCCAGCGCTCTGGGGTTTAAACATGCATCTTACAGCGCGAGAATTTTTTGAGCGTGATTTGTTAATGAATATGGTGGAAGCCGGTCGCTATGGCCAGTCGCTATCATGAGCTCCCATACAGCGCGGAACCTGTCAAATAGCGACTCCTCACCCAATATTCAACATTACGGCAAACCGACTGAGTCGCTGTCAACTACTGAACAACGGCCAAGCACAGCGACTACTAGCGGGCGCTCTGAAAATGCCGGTTAATGAATCGGCCTCTTACTGTTAACAGGGAGGCGGTCCCCAGCAGCCATAGTGCTGCATGCCGATTGTGAGTGCGGCTAAGCTCCCATTCAGTTTCCTTAGACACACGTTTATACGCATAGCCGAAGAAGCTATTGGACCAGAGTTGCACCTGTGCCGTTGGAACAGATTGGGTGACTGGAGGGGTTTCACACAGTGGGGCATCCCGAAGTAGCATGCCCTAAGTGTATGGATATATGGAACCTGGAATAATGAAAATCCTGGGCTTTGGCCCTTAATAGAGAACTTATGATGCATGTATCACAACCAATCCATTTCTTAAGGCTTTATTCTCATCCCTCAGAGTCTGGGGGCTAACTACATGTGCCTGGGCCCATGTGCAGGGCCCTGTCATGGCTCATACAGTAACCTTTTTCTTCTTGTCTTAATTGAATGGGATACTGTTGCATTTCTAAGGAGTAAAATAGCAGAGACATATTTTCTGTACATGATGCCATATGAGAACAAATCTGATAAAAGGTAAAGGACTAACAATGATGCCCCCCTGACCTCATGGGCCCCAATGCAGCAACTACTTCAACACCCCCTGTCGCTGTACCCGTGATCAGGTTTGTAGCTCTGTAATTAGATGAGGAAATTTATCACTCCAGAATCTTTTTGCACGGTACAAATAAATATCAGTATTTGGTGCCCCCTTACCATTCATAGATGCCAACCATTACACCACCAGGGATTGCTTCTCTCACGACAAAGAAGCAGACATATGCTAATAGAAATATAAAGAAAGGTAGAGTTTGTAGAGGGTGGGACAGTGTGGGATTGGATGTCTGGGCCCACCAGTAGAACTCATTCTGGGGGCCCACCCCACACACAGTCCGAGTCTGGGGTGGCAATTACAATTACAATTAGAGGATAGGTACTGTAGCAGGAAAAATACATCTTCTGAGTTTGTATATTGCCAATAGCATCGAAGTTTGCAATAGATAGAATAAAATATAGTAGAATAAAATGTTCACTTTCAGGTTTGAGCCTTCTCAAACTTGTTCTTAGTAAATATCAAAATTGGGGCAATACAAATCCACATTTAGGGCCTTACTTATGATGTGTGCCATTGTAGCATCTTTCTTGTGGCTACAGCGCCAGTTTCTGAGCGCCGGCATTTTTGTATTATCTGGCACAGGACCCTAATTGGCTTTGATTATTGCACTAGGTATTGGCCGGCCAATGCCAGCGTCTGTCGGACCCGGCAACCGATTATCCCAGTGTCATGTGCTGTGCTCCACAGAATCATTTTTCCTCCTTGAAATCTTTGGTGCTGTATTTTTCCGGCAATGGTCGGCATGCCATCATTACAGTTACAAGAATTCACTGCTGGGGACAAAGGGGTCAAACTTCACAGTGCGTTTTTGGCTGTGTTTTAGTTGTTGGTGTCCAAATTACACACATAAGCAAAAGAAGCCAAGGAAATTATCAATTTTAATAACCCACAAAAAAATTCATTTGGTGACATCTAGGTCTTGAGTCTCCATTACTGACAAGTCACAATGTACAATTTAATGTGCGTAATATTAATTATAAGCAAAGAACACTTCAATCCATTTCTCCCCATTGTGCTATATGGGATCTTGACCTACAGCGTCAGGTTTTATCTGAGGCTGTTTCAACCAGAGCACCTGGCAATGCAACCTTTTTGGTGCAAGTGTTAAAGACGCGGCCGCATCAGGCGCTGCCGCATGCTGAGTGCCGCTGATGTCAAAAAAGTGGCGCTGAAGCTTCTTAAATAAGTCTCTTAGAGAGCCATTTTAGTGAGGTGTTTGGATTTCCCATAGGCTGCTATATATATTTTTATAGAAGAAAACTTTCTTTTATTTCATTTTACTATGTGCTAACTAAAAAACCTCTCACTGCCTCTCGCCCCAAATGCCAAAGCATTTGGATAACCTCCATATTTGCTGTATTGTATCTGTGATTTCATAAAAATAAAATAATAACTTAGAAGGAAAAAAAAAGTTAAATATATACTGCTTACTAACAATAATTTGACCTTTGTCTGTAGAACTGGCCCATTGGATGGGCCGGAGATTTTAATTGTAAAATAGAAGAAAACTATTTATAATTCACATTGAGAGAGAAAAGCTATTACTACCTCTCCATAAAAATCATTTGGATCATTTGGATAGCCCCCATGCGTCAAATGACGAGATTAGCAGGAAAGTATTATAGCAAATTCGACTATTCGGAATAGTGACTTCACAGTGTTGCACACAGTTATTAAATTAGCAATAATGACATTTATGAAGGTCAATCCAAACGATTTTACATTTTTCTGTAGAGGCTGAAAGCCACTGGTCAAGCACTGGGAGCTTTTCTCACTCAGCACACTATACGGTAACAAAATCATTTTCTTCTAGCTCTACGGGTGGGGTGAACATTATTTTTAATGGGCTAGATATTTTATTTTAGAAGCCTATGGGGAATCAAACACATTAAAAATAAGCCTCTCCAAATGTGCCTCATCCATTAAATTAATTAGTTGCGTATCTGTGGAACTGCCCAATCACATGTACAATTTTTTATTTCTTTTTTATTTAGTCAGAAATGCTCTAATAATAATAATAAGTGCCTCTACAAAACCCCAACTCATTTATTAGCTAACCCTAATATTTTTTAGTTATTTATCTTTCTGTTAATATTTATACTTACTAACTCTTTGGCAGTCTCTTTAAACCAGTAACCAGCAATTGATGATGTAAGATTAAATGAAAGCCCTTCATTCATTTCTCTGCTGCCCCCTTATTAGATGGATTTAACTAATGATCAGAATGTCTCCTTTTTATTGTGGCTGCTTTATATAATTCTTACTACATCTCCTGAACAATTAAAATACAGAAGTGGCATATCAATTATCTTATCCCTTCTAATCCATGTTGACAAACACAGTGAATGGCCGGGTGAAGGTGTTACTTTTCCTAAGGTTCCAATAGGCTTAGGCTAAATGACTTGTGAATATGCATTAGCTATTCAGGCTAGGCCAATAAAAAGCTGGTCACATTGTAGGCTGTCAGTGAAGACCACTGTAGACACATACAAGGTTACAATGGCTGTCTATTTCTTCTGCATTCTGACTGCGCTGCTCATACCTGGAATTGATAATGTCTCTGTAAAAACCTTCTTTACAAATACGTCAGCCAGCCTACAGGACTACGCCAACAGGACAGAACCAGCAGACAGCAGGAATACCGATTCTCCTCAGTTGCCCAACCTAATGATGAGTCTTTACCAAAGTTTCCATCGCTTTGAGACCAGACAAGGAAAAGAGCTGGGGCCAGCGATGCTTCAAACATCTCCATCCAGTCCACAGGCTGATATTATCAGGAGTTTGGCTGTCAAGGGTAAGGCTGTCTGTTTTTCTTACATTATGGGCTAATAACATGACCACAGGGGTGTAACGTGAGGGATGCAAACTCACCATTGCCTAGAAGGTCAGGGGGCCCCATCGTTGTTGATCCTCCACCTTATTTATCATAATTGTACTCACTTTGCGTCATTTAGATAAAGGAAATATCAATTGCCTCTGCTGGTTTAGTCATTAGATGCCAAGCTGCATCCTATTGAGTTAAAAGATTAGAAAAAGATTACTGGATGAGCCATGAAAAGGCCCCATTTAATGTTCGTACCAGGGCCACGTCACATTTAGTTACAACATTGCATGACCATATACATATGGTAAATATTAGAGAAATCTAGTAGATGTTCATAGACTGTTAATGACATTTGAAATTTGGGTTTCATGATCACATCTGCTCATGATCACTTGTATACCTTGTGAATCTCATGCAGTGGGTGACATGAGAAGAAACTTTGAAGTATGTGTGAGCTTTATTTGACCTGCCAACCCCATGTCCCTGTCAGAGATCAGATTTGATTTCCCTATTAGCAGCAGGTTTCTGCTGCTTCGCTATTATAAGTAGGCTTTAAAAAACCTTTAGCACTCAGCACTGTGAGTGAAAACGTATTTTTCCTTTATTCTTGGGACCCATCCCACCGCCAGTGAGCACCACTTTCTACTGCTGTTATTTCGACGCTCAACATCATATTTATGATGTTTTTTCCTCCTTGAAATCTTTAACGTTTTGCGGTTAGCGAAATGCAAAATAAGCCATTAAAAGCAAAACAAAAAACATTTTAGCCCATCTAGGTCCTGGGTTTCAATTATTGACAAGTCCCAAAGCAAGTTCTGTACAAAAAAAAATGTGTTTAATATTAAAATATTAAACACTACAACACTACTACTGGTTCTGCCCATTGTGCTCTATGGCACTGCTTTAACCAGAGCACCTGACGCTGCATCCTTTTCAGCGCTAGGTGGTGTCTGCATCGGTACTGCCCTTTTTTTAGTTGTTTAAATCGTACACTGACGCTTCATAAATCAGGCTCCCTGTCTTCTACATCTACTTGGGATCTAACCAATCCCTGAATGATTAGGCTGGAAGCCTTATTTAAGAAGTGCCACCAGCGCCACTCAGCACCACTTTTTTGGCCTCAGCTTCACTCAAAAATGCAGCGAAAATGATACAGCGCCAGACGCTGTGGTCGAAGCAGCACCAAATTAAATCTGGCGCTGTAGCTCAAGATCCCAAAAAGCACAATGGAAAGAAGTGGATTGTATTGTTTAATCCTTAGAATTAATATAAAACACATTTATTTGTACAGAACTTGCATTATGACTTATAATTGAAACACAGGACCTAGATGGGCCAAAATGTTTTTTGGGGGGGTTATTAAAATTTATTTTAATGGCTTCTTTTTTCTTAACAATGTGTAATTTGAACACCAACAACTAAAATGCACTGTGAAGTTTGTCCACAGCAGTGATTTCTTGTAACTATAACGAAACTATAACTATAACAAAAAGACGCCGACCAATACAGCCAAAGATTTCAAGTAAGAAAAATTACTTAAATATGCTGGGGAGCGGGCAAACTGGCAGTACAAAGTGATGTTTGCCGATGCCGGGATTGTGGGTGCAACAGGTGCTGACATAGGCTGGCCAATACAACAAGTGCAACAATCAAAGCTAAGTAGTAGCGTCCTTTGCACTGACAGCTAGTGCCAATGTAGTCCACAGCACAGATACGACGGGAATGTTGGCCATTCAAGCCTATACTTACCCAATACCATCAGGATAGTCAATAGCAATGCCAAGGTAAATTAGTCTGCACAGATCATGGCAGTCCAAACTGTATCATTGAGTAAAAACTAGAAATAGGTAAGTGGTCGGTTTAGCAATTGCCTAATGTAGCAATACCATTGCATATATAAATAATGATTCACATGATTTATTCAATTATGGAGAGGCTTAGTTTTAAGAGCTTTTGACACACTGTAAAAATGATGTATCCCACTTGTATTACTGACCCCTTACAGTGTTTAGTTGTAAAAGGGCTCTAAACTAAAATCATTTGAGTAACCCAATAGTGTTAATTTTAGAATAATATAATAATTTTAGAATAATGATAATATATTAGAAAAATATTTTGCCTAGCTTATTGCTGCAGTAGATCTGTTTTATGATTGCACAGAAGGATTCAGAATCTGGCCACCGTTACTGCTGAGTAAAAAGATGTAAACAAAGTAATTTGTCAATGCTATAAATATTGAGAATACTTTATTTTATATGCATGACATTCTTTTCGTAAAACTGGCCCCAAAGTTTTAGCATACAATAAACTATAATGATAAATAGGCCATAGGCCAATGGCTGGTCACTAATAACTTCTAGTTCAGTTCTCCAATATAGCTTTGATGTCTGAGAAGGCTTGTGCAGATCAAGTTTAAATCTCTACACCAGACACACTTCACATGCCTGCATTACACACAGCACTAATACACATCCTTTTCAATGGTTGTCTGAATGTCTCTTCATAAAAAGACTCCTACAACCCAGAGCACCTCAGGAGTCCTCATCAGCATTGTTCTCCTTAAAGCTTAGGGGCACTGGACTAAAACTGAGGTCAGACGGGCCTTTAAATATCTTACCTAACCTCCCAATACACATCCAGCACATTAAAATTCAGCACAGACTTTATTCAGTTAAGTACCTTTTTGTTGATTTCTTACTCAATGCCAGTAGCAAATCAGGACACCCAGACGTGGAGACATTTAGAAAAACAGCCCAACACAAGAAATTACAATAACCAGAATAAAATATTACTAGCATACCAAATTAATTTACAATTAATAATTATAACAAAATTAAATCATAGCAGAACCTAACATACCATCACCCAAATAGCATTAGGCAAATGTAAAGTCTACTTTTCCATAAATTATCTTTTTTACCAGATCAGTAACTTTACCAGAATACATCTTCCTACTATTCCTTCTTCTAGATAAGAACCGCCATATTTTCATAAAACACTGATTATCAGTCTGTTTCTAGATATTGGCTTTGAATGTACCCCACTTCTACATTGTTCCTCTACTACAAGATTCAACTTTCTGCATGTATTTTTTTCAATATCTATACTATAGTATAATATCTGTACTCTTGGTCCTTTCACAGGACTTTAAAGAGGACCAACACCCAGGGGTGATCGGCCCGGAAATCTATAAGATTCCCGGGCCGATCACCTCCCACCCCGCGGGACATCCGAGATCGGGATGTCCCGCGGGGTGAAACCCCCCAGAAACCCCAAAAAGACCTTACCTGATCCGCCGCCGCTTCCGCCGCCGCCGCCTCCCGCGCGCCCCTCCAGACGTGCGCGCGCCCGCGCCGGCCCTCTGTGAATGGCCGGCGGGGGCGCGCGCGCGCCGAGAGTGACGCGCGGGAGGCGGCGGAAGCGACTTGGACGTTCCTGATCCCCGCCTGGACGTTGGCGGGGATTGGCTGCGGCGCTCACGTGGGAGCGTTGAGAGGTGAGTTTTTTGGGGTTTCTGGGGGGTTTCACACAGCGGGGCACCCCCGATCGGGGTGCCCCGCCGAAGTGGACCAAAACCCAGGATAGTCAAAATCCTGGGTGTTGGTCCACTTTAAGGTAACACAAGGTTTCCTAATACAAAATTACATTTATAAGATATTCTTTTAAGCAGGTCATGGGATATGAATTGGTGTAAAGTCTTTAGATTCGCAAGGGCAGGGCTCTCTTTCCAATTGTCTCCTGTTCTCACAACATTCAACATATTTTATCTTGTCTGTAATCTTGTACAGTGCTATGGAAGGAGACAGCACTATATAAATAAATAATAAATACATTATTAATAATAATAAAAAGTCAAAAATATCATTTTCCGTACATTCCAAAAGACAGTTCTGCCCTTCCACACACACACTTTATGAGAATAACTGTTTGGTGAAGCAAGGTTGACGTTGACTTTGGGTGTGATTAGAAATTTGCTTTACTTAGATTAGGATGTTTTATTCTGACTTAAAAAATAACGGCCCCTATGGGGTGGTCAGAAAATCAGGGAGTTGTTTCTCTGCATACCCCTTAGTGTTATTTCATTTTTTTTTTATCTTTACTGGTAAAACTGTGTAACCCACCTGTAGAAATACCTCATCCAATCTTACTGAGAAGTAAGCTTCAAATCACACCCAAAGTAAACAAATACCAAATACCTCCAGAATAAGTCTGGTTTAATTAAGACTTGCTACTGACTGACGTTACTTAATGAAAAATAATAAAGGAGATAGTAAAAGGAAAATTAATACCAAAACAATCAGCATTACTTTTAAAGCCATGTGATATTTTTCAGCCAGTGTTTTCATCTTTTCATACCACCCATATAATAGGGGAAAATGGAGCTTTCCAGAAAACCAAATACAATTTATTCCATGTCAATTACGTTTAACCATAAACCCATATTTGGCCCTAGCCAATATTCAGTTGTACAAAGAAATTCATTTTATACCTACATTAGCATATAGTTCAACACCAAAATGAATTGATATTGGTGGACCTCTGCATTGGAGCTGCAAAGCTTATCACCTCTTTACGTAAGGACAGCCCTAAAGCAGTAGCTTGCCCCCCCCCAAAGTGAAGTGTGTTTGTATATACACCTCTGTGTGTGCGCATTTACAGTAGTAGCCTTTACCAAGAGTCTAACTGATTGGAGAGCAAACTTCTCTAATGCTATCTTGCCTTCCGCGAGGATTACCGAAGTGATCACAACTGTGTGGCTTGTTTAAAACTTGTTTGTCACTCCTTACAATTGCAAAAGGAGGATGTGTGAAGACAACCCCTACAAGCATAAATTTACACCTTGTCTGAATTAAATTAGCAAAATCTAATCCTTCCAAACGCTAATACAAATGAGGTACACAAGAGACGATGAGATGCAACAGGAGGTTGGAATTGGGTGATATAACGCAATGTACCCAAAAACAACATACATACAAAAATATTTACCAGTTCACAGTGGCGTAACTGAGTGTGACGTGGCCCTGGAGCAAACATTAAATGGGGCCCAGTCAAGGCTCATTCTGTTGTTTAACTCAATTTGATGCAAATAGACAACCAAAGACTGAAACAACCGAATGGTGCTTTCTTTCTCTAAATGATGACAAGTGAGCACAAATCTGAAAAATAATGTGGAGGAGCAACAAAGATGGGACTCCCTTGACCTTCTGGGCCCCAGTGCAATTTCACCCCTAATAGTTACGTCCCTGCCAGTTCCAAAGAAACAGTAGTTCTATGGGTTCTATGGGTTGCTGGTAAAAAAGAAAATAATGTAAATAAGAGCAGACCATAAAATACAACTACCATTCTGGATATGTTTGACATAAAACTTTTTTCTGTTTTTAGAATTTGAACAAGTCGGTGACAGATGCAGTCTTGTTTTTGACTTATCGTCACTCAACCAAGAGGAAGAGCTTCAGTTTGCAGAGGTGAAATTCGGAAAGTCTGTGTTGGCCAACCCACCCACTGATGGAATGACAATGCAGGTTGATATTTTTCATCAGGACTCCACATGCCAAGATCCCTCTGGGTTATGCCAAAACTATGTTTACTTGGGGTCTAGTACTTTGGAGACAAGATCATCAGAAAGCTGGCTAGTGGTGGAAGCTACAGCGATCGTCCATAAGTGGTTTGAAAAGAATGAAGAAGCTTCTGCCAAGAAACCTGTAAGTTCTATTCCTAAAGAGAATACACCTGGTCCTGAAAATTCCAAAAGAAGAAACATAAAGCATAAAACTGAGAATCAGCAGGTACTCATGATTGTCTATTCCAACATGTCCAAAAAGGAAAAGTCCTCAGTGACTGCTACTCTCTTGCTCGATGCAGCTCAATCTAAATATCTAGCAGCAATTCCATTCTTGAGGAACAAAACTGCATCAAGAAGATGGAGAAGAAGCCACATGATTCGTGATCGAATTATAGGAATACAGCCAGCCGCACCTAGCGAAAATAATAAAAATCTGTGCAGAAGAGTGGACTTGATCGTGGACTTTAAAATGATCGGTTGGGATTCCTGGATCATACATCCGAAAAAATTCAATGCCTATCGATGTGAAGGGACCTGCCCAAGCCCTGTGAATGAAAGTGTCAAACCAAACAATCATTCTTATCTGCAGGTGAGAACACCTTTTTTTATTGTGTAGGTAAAGGCTGACAATGTGGGGGTGCTAGAGCCTATGAAAAGGCTGCAGACAGGTCAGAGACACTTCTTTTTCCAAACAAATATTCAAAAAAAAAAACCAGTGTAAAACCATGCACACACATTGTAAAATTCAATAGATGGTAATAGAATGACCCTTGTAAACTGGCCGAACCAGCTTAAAGTCCATCTGTCTGCTAAAAGATGGTCATATATGGATGTATTCTCCTGTCCACAGTTTGACCAATAATATGATGTTTTCAGGTGGTTTAACTATCTTACCAACTTCCTACCAGTTAGCAGGGCCTCTGGCATATAGCCAAATCGTGGTAATTATGACATCCCCTAAAATATCTTCAGATGTTGAAGGCACTAGGAAGGGAAGTTGAGGGTAGCAATCTGGAAGAATGAATATCTGTATCCCATACTAAATAGAGCAAACCAAATCCTTTTGAAAAAAAATTCTAATAGCCCAGCCTATGACGGGGAGTCCGATTCATTAATAGCACCAGGTAGCGACAGATGAGCGCCAGTAGCGTTATTTTCACAGCGCACGCTAGTATTCGCTGTGCTTGGCCGTTGTTCGGCTGTTGACAGCGGCTCAGTCGGTGTGCGGTAATGTTGAATACGGGGTTAGGAGTCGCTGTTTGACAGGTTCAGCGCTGTATGGGAGCGCATGACAGCGAATCGCCATAGCGAACGGCTCCCAGCATATTCATTAACAAATCACGCTCAAAAAATTCTCGCGCTGTGAAATGCTTGTTTAAACCCCAGAGCGCTGGCGGCGATGGGTTAAAAGTAGTTTTTTAACCCCCAAACAACCATATTTTTGGAAAAAAAAACAAACATGTTTTTACAAACATTTTGTAATATGAATACATTAATATCAGACCTGTAATCTCAATTCTGCACAATTTTTTTTTTTTTTTACCTTAAAAAAAATATCTAACATTGCAGAAGTGGTCACAGAATTTTTGCCATTTAAAAAAAAAAAAACATTAATAGCAATTAATTAAGAATATTTAAAGATTGCTCCATTGAAATGCATTGGAGAGCGCCAGGTAGCGAGAGGTCATACCTGTCGCTGTTCAAGGTCGCTCGCTGGCGCTGTGGGGTGAGGCTGGAATAATGATGAATGATTCGCTATCTGGCGCTCTGTCAGTCGCTAAGCAGGATCGCCTTGATAAATGTGTGATTGCGGAGGGGAGCCGGCGTTCTCGTGGCGGTGAGCGTCATTACCGTTCGCTCATCATTCGCTACCTGGCGCTATCCCTTGTTAAATAAGGGCCTAAGTGACTATTCCCTTTGAAATACTAACAGAGCAACTGAAAATTAGTGTTAGACCACTCAATGTTTAGGTCAGTGTAAAATAAAATTTTTCAAGGTCATTTAGCACCTAACGTGTAAAGGTAGTTAAATAGGGGTACAGTAAGTATGGGCGATTTGCACAGAGAATGATACTGGAGAGGCATATTGGCAAATATAGGTGACAGCAGTGACTTTGAGAAATATGGTGACATTGATTGTACAACACTTAGCATTGGTGGGAGTTTAGATGGGTTGAGTATTGAGAACAAGTGGGACTGATGTGGGAAAGCTATATTAAAGAGACCCAAATATTCAGAGAGGTAAGCCAATCGGCATGTGTGTTGCTAGCATATAGGGGTTGTTACATATGAACGTGGGGGTGTGGTGCAAGGACATATGAGTGGAGTTTGTGGATTATTCAGTTCAGTTGTATGAGTGACCCCTCCTCTCATTAGCCCATATGTTTATATACATTATAAATATTAAACAATTTTGCGATAAGTCCCTATTAGCCCACACACTAATTCCTCCCACCTTATACCATTCGGAAACGTTGTAAAATAAGTCATTTCAGGGCATCTCAAAATCTCCAAAATTTCCCTTCTGTAAATTCCCCATGTATTCTAAGTGAAGCGAGATTATCGCTGTCATTTCTGGGCTGGGAAGGGCGTGTCATGTTGCAGCTTTATGAGTCATGCATGTACTCTGCTGTGGTCAGATGCAGCTACAGAACCACTGTGGCTTGCCATGCGACCCTAACACTGAGATGGCAGGGGACAGAGTGACTGTTAGACCATGTTTTTTTCTTTGGGCATGGAGAAATGAAACTAAAAGGGGGGCAAAGTTTTGAGTCCTGCTACGGATTGTACCCTACTGGAAATGGAGGAGAGACACATGGGACAGGCATCAGATGAGCTGCTTGCTGTCTTATTATTGCTGTAGGGTTTGCAGTCCCTTTAAGGCACTATAATGCTTTACAATAGAATAGTCTATAGCTAGATTTTAATTAAACCCCAAATCCTTTGTCTGACTACCTAATTTACAAATATACATTATATATATTTTACATTTATACATTTATATATATATATATTATAATACATATAAATAAAACCAGGAAAAGGCAGCAAAGCATTTGCTTTATGGCAAATCTTTATCATTTTAATTTCCCAACTTACCTCTTCCCCTGTACAATATTGCAGAGTTCTCCTTTTACTTAACCAAAAAATGTTTTTTGTTTTTTTTAAAACAGTAAGGTACATACACTAAGATTAAAATTGTCAGTGATTCAAAAATCTATTTTGCCGTAGAACTTGAAACTTTTCCCATCCTCAGACACTTGCTGTATAAAAGTGAGATAATCTCACATTCTTACACTCTGGGAGACAATCAGCAGGAAGTCCTGTGTCATTAGCATATGCCTAGCTTCATATTTAAATTAAAAAGGGTTAATAGCATCCTTTAGCAAAGTTTACAAATAGCAGGAGACATTAAAAAGCATATATAAACAGTGAAGTGAGCGAGTACAATGTGTAATATAACACTAATTACTATACAGCAAGATGGCTATGCTCCTCAACAAGGTGTAAAATCAAATTTATATGCTAATGACATTGGGGTAATCTATGCAGACTACTGGGAGGGTATTATGGGCGCGTGGAGATGGGGGTCAGGGTTGCAGTTGTAAGCCCTTGTTAGTCAGACTGGCCCCAATAACACATTTATGATGGGTTTCCAATGGAAACTATTATCATGTAACAAATCTTCCAGTGCTATGAATTGTGTTATGGTCCAAAGAGCATTAAAGTGGCTCTAATAAGTGCTGGGGGGAGAGGAGTGTCACTGGCACAGAACCCTTATATTTTGTGCTGGTTACCATTTATATTAAATTACACACATGGCTTTTCTGTTAAAGGGATTGTCCAGCCTAATCGAAAAACTATATATACTTCACTCCACACCCACAGGCTCAGTCCCTCATAGTCCTGCAGGCTTCTGTGGTCCCATTTCGGAGCTATCAGAACAGAAGCAGAGAGCTTGGTACCACCTGACCCCTGGCGGACAGTGGTGTGCCCCATGCAACCAATAATCTCTAGTCAAAAATGAATGTAGGTCACTTTTTGTTATTAGTATTATTTTTTTTAAAGCACCATCATATTCCATGGCGCTATACAACATGACCTTTTTTACAATCCCTCGTAGCATCCCAAATTGGGAATAAAGGTCCTTAGGAAGCCAAAGTCAAGCATGGAGTTCCTTATGATAGGGGAACGCTGTGAGATTCTGTAAAGAGCTCCTGCTACTGGAGGTGGTGCAGCTACCACATGTGTGTGTAGCGGTTTCCTGTCCCCCATTGAATATACCTTTACTAGGAAAAGGTGAGTGATGTAATGCAAGGCTCACTGATGGTGTGAGGGGGTAGGTTAGGTTGGCTTGGTGTCCCTGTGCACCAGGATCCTCTCGAGTCTGGGGGGGGGGCATGAGGTATATTTTTTGTTAGACTGGATGGGAACTTCACTGAGATCTCCCAATGGTGTCCAAGGCACAACATTAAAGTGGACCGTCACCCTGGGGTGATCGGCCCGGGAATCTTTAAGATTCCGCGCGCCCCTCTAGTCGTGCGCGCCCCCGCGCCGGCCGTTTGTGAATGGCCGGCGCGGGCGCGCGCGCTGTGAGAGGGACGTGCCCCCCTGAAGTGGACCAAAACCCAGGATAGTCAAAATCCTGGGTGTTGGTCCACTTTAAAGTAGACGCACACCAACAGAACTGCTGTGCTCCCGGACGAAAATAGTAATGTCAGGAACATCATACCTCTCTGTGCTGTGATGGTAGCACACTGGTCATGTGACTGCTGGTGACCAATGGGGTTCACTCTCAGGATGGAGTGCTGTGACAGGGTGTAAGGAATGTATATAAGCCTGGGCATAATAAAGGTGGGGGTGTATATAAACCTTGAGGGCCACTATAGGTTAGATCAGTTTAGGTCCATTTGAAAATTGTCCTTCCCCACTATATAGCGAATAAAACAAAAGGTTTAGTTTAGATGTACAACTCAGATCTGGCATATAACAATTAAAAAAAAACAAGTTACCGGTTTAAAGAGGAACATCGGACCTAAAATAAAAAGGGGCCTATTTCCCCCGACCCCTACTTACCGCTTGGATGTCGGCAATAGCGCCATCTAGCTATTTCAGAGCCTGATCCTCACCATGAAACCCGCTTCGCCGTCACTAACTGACAAGCACGGCTTTAGCCGCACTCTCCAATGTCCGATGCCAATCTCGCAGCTCCGCAAAGTATTGTGGGATTTAGGGCGGCTCCATTTCATCCCATTCATGGGCACTACACAGGCGCTAGATCAGGGCCGCGTGCAGTGCATGATGGGATGCAAGATGGCGCTGCCTGTCGGGAGGTCGCCCCGGAATCCGAGAGACCCAGAAGATGGATAACCTGGCGAGGTGAACATTTAGGCCCTTATTTATAAAGGAATAGTGACAGGTAGCGACTGGTGAGCGGCCGGTAATGACGGGCCCCGCCACGAGAACGCCGGCTCCCCACCACAATCACACATTTATCAAGCCAATCCTGCTTAGCGACTGAGATAGCGCCAGATAGTCACTCATTCATCATTATTCCAGCCTCAGCCCACAGCGCCAGCGTCCGACCTTGAACAGCGGCAGGTATTACCTCTCGCTACCTGGCGCTCTCCAATGCATTTCAATGGAACAATCTTTAAATATTAATAATTAATTGTTATTATTTTTTTTGTTTTTTTTTAAATGTGAAAAATTCTGTGACCACTTCTGCCATTTTAAATAATTTTTTTAAGGTAAAAAAAAAAAAAAAATGTACAGAATTCATATTACAGGTCTGATATTAATGTATTCATATTACTAAATTATTTAAAAAACTAGTTTTTTTTGGTTTCCAAAAATATGGTTGTTTGGGGGTTAAAAAACTACTTTTAACCCATTGCCTCCAGCGCTCTGGGGTTTAAACATGCATTTTACAGCGCAAGAATTTTTTGAGCGTGATTTGTTAATGAATATGGTGGGAGCCGGTCGCTAGGACCAGTCGCTATCATGCGCTCCCATACAGCGCGGAACCTGTCAAATAGCGACTCCTCACCCACCTCAACATTACGGCAAACCGACTGAGTCGCTATCAACTACCGAATAACGGCCAAGCACAGCGACTACTAGCGGGCGCTCTGAAAATGCCGCTACAGTCGCTACCTACCGCTGTTAATGAATCGGCCTCCCCGTGCCCAATTGTGAAACTGGAGGAGGGGGGGGAAACAGTCCAGTTTTTAACCTCCCCCAATGTTCCTCTTTAACTTGACTTTGATTCTTTTAAAATATTTTTTATTATAAACCTTTATAAGTTCACCATATTTACTATAACATGTGTCATATTTATTTTGTAGAGTTTGGTAAACTTATACAAGAGAGGCAAAGTTCCGGAGGTCTGCTGTGTTCCCATCAGGATGAGTTCTCTCAGCATGGCGTATTATGACAATAAGGACATCACCTTCCAAAGTCATGAATCCATGATCGTGGAGGAGTGCGGCTGTCAGTGACAAGACGTCTACAGACAAGTATTATAAACAGCATCCATCAGAGCCAGACAATGTTACCTGCAGAACATCCGGACTTCATGTTACTGGAAATAGCCAACATGCTGCTCATCCGGACACATCTCATGAATGACAGCCGGGGGATCAGAAAGAGCGCACCGCAGGCAAAGGACTATGCCCACTATAGCAATTAATGTAGAAATGTGTAAATATGTAATTTATTTTTTATATAAAATTTTATACAAAATATTTAAAATAAAACTATGTTTTATTAAAAAAAAATTATACAAAATAATATTTAAAATAAAACTATGTTTGCGAATAAAGGTATTCTTTGTATAAAATAAAAGTATGTAAAAATAACAGCTATGAGATAGAGACGTGCGGATGACTGTGCTACATCAGTACAAGAGCAGAACAGTAAACTGTCTGTACTTACACTAAGGCAACCCCATGTTCACCCCTTTCCTATAGGAGAGAGCAGCTGCTAAGGCTTCTGGTCCCTCCATCCCTAAAACACTTATTTAGAGGCTGATTCACTAATAACGCCAGGTATTGCCAGATGAGCCTCTGTATAGCGGCGCTTAGAGTGACCACTAGTAGACGCTGTAAGCGGGTATCAGGCACTGTAACAGGGCGTCTCGGTCGCTCTAGTAACCGGCATTGATGAATGTGATGTATGTTGGGAGCTGTAACAACAGCATAGCGCTGAAGCGAGCAAGAGGTAGCGCCAGCTCAGTGTGTCCAGCACTCGGCGCTCAACACCATATTTAACAAAACACACAGAGCGTCGGCGCTCTAAATCTGGTCGCTATAGCATAGAGCACCAGACGCTGTGTGATTAAAGTCTGTTTTTGACCACATATCCACCAGTAACAAAGCGAAAACACATGGAATGACATTGTTTTAACACCGGGACAATGACACTTTAGTGCCAGACCTGTAATGACAATTCTGCATAAAAATATAAAAGTTCAAAAAATGTATAAAAGTGTTTGTTTGCAGCCAGAAGAGGTCACACAATGATTGGAGCAAAACAAAAAAAATGTAAATTGGCAAACACGCTATTTATACTGTACAAGCATGGCCCTGACTGGACCATATGACAACTTGTCAATCGGGTGGCTTACCCCGGGGACATAGGACAAACCTGCGGAATAAACAACTTATTCAGGCAAAAAGCAGGGAAGCAAACCGTAATGAAGTAACCCAGCATTTAGCAGTAGTATAGGACTCAATATTGGGCAACAGAGGTCAGCATGGAATAACGCATCTCAAGTTTGACATTGGGCAAGCATAAAAAATTACAAACAAGTATTACCAGGTTTGAATCCCCTCCCATTATCAGAACCCCTCTTGTATTATTCTGGACTACCGTCAACAGATGTTTGAAGAAACGGGTCTGGAAGGTGTTGGGGGCATAATACGTGACCAAGGTGATCTCCGCATCGTAGAGGCTACCTTGCAGTATGAGATATCTGCCAGTGGGGTCCAAGATCTCCTTAGAGCAGATAAACGGAAGGTTCTTGCGGAAGGCAATCAGGACTCCCCTTTTCTTTTCTCTAGCACAAGCAAGATAGGCCAAAGGGAAGTGACCACTAAGGTACTTTGGCCTGGAGTGGGTGGAGAGTCTGGTTTCTTGCAGAAAAATCACAACAAAAGAGGGAGCGAGAATGGAATATAGGGAGGGCAGAAGAAAAGATTAGGAAGCATAAAACTCATAAAAACAAAAAACCTTGGGTCGATGCGCGGAGCATACAGTACATACAGTACAATCTGTATATACAGATTGCTCACATTAAAAATCATCCTACCTGCATCCACTGCATGTTATGAGCCTTTAAACATCCAAGATGGCGGCTCATAGAACATCAGGCAGCCTGCAAACAGGAAGTGCCTTCTGACTGTGCTGCTCTGCATTCTGAGACTGCTGACCTTTTCCTGACCCCAGCTCTGCTCTGTCTGAGCAAAGCACAGCTATAACCTCCCCCCTTTACTTTATCCCACTCTCCTCTCCTCAGTAAGTGTGATGCTTCTGAGTCAAGATGGCGGCGCCCAAACCCCTGAACAGAGTTGCAGCCCAGTGGGGGAAAGTAAGTGACTAAAAACGTATAATATAATATATTAATTTTTAGATGCTGGGGAATCATTTTTTTAAGGGTTTGGGCTTTCAATAAATCATGGTGAAGGTCCGGTTTAAATGTGGTTTTGCGTACAGTGCCCGGCATTCACCAGACGCTGCCTGCCACTATGAGGCACTACCTGGGGCTATCCCTTCTTAAATAACCCCCTTAGTCAAGAGAGGGAACACTGGGGGAGCTTTGAGGCACTCAGTGCATGGTGTGGTTCCTGTCGAGTGGACTGGCCATAGGGAGACCCAGGAGAATTCCCAGTGGGCCACACTGCTTTGGGGTCAGTTGGGCTGCTACTTCTAAAACCCCATTTTCTTTTTGTCTCCCTACTCTCCCTCTAGCCCCCTGTGTCTGGCGTCTGGCCCCACTGTACCCCTATAGCCAAGAAACACCAGCCTATACCCATACCATGCCCATCCCCACCATGTTATCTGCCTCTACAATACTAAATATTCAGAACCATGACCAATAGCCACCCCTGGAAATGAGCCTCAGCCTTGTGCTGACTTGTTAACCGGGAAATACATTGGGAGGCCTCAGGTCTTGGGCTGGTAAAATCCATGGGGGGGGGGGTGGCCTCAGTCCATCACTGGATCCTGTAATAGGTTGTTTGCCAAAATGGCAAAAGGTAATATAAAGAGGCACTTCTTGATGGGGAAAGCATGGATTGGGATACACAAAGTTGAAAGGAGGGACAGCCATGTCTTGAGTTACCGGCCCGTTAAGGTGGACCAAAACCCACAGCGATCGGCTCAGGAATCTATAAGATTCCAAACGATTGCCTTCCCCTGGGACATCCAAAATCAGGTTCCATCCAACAGCACATGCACGAGCCGCATCCCCGATATTCCTCTAGCAGGGCGCATGCCTGCGCCAGGCATTTGTGAGGGTAGCGGGGCATGCGGCCGTCAGCGTGCTCAGAGCAGCTCGTCTTAGACAAAAGGACGTCAGCGGATCCGAGCGCGCTGATTGGATGAGCGGCTGCGCATGTGCCGTAGAACCGGGAAGAGGTAAGTTTGTTTGCAAAGCGTCTGCCAATATTAGAACTAGAAATGGATATTTTCACTTCCCAAACTGTCCTGGAACCTTGTTTTTTTTGCTCTCTCTGTAAGATGTGACAATGACATCACTGCCACACGTCATTGTCACATCACAGCAGTGAATTGAGGAGGCAGGGCTTTACAGCTAATACAGGTGACATTATCTGGAAGAAGAGTGAAGCAGGACCAGTAAAAATGACCCAAACTGACGGGGGCAAATCAGGTAGGCAAGTTAAAAATGTGAGTTTGGGTCTGCTTTAAGGGGCTGCCAGTAAGGTGTTCCATTGGGAGTGGGAGTCCACATTTAAAAGTTTTTAGGGGTATTTTATATATTCTCAGTAGTGAAGCCCCTTTATCAGATACATACAAGTGTTACAAAGAACAGTCATTAAATCATCAGGCTTTGTCTGCAGTTAAAATGAGTGTTGGTCCGAATGTGGGGGGCATCCGATTGCTAATGCCACCCAAAATATACACCCACCCGTCTTTAACCATGTTCCCCTGTGTAATTCAGCTTTACAGTTGTCTGCCAGTGGTCATCTGCTCAATGTTTCCCTTGATTGAAAGAATCCCAGAAGAGTCCTCCCAGCCATGTGACCACAGGCACCCAATGGTGGGGCGGATTGTGCCAGGGGAACGCAGCGCAAGTAAGGAAAACCATGGTTGGCATAGGTGTATGTGCAGTGGGGTATCTGCAGTCGGGATGCCCCCTGCGCTTGGACAAGTTAGGTATGGAATAAAAAATCACTCTATTCTTTGGCTAAAGTTTGCAGATTCAGTAAAATATGTCAAAGCCAGCCACAGTGCACCCTGCAGCAGTCAGGGCATTGTAATGGAGGAGGCACTGCCTGCCATAATGTGTACCGTGATTTCCAGTCCCCATTAGATGAAGACTTAGGCTGGACAAAGTGAAACTATAAGCTGTGGTCTAGAAAAGAATATTCTTATGTTTCTTAAATACTATGAGTGCTTCCTTATGTAAGATCACAGATGGGACAGTTACAGCTGATGACTTCACCACTCTCTGCATTTCATCACATCAGAACTACAATTTAACAATGACATAAAACAGAGTACAGCCCGGAACCAGAGTTTTAAAACAAAAACGTAATGATGAATGCGCCAGTTCCCGATTCCCGAAACCTGGATGCTATGCTAAAAAGATGCACATTCCTTAAAAAACACTAAAATGTAGAGATGAGCAAAACCCAGGATTAGGTCCAGCTTCTAGCACATTAATAAATAACAGTAATACATAAATACAGAATATCATATATATATACCACATAGCTAATGATTATATTAGCTAGTATACGGGGAGGCCGATTCATTAATAGCGCCAGGTAGCGACAGATGAGCGACAGTAGCGGTATTTTCACAGCGCCCGCTAGTATTCGCTGTGCTTGGCCGTTGTTCGGTTGTTGACAGCGACTCAGTCGGTGTGCGGTAATGTTGAATACGGGGTTAGGAGTCGCTGTTTGACAGGTTCCGTGCTGTATGGGAGCGCATGACAGCGAATGGCCATAGCGACCGGCTCCCAGCATATTCATTAACAAATCACGCTCAATTCTCGCGCTGTGAAATGCTTGTTTAAACCCCAGAGCGCTGGCGGCGATGGGTTAAAAGTAGTTTTTTAACCCCCAAACAACCATATTTTTGGAGAAAAAAAAAACAAGTTTTTCAAAACATTTTGTAATATGAATACATTAATATCAGACCTGTAATATCAATTCTGTACACATTTTTTTTTTTTTTACCTTAAAAAATATCTAACATTGCAGAAGTGGTCACAGAATTTTTGACATTTAAAAAAAAAAAAAAAAAACATTAATAGCAATTAAGAATATTTAAAGATTGCTCCATTGAAATGCATTGGAGAGCGCCAGGTAGCGAGAGGTCATACCTGTCGCTGTTCAAGGTCGCTCGCTGGCGCTGTGGGGTGAGGCTGGAATAATGGACCAACACCTTCATAAATGTGTGATTGCGGAGGGGAGCCGGCGTTCTCATGGCGGTGACCGTCATTACCGTTCGCTCACCATTCGCTACCTGGCGCTATCCCTTGTTAAATAAGGGCCATAGACTTTTTGCTTGTTGAGCTTCTACATTCTAAGCACCCCCCCTCCACTTAATGACACCATTTCCTATTTGTGGTTCCAAACCAGGGGGTTGAATTGATTATTGGTTAAATAGGACAGAGACTCAAATTGTTCTCTAGAAACCTTTGCAGCTAAAACTGGCAACATTAAATGTTAGGAAGTCCAACTGATAAAACCTGGAAATATGCTTACTGAAGACTAGCAGGCTGATTCATTACTAACGCCAGGTAGCGACAGATGAGCGTCTGTAGAGCGGATTTCAGAGCGACCGCTAGTAGCCGCTGTGTTGGCCATGGATCATTGTTTCAGAGCGCCTCAGTCGCTGTCCGGCATTGATGAATATGATGTGTGAGTCGCAGTACTACGCTGTATTGGACCTGAACGATAGCGCCAGCTTAGTGCGACTGACTCACACCACATTCATAAAAAAACAGCCACAAACCTTGCTGGCGTTCAAAATCATGTAGTTAGCCCATAGCGCGAGAAGCTGTGTGTTTAAAGTCTGTTTTTGAACATGTATCCACTAGTAACAAAGCAAAAACATATGGAATTACATTGTTATAACATTGTAACATGAATACTTTAATACCAGACATGTAAGGACAATTCTGCATAAAAATATTAATCAAAAAAGTTTTTTTGCCCAGGATACATGTCAGAAGTTTTGAGGCTTAAAGATTGTCCATAAAAATGTATGGGAGAGCGCCAGGTAGCGACAGGTAAGACGTGGCGCTCTGCAAGGATGAACGCCGGCACTGTATGCTGAGCCTGGGATAATGATGAATCGAATGCTATATGGCGTTGTTCTAGCAGCTCACCAGATTCGGCTTCATAAATGTGTAATTGCGTGCTGGCGTTCACCTGCCGCTACCTGCCGCTGTACAGGCACTACCTGGCGCCTCTGGTAAAAACTATTTCAGAGGGCTTAACTCCATGCAGATGTTCTGGAATAACAGGCCGATTATTGCTACAGAAATGCATGGGAGCGGCCATCTTGTCACACACATAAGCATGAGGGGAAAGCTGTGCCAGTAGCAGCCCACACCTACTGAGAGAGATAAATGCCCCAGAAACACAAGCAGCTTGTGTATTAGGTATGGGGGGGAGGGAGATTTCCTTGCCACCTTATGTCCTATCTTCCTATAATCAGTGGGAAGTGGATAGAAGGAGCCTGGAAAGGTCCCTATGGCAGGTCCTTTTGGGTTAGCTTCAATATTGAATACATTCAAAGCCAATGACAACTTATGTGCTTAATATAACTGTATTTGTACTTTCTGAGAAAATTTGACATCAACAGAAACATTTTCATTTTAAGTACATAGTACAAATGTCTGTTAATGGGTTGATTTGTAGCAAGTATTTTCATCAGTAGCAAGCATTCCTCAGTATTGCAGCAAGAGGTTTAATACCCATGGTCTGGTGTAGACGCGTTTCGCAAGTTGCTTCCTCAGTACACCTTTGGATACTACAATATAAACATAATATCATATGCCCATTCTGAAACCATTTGTCTTTTACATAATTTCTTATTGTTTATAAATGCACTTACTTTCACTAGATTACAGCATACTTTTGCAGTGTTTGAGTTTTCCCATCTTTTATATCTAGATGTGATATTTATATAAATATTAATTTTAATTTTAAAGCTGTCAAATAAGTTATTCTTAAGATTATAAAAATACTCACTTGTCCAGAATATGTGTCAAATAGAATTGGACCTAAGAGAGAACCATATGCCGCTTGTAAATGATAATACTTTCCTGCTTAGGATAAGGCATGGCTAATATAGTAAATTATTAGTACTTACATGGCCTAATTGCCTGTGATGACACCTTAGCCGGGTCTCCTGAGTCTGTCCTAGTACGGTCAGGGTGCGCTTGTTGGAGACGTGGGGATTCTTAATAGTAGTAGGTGGCAACCGCCTAAGCTTTCTTATCTTGGCAATCAATGGGTCCCCTCTGTAGCCATTCTGCAGAGTCTCTCACCGTTATTCTCCCTATGTAATGTAGTGTAGTGTAGCAGGCGCATTCGTTGAGGCGGTTTATACCGCTATTTCTATGGTTGTGTTGCCGGCGCTGGCGCGCTCATACCTCCCGCACGTGTGTCGCTGGGGCCGCTACTGATGAGGGGAACTTTATTCCCCCCTGAGTGACGCTAGAGTGGCCAATGAGAGGGCCGGGCGTCAGCGGGGGGCTCTTGCCTCCGCTTCCTGGGCGGCCCCTTACCCGGAATTGCACTGGTGTCGTCGGGCTGTGCGTGGCCATTTTCTTGGTTAGGAAAATGCTATGCTTAGTAGTGTTACGTTGGGACTACGTGTTCAGCGCCATTTTGCTGTAGTCCACTTTAAACTTTATGGCGGCTGCCATTTTGTTGGGGCTCATTTGAACAAATATAGTGTATTTCTAAATTAAATGTATATTTAATTATTAATTTAGGGTGTATGTGTATGCTTACTGGTACTATAGGGCTTCTACTAAGTAAGAGTTGGTTTGTTATGGCGCCCGCCATTTTTTTTGTAGCTATGTTATTGAATTTTCAAAGCGAAGTTATAAACTCATTTCTTCTGATAATGCTATATGGTTCTCCAGCGGTCTCCTTATATAATTTGAATTCTTTGAAAGTGAGTGCATTCATATTACATTGTATAGTTAACATATTTAGTATAGGTCGAAGTACATGCATTTTAATTACAAGTAATATTCTGTGTATTTAAATTATTGTTTGTGTCTGGCTTGACAACTTAGCTAGTATTCGTTATAGTATTATTGTCATTTTCTTTTTCTATTTTTCCTTTGAGGTCTGGGAACGAGGTGATAGTGTATACACCAATGGATGCTTTTTACAGCAGTGCCTTGTATGGGAATATCAGGCTGGGTTTGGTTTAAATCTCATTAGTCTATTTGTTTGAAAGTTATCTGAGGTATGGTATGAAACTGCAGGTTTCATTAAGGCCCATGGATCTGGTTGCTCGCAGCATGGTGATCTACTTTGTCTCCTTTTGGAGTGTCATTTTTGTGGGATCCCCACCTCTTGGGTGCTGGTGGATTCTATCTAAAATCTGGAAGGAAAGGCCTTCTGGTGAACCCCTGTGGTGTCTAGCAAAATGTCTACCCACTGGTGTGAGCATGTTCTTATTCTTTATGTCTCTCAGATGTTCATAAATTCTCATTCTGAATTTCCTATTCGTTTTGCCTATATAGAACCGTGGACATGTACAGATGAGTATATAGACTAGGTTGGTTGTATTGCAGTTCCCGAAATGCCGTTGTTTAATAGTAATATCTGGGGGTACTGAAATTTCTTGTCCTTGTTTTATATACTTGCAATAGTTGCAGCTCTGGCATCAGTATGTCCCTTTAGTAGTACAACATTCCTTCTTCTTGTCCTTTGTATAGTGACTATGTACAAGTTCGTCCTTTGCAGATCTTGATCGTCTAAAGGTTAAATTTGGGTGATCAGGGACGAACTGTCCTACCTCTGGGTCTCGTTGCAGTATGTGCCAGTACTTTGTCAGAGTCTGTCTGATTTCTTTGTGTTGTCGGTTGTATGTGAGAATAAATGGGATTGGACCAGGTGTTTGTTTTTGTTCATCTGTTTTCTTACGATTTTGGTTAAGTAATCTATCTCTGTTTTGGCCCCATGCTCGCTTATAAGCCCTTTTGAGGATCCTTTGACTGTATCCTCTAGCAATAGGCGAGATCTTATTCCCTCAGCCGTTTTTTTTAAGTCAGTCTCATTAGTACAGTTCCGTCTGGCCCTCAGGTATTCCCCGTAGGGTATACTGTTCTTAAGGGGGACTGGGTATGAGCTGGATGCCCTGAGAATATTATTGGCTGCTGTGGATTTTCGGTAGAGACACGTGGTCAATTTGCCCTGGATATCTAGTTTCACAGTGAGATCTAGGAAGGTGAACTCTGATTGGTCGTAAGTTAGTGTGAACTTTAGATTAAGATTGTTGGTATTTAATTTCTCCACAAATTTCAGTAGATCCTTTTCCGAGCCTTCCCAGATTATTAAAATGTCATCTATGTAGTGTAGCCATAGGGCTACTTGGTCTGTGAACTGGTTGATCTCTTTATCTTGCCATATTTTGTTTTCCCACCACCCCAAGTAGAGGTTTGCAAATGATGGGGCACAGGTGGTCCCCATCGCAGTCCCTTGCAGTTGATGGTACAGTTGGTTATTGAACAAGAATGTATTGTGTGTAAGAATAAATTCTAATAATTGGAGTAACAGAGTATTGTGTTCATGTTGCATGATATCTGTTTGATCTAGATAGTATTTAACGGCTTTGAGTCCTAGTGAGTGGGGATACTAGAGTAAAGTGCTTCAACATCTAATGTTACCAGTAAGCTGTGGGTTGGGATAGACAGGTTCTAGATCATCTGTAGGAGGTGTGGAGTGTCCCGGGTGTATGAAAATGTATTTTTAATCATTAATACAATATCATCAGCTTTAACATACACAAAAACAAGGTTAGAATCAATAAGTGTATTGCACACAAGCACATTTATCTCCAGCAAAATATATCAACGTTGCAGAATGTATCCACTCTCAGTGTAACCAATCAGTGCCAATATTATTAAAAAATATAACAGTATATAAATATACACATGAAACAAATAGTCTGTGCAGATAATAATCAATTAGACTGCCTGAAAGGTGTCTCTAAAGTGCTAACATTATACACAACAAACATACTCCTCCTCATAATCTGGCCCTGCATGTCGCTGACCTTTTTCATGTCTAACCACATCAGGGTACCAAGCCTGGTTGCTGCCCACTGCCACATTTAACCACATCCATTTATCTTGCCCTGTATTGACCACTGGTCACATTTGACCACACCACAGCTACTGCCCTCAGCCTACCAAACTGCCTCGCCTTGGTATATCAGCTCCAGCGACTATCCATGGGTCCCCCCCCCCGGTCATACAGTAGTGGCCCAACTCAATCCTAAACTTCTATCAGTACAGGCCACCATTCAGCGTTCCTTAGTATCTGCCATGGCCCACCAGTACCATGCTGCTCTTATAGCAGAAAACATGGCATATGAGCAGTCACATTCATTGGCTGTGATGCTTAGAGACTTAGATGTAATCTTACCGCAACACCCTGAAATGACTGAGATTCATTCATATTAAAAAAAAAAATCAATGACAATTCACAACCATTTAACAGTTGAGCTATTTCCTGTTAAACAATGCTTCTAAGAATAATACTGAATACTTATTACAAAACACTTATGTAATGAGCATCATCTTGGGAAACACCTAGAATGTTCAACAGAGGAAACAAAGGATTTACCTCTGACCCATAAGAAGTTTACCATCCAGTGTTTCTTCCACCCATCTTATGAGGAAACGCACACAAATGCCAATTCAAGTAAAATCAAACTGTGTGTTTTTGGACTGTGGAAATTGGACTTTTCTGGAATTTCCGCCTCAACAAATAGGAAACATGCACATACATTCCAGCATAAAACGAAATATCACATATATATAAGGGGCTCAGTCACTATTATAGAGGCCAAAATGAAAGTAAAGAGAGAAAGTTATTGCATAAGCATTAATTAAAGAGACAAAGGTCCACATGTGTTTATGTCAGCTGACAGGGGAGAGCCTATCAGGGTTTCCAGGGGACATTATGTTGGATTATCTGGATCTAGAGATGGCTTAACCCTCCGGACCTCCCTTTTGGATTAATCCTTTAACTGTCTTATGTGCATGACCCAGCTTAACTCTTTGTATCTTGCTCTTGCATTAACCCTTTTGTCTTATGTGCATGACCCGGTTTTACCCTTTTACCCATTCTCAGCTGGTAACCCAGACACTGGCTCCCTCTAGTGACCGGGAGAAGATTTGCGTTCATTTCATTTTCAGCCTTTACAGTCTTATCCCTTGACATTGACTTAAAGCAACATGTCAGGATTATTGTATTTTGAGGGGGGCATTATTAGGTCTAAGCATTAAGAGTAAATGTTAATTTTAGCTATGTTACATGTCACCGTTCTTCAACATTTACCCAGCTCTTCAAGCGAAAGTTCAGCCTCCAGGTGAGATGGGATCATTAAAACAAACCCTCTGCCACCTCAGCATTTTGGCAATTAAACGTTGTAGCGATAACCTTTATCGCCGGAGGGTTTCCCCACCAGAGACGTCCTTTTCCCAATGGTGAGAGGTGCTGCAGGAATCCCAGAGTCCTCCGTGAGGAACCAGGAACAGCCCTTACAAGGGCTAGTGAATTGTAATATAGCGTTTCCCCCAATAAGAGACAGAACTCAGTATTGAGGGTGAAGATGAACTCCCTTTATTAGTGCCACCCTGTGCCTTATATGCAAGTCCCCATGCAAGGGGACCTCCCCCGTGGACCTGATGGAGAACTGCATGACAAACGCACAGACCAATGGGAGCAGGCCACACAATCCCTCAACTCTGCCGGTAACACAATCAGTAGAACAATAGCAGTCTGTAACACAATCAATCAGCACAATGAAATTGTCTGTAACATAATCAAGAGCATAATGACAGTCTGTAATACAATCAACAACATGATGACATTGTCTGTAACGTAATCAAGAGCATAATGACATCGTCTGTGACATGCTCAAGAAAATGAGTCTATGCGAAAGTCCAAGGGCAGAAACAATGCCTTTAAAATCCAAAAGGCATAGAGTCTGTCACAATGCCCACTTTTTGTGGAACACCCGGCAGTCCCAGATTGACCCTGTTCGGGTTAACGTGGGGCTGTCCGGACTCTTGTTATGGGCAGAGTTCTGTTTGCCGGGATAATCCATCTGCATTACCATTTTGTCTACCGGGCCTGTATTGGATTGTAAAATTATATGGCTGCAGGGCCAAGCTCCATCGCAATAGTCGTCCATTGTCCCCTGCGACCCGGTTCAGCCATACCAAGGGATTGTGGTCTGTGATCAAGGTGAATTCACGCCCATACAAATATGGAGTAAGTTTTTTCAAAGCCCATACCATTCTTTTTCCACGGCCGCATAGCTAACTTCCCGAGGTAACAGTTTCCTGCTGATATACGCAACAGGGTGCTCCCCTCCATCTTCTCCCACTTGACTTAGAACTGCTCCCAGTCCGAACATGGAGGCATCTGTGTGCACGATGAAACGTTTGTTAGCGACTGGGGCAGCCAAGACAGGCGCATTCACTAAGGCAGTCTTTAGCGCTTGAAAGGCCTTTTCACAGTCAGGGGACCACAGGACTTGTCTGGATAGGTTCTTTTTCGTCAAGTCAGTCAAGGGTTTGGCCACTGCACTATAGTCTGGGACAAACCGTCTGTAGTACCCTGCGGTCCCCAGGAAGGCCAGTACTTGGGTCTTAGTGCGCGGTGTGGGCCAGTTAGCAACTGCTTCGATCTTGGCAGGCTCTGGTCTCTGTTTCCCACACCCCACCCGATGTCCCAAATACTGGACTTCTGCCATACCCACATGGCACTTATCTGGTTTCAGTGTCAGGCCAGCGGCCTGAATCTGATCTAACACTGTCCCTACATGCCTTAAGTGTTCTTCCCAGGAGTCACTGTAGATTGCAATATCATCCAGGTATGCACAGGCAAATTCCCGGAGGCCATCAAGAAGTCTATCCACCAAGCGTTGGAACGTGGCTGGGGCGTTTTTCATCCCAAATGGCATGACCTTAAACTGGTACAAGCCAAACAGGGTGACAAAAGCTGACTTGGGGGATAGCCTCTTCAGCCAAGGGAATCTGCCAGTACCCCTTTCAGAGGTCGATGGTGGTCAGATAGCGACCCCTGGCGATACAGTCTAGTAGTTCGTCTACTCGGGGCATGGGGTAAGCATCGGTCACTGTTTTATCATTTAACCGCCGATAGTCCACGCAGAATCGGGTAGTCCCATCTTTTTTTGGGACTAGGACTACTGGAGATGCCCACGGGCTATCGGATGGCTCAATGACGCCTAACCTCAACATTTCCTGTATCTCCCCTCTCATCCCTTCAAGGACCGCTTCAGGTATCCGGTAGTGGGGCTGTCTAAGGGGACTTTGCCCAGGGGTTTCTACCTTGTGGGTGGTGAGAAAGGTACAACCTGGTTCTTGTGAAAATGTTTGTCGTTTACTCGCTAGTAAGTGGAGCATCTGCTCCCTTTCAGTGGGAGTTAGCCTGTCCCCTAACTGGACTTGGTGGATGGGGTCACTCTGGGGTTGTCTATCTAAAAGGTCGGGTAATGGTAAATTGTCTTGGTCATCAGTAGCTGGGGCACATACAGCTGCTACGTCCTCCGGCCTCTCCTGATATTCTTTTAACATATTTACGTGAAAGGACTGCCTTATCCTCTCATCTTTACAGCTAGCGATGACATACGTGGTGTCACATAGCTGCTCTACTACTTTATAGGGACCTTGCCACGCTGCCTGTAGTTTATCAGTCTTCATGGGTTTCAAGACTAACACCGCCTGGAGGTTCTCCTTTGCCATCTGGGCTAATTGCTCCATGCGGTCCCGAAGCTCTACCACGTATGATACGATGGGAGTCCCTTCCCTCTCGGTCTCTCCCTCCCAGTGCTCACGAATGAGATCTAGGGGCCTCGTACCCTCCTCCCATATAATAGTTCAAAGGGAGAGAACCCAGTGGATTCCTGTGGCACCTCTCGGTATGCAAACAGGAGGTGAGATAGGAATCTCTCCCAGTCCCTGTAGGTGTCTGTGAACGTCTTCAACATTTGCTTTAAGGTCCCGTTAAAGCGCTCACAGAGACCATTGGTCTGGGGGTGATACGGGGAGCTGAACAAGGGCTTAATATCACAGGCCTCCCATAACTGGTGGGTTAGGTCTGCAGTAAACTGCGTCCCTTGGTCAGATATAATTTCTTTTGGGAAACCTACTCTGGTGAATATCCCGACTAGGGCACTGGCAACAGTATCTGCATGAATATTTGAGAGGGCTACGGCTTCCGGGTATCGGGTGGCATAGTCCACCACTGTAAGTATGTACTGCTTACCAGACTGACTCGGTCGCTTGAGGGGTCCTATTAGGTCAACTGCTATCCGGCTAAATGGCTCCCCAATAACTGGCATGGACAGTAGTTGAGCTTTAGGGTGGTCTCCCCTCTTCCCTACTCTTTGACATACATCACAGGTCCTACAGTAGTTTCGCACATCCTTGGAAACTCCCGGCCAGAAAAAGTGCTGGGTTATTCTGCCTGTTGTGCGAGATACCCCCAGGTGTCCTGCTAGTGGGATATCATGTCCGATTCGCAGAAGCGCCAGCCGGTACTTTTGGGGTACTACCTGCTGCCGTTTCTGCGATGGGACAGTCCCATGGTTGTGGGTGACACCCTATATAGCTTACCCTGCTCCCACATGAATCTCTCTCCTTCTAACCCTCTCTCCCCCGTTTCAGCCTTATCCCTGTACTTGGTGAGCGAGGGATCTAGCTTAGTCTCTAACCCAAACTCCTCTGGGTTGTCCCAGGCTACCGTCTCAGTTAGATAGTCAGTGTGTCTTATCTGGGTCTCCCCGACCAGTGGACTGGAGTCGGCAGCTCGGGCTTGAGCCCGGGTTGTAACAGGGTTGACGCTGGCTGGCCCAGGGGTAGCGTAGGCAGAAGTCATTGGTCCTAGATCATTTCCCAATAGTACTTCTGCTGGTAAGTTGTCCATAAGTCCCACCTGTACTCTGCCGGATCCAGCGCCCCAGTCAAGATGTACTCGGGTGGTGGGGAGGCGAAACACAGCTCCTCCCGCCACCCTTACTGCAACGGTGTGTCCGGTGCGGTCTTTGTTCTTGACCAAATGAGGTTGGAGCAAGGTAAGTGTGGCTCCGGTGTCGCGTAATCCTTGCACGGTGCGCCCATTGACTCGTACCTCCTGGCGATGGTGCTGTCGGTTGTCTTGGATGGCCGCTTGTACGGGATCAGCTTCATACAGTACCCCCAGATACTCTTCTGAACTGCTCTCAGCTTCCAAACAGTGTGCCGCAGGAGTACGGGAGGTGGAAGGTTGTTTTTGCCTCCACGTGTTTCGGGGAGGCTCTAGGGCGCAATCCCTGTGATAATGTCCCCATTGTTTGCAACGATGGCACTGAACTGTGGAGAGGTTCGGTTGCTGCGCTGGCCTATGTGGCCCAGAGTAACGAGTTGGCACTGAAGCCACAGGTGCTTGAAATTTGATGGGAGGGGGTGGTTTTTGAGTGGACTGTTCTGTCCGGCGAGCATCGGTGTACTCGTCGGCTAGAAGAGCAGCCTCAGGTAGCGTTAGAGGCCTCCGGTCACATACCCACTCTCTTAGCTCTGGTTGCAAGGCATTGAGAAAATGTTCTAGTAAAAACAACTGTAGTACCTCCTCAGCGGTTGTGGCTTGGCATCCAGTGACCCAGTGTGATGCTGTACGATGGAGGCGACATGCCCACTCCGTGTAAGAATCCCCTCCCTTCTTTTGGGATTCCCGAAATCGTCGCCTGTAGGCTTACGGGGTGACAGCGTACCGGGCTAACAAAGCCTCCTTTACCAGATGGTAGTGTGGTAAGTCCGCATCAGGGATAGCCCGGAAAGCATCGGAAGCTTTCCCAGATAGTTTCCCTGATAATATGGTGACCCATTCCTCCGTGGGTACCCGGTGTAAAGTGCACTGCTGTTCAAAATCGGCCAAAAATCCGTCAATCTCGTCGTCACTTTCCTGGAAGGACTTAAATGCTGCAAATGGAATCTTTCTCCCCCCAGTGTAACTAAGGCTGAGAGGCTGCTGGGTTGAAAGTCGCCGATCTTCCCTTCGCTTACTGGCCTCTGCCTCCGCGAAGACTCGGTCGATCAATTCCTGTGATGGATTCGGGCCATAGACCGACAATCTGTTCCGAACCGCTTGAACGAGAGCAGCATCTTCATAGGCCTCTATATTGGTTTCGGTCCTCACTGCTGCACGATCCATTTCGATCAGCTCGGCTATCAGTTCCTGACGTGGGCGGTTGCTAGCTGACCTTCCCCGGCTCTCGAGTAGATCCTTCAGGGTCAGCCTTTTCAACTTGTCATACTGACTCTCCATCAGGGTAGCACTCTCTCTGGGTAGAAAGGACCATCCCGCCGCTTGCCACCAATTGTAGCGATAACCTTTATCGCCGGAGGGCTTCCCCGCCAGAGATGTCCTTTTCCCAATGGTGAGAGGTGCTGCAGGAATCCCAGAGTCCTCCGTGAGGAACCAGGAACAGCCCTTACAAGGGCTAGTGAATTGTAATATAGCGTTTCCCCCAATAAGAGACAGAACTCAGTATTGAGGGTGAAGATGAACTCCCTTTATTAGTGCCACCCTGTGCCTTATATGCAAGTCCCCATGCAAGGGGACCTCCCCCGTGGACCTGATGGAGAACTGCATGACAAACGCACAGACCAATGGGAGCAGGCCACACAATCCCTCAACTCTGCCGGTAACACAATCAGTAGAACAATAGCAGTCTGTAACACAATCAATCAGCACAATGAAAGTGTCTGTAACGTAATCAAGAGCATAATGACAGTCTGTAATACAATCAACAACATGATGACATTGTCTGTAACATAATCAAGAGCATAATGACATCGTCTGTGACATGCTCAAGAAAATGAGTCTATGCGAAAGTCCAAGGGCAGAAACAATGCCTTTAAAATCCAAAAGGCATAGAGTCTGTCACAAACGTTTTGATACACTCAACAATAGTGTTGGGTGGATACCTAGAAGAAGCTTGGGTTGGGCAAGTTCTGCTGAACCTTCAACAAAAGTTCTTGTCATGTACTCAAATTTGACAATTTGACCCGAACCCAAACCTAAACCCAAACCTGTTTAACAAAAATATTGCAGCAAGTGAGGGGTTCTCTTTAAAGTAGACCAAAACCCAGGATTTTGACTATCCTGGGTTTTGGTCCTTCCCCCCTGGGCACCCCGATTGGGGATGCCCCATTGTATGAAACCCCCCAGATCGCCGAGCACATATTACCTCTTCCCAGTCCTTCGGCGCATGCCAGTCCTTCGGAGCTGCTGACCTCACGTCATCTAAGCCTTCATCTAAAGCCAGTGGCTCCAAGTGTGCTGGTGGCCACATCCCCCACTTCCCTCTAACAGGGAGTGTGCCTGCACCGGCCATTCACAAATGCCTGGTGAGGGCATGCGCCCTGTTATAAGGATAGCGGCTATGCAGCTGCGGCTTGCGCATGTGCTATTGGACCGTAAAGCAAGGTAAGTGTATGGGGCGATCTGGGGGGTTTGCCTGGCCCAGGCACATGCCCTGCTAGAGGGATAGAGGGGATGGGCCATGCCTCGCACATGTACTGTTGGACCAGGAAGCGAGGTAAGTGTATGGGGCGACCGGGGGCAGGGAATTGATTGGCCCAGGAATCTTATATCGAGCTGGGTTTTGGTCCACTTTAAACTAATGTAGAGTATGCAGCACATAGGAAGCGGCTGTACACTTACCTGAGCCAGCGATTACGCCGGAATTTTGAAAATGTTCCTGCAATTCCAGTCACAGAATGTCCACGGCCAGGGTTTCAGTAGGATGGGTGCCCCCATGAGTGAGGACACTGGCTGATGGTCGTGGATATTCGTGAGAGAAAAGAATGGTGGTTGGCTAATAGAGAAAGATTTTATCTCCTTCTAACATTCTGTGTGGAAACAGATACAATCTCTCTGGCTGGATGGGCTGATCATAAGGAAATTCATTGCTCATATTCAGTGTGTCTGTGTGCTATCAAAGGCCTTCCCCTTTCCCCCACTCATGATGATGTGTAAGCAGGGCTCTCAGGTGTGATCCAAGATGGCCGCTCCCATGTAATTCTAGGAGCAAAGCTATTCCACAACTGCATGAGGTTAAGCGCTCTCAAACAGCATACGTCACTGATCGACAAAGAGGCGCTTTAAATTATTAAACTTTATTTTCTTGACCTGAGGTACACTTTAAGGTTTGATTTGGAACCTATTTCTACGCTAGCTTTTTTTTTACTGAACACACAAAAAAATATTTTGTTCAAATTGTTCAAAACATATCACCTGCACCCAGTGGCATAACTAAACTTGATGGGGCCCTGGTGCAAACATTGAATGAGGTTCATACAAATAACTCAGTTGGGTGCAACTAGAAAACTAAAGAGTGAAGCAGCAGGGACAAATGGTGCACGGTTTCTCTAAATGGTGCCAAGTGAGCACAAATATGATAAATAAGGTGGAGGAGCAACAATCATTGGGACACCCTGACCTTCTGGTCCCTATAGTTATGCCCCTGCCTGCACTTGCAATGGGTAATTTCTTCAGGGGAGATGCATAATGTTTCTCCCTGAATTTGTCTGCATAGCCAAATAGGTTCTGGTATTTCCAATTATTTAAAACAAATATTGTTACCTTGAAGGAAAAAGTATTGGGCCAAGTCTTCAGTTCCCTATACTGTAATCTGTGTTGAGCTTAGGCTTTCTGCTATACTATGTACTGTCTGCTCTCTGTCTCCCCTTCCCAAAGTTTGTGACCACCACAGGACTGCTCGGTGCCCTGTACAGTCTCCACCATTGGGAGCTCAGCTGAAGACATGGGTTGGTTATGGGCTGTCCGTCAAGTACCAGACCACCCATGCCCTGATTGGTTGGTGACCTGTCTCTCTTGTGGTGTAGAGAGGTTGTATCTCTTACTTGTATGTGTTTATAGCCTAAGTCTCGACTTACCTGTGACTATGCTCACCTTTTCCGAGGCTGTCATTGCTATCACATATTAAAGAGGAGCAACCACCGGCTTAGAGTCATTAAAGTGGACCAACACCCAGGGGGGATCGGCCCGGAAATCTATAAGATTCCCGGACCGATCAGATCCCTCCCCGCGGGGCATCCGAAATCGGGATGTCCCGCGGGGAGGAACCCCCCAGGAGGCCCACAAACCTTACCTCAGCCCCGTTCCATCGGCGCATGCGCGAGCCGCGGCCGCGTCTCGCGCTTCCCTCTAACAGGGAGCGCGCCCGCGCCGGCCATTCACAAACTGCGAGACGCGGCCTCCAGCGCTCAGAGCCAGCTGAGCTGGTATGCGCGTCCAGGCGGCCTTGGACGCGCATACCACAGCGGCTCTGAGCGCTGTGATTGGCTGGCGCGGTCACGTGGGAGAGGTGAGTTTTTTGGGGCTTTCTGGGGGGTTTCAGACAGTGGGGCACCCCCGATCGGGGTGCCCCACCGAAGTGGACCAAAAACCAGGATAGTCAAAATCCTGGGTGTTGGTCCACTTTAAGTAACCCTCCGCATGGGGATTTGAGATGCTCTAATGTGTAAAACAAACAGAATCGCAGGAACATTTTCAAGTTCTGCTGATCCCACTGTGTTTTGAGCTCAGAGCGGGCAAAGCAAAAGCTGAATGGAATGTGTGCCAGGAATTTGCTGGTGGCCCATGCGTGGAAACAAAGAAAAGGTACTGGCAATCTAGGGGGATACACACATCCCGAATTGGGATGCCCTGGGCACAAGAAACAAAATCCAGGATAGTGAAAGTAAGAGCAGGGGCCTTCATTTGCACAGAATTCTACAGTAATTTCATCTGTAAACCCTCGGCCACATTAGGACAACCCTGTTGGTGGGGGAGGGCTGTTCCAACATCTCAAATTATTTATTCCATTTCTGTGATATGTTATGAAATACTGGAGCACCTCCCTTCCCCCTGTTTAGTTCTAATAGCAAGCCCCATATGGAGGGGAGGTTCATCTCTCCCTGGGATTCAGAACTTCCCTGGTGAGTAGCTCTGTTGTATCATTTTGCAGTGCATGGTCCAATTTTGGAGACTCAAAAATAAAAATAGAAACCCCAGCATCAGGGCACCTTAAATGAGCACTATCACAAAAAACCTGGCAAGCCCGGTCAGCTGCCGAGGCCCCCTACCTCCCAGGGGTCAATGTGGTTAAAGAACTTAAACTTTTTTTGCCAATAACATTGCATCGGGCCCCTGTGCCGCCTCCCCCTAGCGAGTCAGGTCGTCACTAACCTTTTAACAAGGCTGAGCTACACACCGTTTCATTGGTGGTGCAGTTGCCCCGCCCCTTAACCTCTGCTCAGCCCTGCACTGGCTTGTGTGTTGATCTAGGACCAGCGCTGTCCCGTAGAGCTGAGTCTCCCTGCAAGCCCCACCCCCAGAGACGTGTCATCACGCTGCTCCCTGGACCCAGCATCGCAACAGGAAGTACTGCACACACTGGAAGAAGGTAATGAAAGTTACACAGTGCACACACTTTCTTTCTCTGTCTCTCTGCTCCATCCACGTCGCCTCAGCTCTGCTCCATCGATCCCTGTCTCCTTGCCTCTGCCCCATCCATGTCCCCCCAGTTCTGCCCCATTCATTCTTGTCCCCTTAGCTCTGGCCTATCCATCCATGTCCCCTCAGTTCTGCCCCATTGGTTGTATGTCACCTCTGCCTCATCCATCCATGTCGCCCCAGTTCTGCCATATTCATCCCTGTCCCCTCAGCTCTGCCCCATCCATCCATGTCCCCCCAGTTCTGCCCCATTCATACCTGTCCCCTCCACGACACAGCCCTGTCCCCTCAGTTCTGTCCCATCCACACCTCTACCGTTAGCTCTGCCCCATCCCCCCAGCTCTAAGCCTCTCCATCCCTGTCCTCACAGCTTTGCCCATCTACTCATCTTTCTTACAGCTCTGCCCATCTACCCACACACCAGCTCTACTCAGCCATTCCCGTCCTTTTCATTTTTCCCATTATAGACCTCTGACCCCCGCCCAACGCCATTATCAACATTCTAAAATATGATAAAAAGATGGATGTAAATACATAAAAGGGCAGTTTCATTGTACTTTTGAAACAGTTTGCTCTCAGAACTTTGCTTATCTCAGCTACCAGTGACACGGAGATGAGATGTTTTCACAGGCACATGTACTGATGACTGTTTCAGCCAACGCCTGCAAAGCCACTGGAACAATGCTAATATCGGCTAACTTTTTCTAATCATGTGTAGACATGCCTTCATGCATTTCACTGATACTAATCACTCTGGTGTCAAGGTTACAAACTTACATTGATAATGATTTGTTTCTGTTTAAACAACAGCATGACACTTTCCTTCTGCTGTTCATAAAATATTTGCCCTGATTTGATAAACTTTCCTTAATATATCCTGAAAAAGTATGGATCAGATTTTTTCATAACTCATGCAAGACATACCAATTAGGGATGCCCTGCAGGGTTAGGTATTACCTGCATCTTCACACACACCAGTTCTGGTTTCCATTGGGGGGATTCTGCACAATCCCCTCTGCAATAACACCCTGCTCATTAAAGTCCGCATAGGGCCAATCGCCGCCATTAGTGCGGAGCAAGCTGGCTCTGTAGATCTCTGAACTACATGAGGGGGTGAAAGACCACATTTTGGGGTGCCTCCTGCGAATGTAAACTGCAGCCGCAATGACTCTGGCTGAACTCTCCACCAAGATTGTGGTTGGGGGGACCGTTAGTGGTGCCAGTTATATGACAGGCCCCCCCATCTACCATGCTTCCTTCACCAAGAGCTGTATTGCCTAGAAACACTGGGTCATACCCCCAAATAATAATACTGGGAACACCCAACTTCCAGGCGGAACTTGTTTTGTCACATTGTATATGTTTCATTAAGTTTAAACTATTGTGCAGATGTTATCAGATGGGTAGTCTCACTCTCTGTTTGTTCATTAAATTGAAAATAATTTGAAGGGATTGTCCAGGCAGAAACAAATAAAATATCACCCTTTGTTCCTCCACAGCTTCTTTTTGCAGAGCTGGCACCTTCACACTTATCGTTGGCGGGGAGCTAGCCATTCAATTTTCCAGCTGCGGCGGCCTTGCATGACGGCAGCAATTGAGCCTTGTTTACTCTTTAACACACCTACAAAGCAGGCTTGACACACCCTGTCCCCTCCATTGCAATGAATAGAGTGGGAGTAAAGCCATCTTGATGATTGCTGCCATTTCTACACTGCGCTAAAGTACAGAATTGCTAATTCTCCCTCATCAGCAGTGCTGCACGGATATGTTGCTATGGACAAAAGAGGAGTATATCTTTATGTAAGTGCCTAGACAGGGACTTTAAAAATAACATGGAGCACCCTCAATGCCTGCCCACTATTCGTTCTCTATACTTCTCTTTTTTTCTCTTGCTTTAGTTGAGAGGCTTCCTGAATGTTTTACGATAGACCAGGAATTAATAGATACAAGAAATGCTCGTTTTCTATCCCATTGTCGTCTTGCAGGAAGCACCCAAGGGGGTGGTTAAGCGATCTGCCCCCCCCCCCCCCCCCCAGCTGAGAAATGCAGAAGCCATGGCCCATCTGTAACATCCTCTATCAGACCCCCCCCCCCCCCCCAAGATAAAATTCCCGAATGTCCTTCTCTCGGATTAGATTTGCACATTTATGGATCTTTACCTTTGTTTTCTTTCTAACATCTCTTTCAAAGTGAAGGTTGTAGGTATTTTTTGCCTTATAATATGAAGTCTGTCATGTGGGGATTTTAGTCCGTACCATAACATAATTTTCAATTAGTCCCATAGCATTGTCCACAAACAAATATTCATATGGGTTAACAGTGTGTTATTTAAAAGATGAGAGCCGTTCCTCCTCTTCCTAACCCGCAAGTTCAGATTGGGAGAAACAGTGTCACCTAGTGGTAACTTCTTCCGAGATGAGTAATGAATATGTGCATAAACATATCACTGCAATAGTCACTTGTGTATCCAATATCCCTGTGCATGGAAAGTACACAAAGCTTAAGAACCTTAAAGTAGTAGAATCCAGCCACTGGGTATCATTAACCATGTAATTTATTATTCAAGTGCTAAAGCATAATGACCAAATCCACAGTTATATATAAAAGCATTTATTACTCCCCCCACAGACATCTAGTACTAAAATCCCTGTTCTTCCAGTACTGACTGAAATGCCTGTGTGTAAGCAAGACTTGCCATTGAAAAAGCTCTGGGTAAGGGCCTGAATTTTCACACTATGCAAAGCAGGCTCTCAAACAGCTATCTATGACGGATCTGGGCAGAAGAGGTCTTGCAAGCATCTAAAAGTGTGTGCACAACAGCTTGAGGAAGAGCCTTTTAGTCTAGGATGCTGGTTTCAACAACCAATCTGTCAAATCCAGTAGCTATAAAGAGGGTTGCTTGAGATGGCACTAGCAGAACATCTGTGTATCCAGCAATAGTTGTCCAATCTGTGGCCACCAGAATGGTTTGAGTTGTCCCTAACATGGTCTAGCAAAGCAAGGACAAAGGACGTGAAAGGAAGGTCAGATTCACAGTAGCAAAGACAGTAGGTTTAGTTACCCTGTGTCCCTGGACACAAATAGATCCACATCCAGAGTCACCAATTTGCAACACAGTTGGTAGGGTAGAGGGAAAACCACTCCAAAGAATCTGGTAAAAAGAGAATTCTGTGAGTACTCACCTGTAGAATTAATTTCTCTTTCATTATTACTTCAGGACATCGGACTTCAGAGACGATTGTGTTAACCTCCCCCGAAGGGTGTGGTCTGCAAGAACAAAGGTGTGTCTCCACCTCCCGAACCTAAATCCACCTGGCTGACTTGATCCACTTCAGTTTAATTAAAAAGCAGTAGAACCAGCCACCCGGGAGGCATACCTATCCTGTTGGAAACAAAAGGCTGGAGACAAAATACAAGACTCCTCTCTCCATTTAATTTTTATTTTTCATTATGCTGATCATTATTTACAGAAACTATTTACATATTTACCACTCCACTAAACTAGGCATCCAAGACATGGACATAGTAACCTAGCAGACAGGGAGGGTCTGATGTCCTGAAGTAATAATGGAAGAGAAATTAATTCTACAGGTACTCACAGAATTCTCTTTTCTCTTCCATTTTACTTCAGGCCATCAAACTTAATTCAGAGGCAATTGGAACCTCCAAAAGCAGTACCTGAATTCGGGTGGGATCCCCAAACCTTATTCCATTCAGGAACAAGACATCTCAAAAAAACCCTTATTCCATTCGGGAACAAGACATCTCAAAAAAACCCTTATTCCATTCAGGAACAAGACATCTAAAAAAAAAAACCCTTATTCCATTCAGGAACAAGACATTCCAAAAACCCTTATTCCTTTCAGAAATAAGACATTCCAAAACCATCTAATTACCACTGTATGTAATTCCTTCCTACCAAAGGCTGTACCTTATAGAATTTGGTAAATGTATGAGCTGAAAACCAAGTAGCAGCTTTGCATACTTGTTCTAATGAAGCTTGATGCTAAAAAGCCCAAGAAGCTCCAATAGCTCTTGTCAATGAGCAGTAGTCCTAAAAGGAGAATCCTTCCCCTTAGGGAATATAGGCTCTTACCACTGCCTCTCTAATCCATCGCTGATGGTAGACTTAGATGGTGGAAGACCTTTCCGTGGACCCTCAGGTATGACAAAATAAGGAGTCCGACAATTCTGTGAGTACTCACCTGTAGAATTGCTTTTACTATGCATGGCACGGCCTGCTTCAAGTCCTTACGTATGGGATATTCTGCCACAAGGTGGCACAGTGTACTGCAGCAGAGTTGTGGCTCCTCCCGGTACCATATAAAAACAGGATCACCAATAGACCAATCCAGCGTTGACAAGCAGTTATTCAAGAAACCGGGAGATAATAATGGTAAAGAAGGTAACAAACCCCAACTAACTTGGAACAATCACCATAAAGAGGCAACCAAGAATAACGATAACAAGGGTGGGGTGAAGCAGGCCGTGCCATGCATAGTAAAAGAAATTCTACAGGTTAGTACTCACAGAATTGTCTTTTTCCTATTGCATGGCATGGCCTGCTTCAAGAAGTCTTTAAGTATGGGACGTCCAACAGCAGTGTCCGTAAGGTAGAGTGGGATCCCCAAAGAGTAACAACAGGCAGTTCAATCCACTACCGCCTGAAGTACCTTGCGGCCAAAAGCAGCATCAGCTGAGGCCTTAACATCAACCTTGTAAAACTTGAAAAAAAGTATGAACAGAAGACCAAGTTGCGGCCTTACAAACTTGTTCAACAGAAGCTTGGTGCTGAAAGGCCCAAGAGGCACCAATAGCACGAGTGGAATGAGCAGTAACCCTAAAAGGAGGAACCATCCCCCCTGGCAGAGTAGGCCTGCTCCAGCGCCTGACGGATCCACTTGCTGATAGTGGATTTAGCCAGCGGCAAACCCTTCCTAGGTCCAGCAGGAAGAACCAAAAGAGCATCAGATTTCCTGAAAGACTCAGTAGCAACCAAATAAAACTTCAACCCCTGACAACATCAAAGAATGAAGGGTCCGCTCCTTAGAATTAGCAGGGTTAGGACACAAGGAAGGTAAGACAATGTCCTGAATGAGATGAAAAGCAGACACATCTTCCTGAAGCCGCTCAAAATAAGGAGGTTTGACGGAGAGCGCCACCAGCTCAGAAACTCGCCTGATTCACCAGATTCAGGTCCCAAGGGTAGCATAGGCTTACATGGCGGTCGCACATGAGTAACTCCCTGGAAAAAAGTCTTAACCAACCGGTGATTGGCAAAGGATCTTTGGAAAAAAATTGCCAGAGCTGACACCTGTCCCTTGAGGGTACTAAGTTGAAGGCCCGAATCCAAACCATGTTGCAAAAATTCCAGAATCCTGGTGATAGAAAACACCCGACAAGGAAGAGACTTGGACTCACACCAGGCAATGTAAGCATGCCAGATCCTGTAGTAAAGGACGAGGACTTCTTCCTAGCCCTAATCATGGTATCAACAACAGAAGCCGGCAACCCCTTATCCATCAAGATGGAGGCTTCAGCAGCCAAGCCGTTAAAGCCAGCGTTTGTAAATTGGGATGGCACAGTTGTCCATGAGTGAGCAGATCTGGATCCTTGGGCAAGACATACTGATCTACTGCCAACTGCACGACGTCTGTGAACCACACCCTCCTTGGCCAACAGGGGGCCACCAGAATGGCTGGTACCCCTTCGGGCTATCTTGCGCAGCACCCTGCCCAGCAGAGGAAAGGGAGGGAACACAGAGAAGACGAAACTCCGTCCAAAGCATTGCTAGCGCATCCGTGGCGAAGGCCAGAGGGTCCTGTGACAGGGAGACAAACCTGGAAAGCTTGTGATTGTGGTGGGACGCAAACAGGTCCACATCCGCCTGACCCCAGCGGTGACACAGGGAGTGAAATACCTTGTTGCTGAGGGACCATTCCCAAAGCCGAGACGTCCCCCTGCTCATGTAAACCGCTGAGATACAAGGGACATTCTCTTCCGCCCAAGAGAGTATCAGGGACACTCCCTTGAGGGCTCGCTTGCTCCGAGTCCCTCCCTGATAATTGATGTAAGGAACCACCGTCTGGTTGTATGAGCGGATCTGAACAGCCCGACCTCGAAGGTGTGTGGTCAGCTGAGAAAGAACCAACCTGATCACCCTCAGTTCCACGACATTGATGGGCATGGGGCTCCTGGGGGCCCCACTGATCCTGGAACTTCAGAGACTTCCAAAAGCCCCCCCAACCGGTCAGACCGGCATCTGTGGTGATAGCCTCCCAGCATGGGGGCAGATAGGGAACCTTCTAGTGGGCAGGACCTGAGTCCAGCCACCACGAGAGGGACTGTCTTGCCAGGGGGGACAGCACAAATTCCTAATCCAGGGAGACAGGGTCCCAATCCCAAACTGACAAGAGGTGCAACTGAAGAGGTCTCATGTGAAACTGAGCAAAAGGGACCGCCTTGAAGCAGGACACCATCCGACCCACTAACTGCATTCCTTGCCGGATGGAGGGATGGGGACACAAGAGCAGAGTCTGTGCCTGCGTCTGAAGGCCCTCCACTTTCTGCTGAGGCAGGAATACCTTGACCGGAGAGGTATCCAGATTCATGCCCAGAAAGGACCTCACCAAAGACGGAGACAATAAAGACTTGGGATAGTTGATCACGCAGCCGAAGGACTCGAGAGTGGAGGTCACCACCAGAGTATCCTTCTCGGCCTGATGAAGAGACTGAGCCACAATCAGAATGTCGTCCAGGTAAGGGAGGATGCAAATGCCCATCACGTCCGCCAGCACCTTGGTGAACACCCGAGGCGCCGAGGTGATACCGAACGGTAAAGCCACAAACTGGTAATGCTGATCCTCTAGAGCAAACCTGAGAAATTTCTGATGACCTGGAAAGATTGGCACGTGAAGAGAGGTATCCTTGATGTCCACGGAGGTCATGAAGTCGCCCGGGTGCAGGGTACTGACAGCCAAACGTAGCGTCTTCATGCGAAAGTGCTTGTACCTGACAAACTTGTTGAGACCCTTCAAGTCCAGGATGGGCCTCAAGGACCCGTCTTTTTTGGGGACCGTGAACAGATTGGAGTAGAAACCCTGACTCCGTTCCTGGGAAGGCACCAGGCAAATAACCACTGACTCCAACAGACGTTGAACCGCAAGGCGCAAACCCTGAGCTGACAGAGGGTTTTGAGACATCCGGGATCTGATGAATCTTGGGGGCGGCCAGGCTGCAAACTATCTTGTAACTGAAGGACACCACCTCCTGAATCCACCGATCTGAGACGCCGAGCCTCCAGACGTGAGCAAAGAGCCGAAGCCGTGCCCCTATCCGGATGGGTGAGGACGCCTCCTCATGCCTGAGAGGGCATGGGAGAATGTTTGGGCTTGGGACCCCAAGAGAGACTGAGACAACCACGTGGTCTGCGACGGCCCCAAGAATCCCTGCGGGTACCCGAAAAGAGGGAGCCACAACCTCCTCTGGGAGCACGAAAGGAGGGGAGGGAAGCGGAGGGCCCCCAAAAAGGCCGAGCCAGCCTACCATCCTTGGCTAGAACATCCAGAAGCTCACCAAAGAGCCGCAGCCCCGTAAAGGGGAGCCCTGTGAGAGCCTTCTTAGCAGCAGCATCAGCCACCCACTGACGCAGCCAAACAGAGCGGCGCATAGCCACCAAAAGGGCAGAGGCCCTACCACTCAGCCGTACCACATCATCCATGGCAGTAAGGACAAAGGCAACAAAATCAGAGCAAAGCAAAAGAGCCCTATAATCTTTCCCCCTGCTACCATCCGTAGCACCATCAAGAAGACGCTTGAGCTGTTTAAGGGCAATAGCTGTAATGGTAGCGGCGCAGACTGGATGCAGCCCAGCCCCCACAAATGTAAAAGCATGGCAGGCCAGCTGATCCATGAGCCGGTCCTCGCTGTCCCGCAGTGTAGGGGAAGGCATGACCGAGGTGTTGAACAGCCCTAGAACGGGAGCGTCCACCTTAGGGGGACACGACCATCGCTTGACCAGGTCAGCAGGAAAAGAGGTACCTCTTATCCAACCCTTTGGGCACCGCGGGCAATCTACTAGGTAGTTCCCACTCCTTGAGCACCATATTAGTGAAATGGCTCTGCTCAGGGAACTCCAGACGCTGTTTATCAGGATGAAAGAGCTCACCCTGCTTCCTCTTAGCCACCTCAGGGGGAACAATGTGCAAGATTTCAAAAATGTAAGCCAACAGGTTATCAGTGTCCTCAGGGAACCATGAGTCCTCTCCAGACGCAGACCCAGGGTCACTGTCGTAACCCTCCTGCTGGTCCCCAGAGGAGTCAGAGTCCTGGAAGAGTTCTCCCTCCTCTAGGGGGTGACGGCCACCAAAAGCATCAATTCCCTCATCCTCCTCAGGAAAGCGGGAGGGCATGGGAGCCAGGTGCCGCTTCTTGCCAGAGGCCTTTCGTGGAACAGGCCTGGCAAGCTGCCTTTCAATACTGGCCACACGCAGTGCCAGATCAGACTGTGACCCCCTGCTAGTATCCCCCTCACTGGGGGCTAAATGCAGGCACGGAGGGGGGCGCGGAGCTGGGAAGCGAAGTGGGTAGCCCAGCCTGGGCCGCAACGATACCCTGGGCGCACGGTCCACACACCGCGGCACTGTTACTCAGAGGGGATGCCCCGCACATGGCACACAGCCGGAATTGCCCCGAAGGACCCCCGAGCACGCCATCCCCAGAAGCCTCTATATGGTGATTAAGACAGGCGCAATAGGCCAGCACAGGGTAAGGGCTAATAAAAAGCCACCCGGGATGCCCCCCCAAGGGATGCCCCCAGAAGCCAGTAAGGGGAGATGAGGGAGGGTAAGGGGCAGGACCAGGAGAAACTACAATCCACAGTTGTCCCGCCTGAAAGACATAAATAAAGACACAAGCATCCCGCAGCACATGCCTCCAAAGAAACCAAAAACCCCCAAAGGGGACTCACAGACCAAGCAGGCCGAAATCACCAAGCCGACAGACCACAGGAGAAAGCGACCCAGGCAGAGATCACCGCTGCAGCTCCGGGAGGAAGAGGGGCCCCAGACGCGCAGCAGAATCAAAATGGCGCCAGCAGAGGAATCTTGAGGGGCGGCCCGCGGGAGGACAACACGATACGCTTCATCCTCCGCCCCCCGAAGAGCGCGAAAACGTCGCTCACGTGACCGCGCCAGCGTCATCACACAGCAAAAAAAGCCTCACAGTTATAGCGCCGCCCCCCGTGGAGCGTAGTACAAAGCAGACACGGTGGCGAAAACTGTTTAAAAACAGCTAAAAGCACTCGCCGCTAACACCCCCCCCCCCCCCCCCTGAAAACACGTCGGGGGGGGGGGAGGAAAGCGAGCAGGCAGCGGCGGGAGCCCAGGCCAGGGATGGGGGACCCCAAACACCAGAACAAGTCACAGTCCCCAAACACTCACCCCCTCAGAAGCTAGGACCGGAACTCCACATCCCTATTAGGCTCACCATAAAGCCTATGGCCGGCTACCCTTTGAGGTAAAGGGTCTGCAGCCAGGAGCAGCGCTCCATGAGCACTTGACCCTAGTGCTCCTCTACCCTCACCCGATCCGACAGCCGAGGCTGGGAGGCATAGAGGGTCCGGAAACGGGTGGAAATAGACATGCAGGGCCGCAGGCATTGCACCTACGCAATATAAGAGCCATCTTCTATCTTCGCAGAATCACTGCAGAGAAAACACTGGGATTGGTCTATTGGTGATCCTGTTTTTATATGGTACCGGGAGGAGCCACAACTCTTCTGCAGTACAGGCTGGCAGGCTGTGCCATGCAATAGGAAAAGATTGTGTAGCAGTGAGATGGTATCTTAGTGCTTTTCCCTACATCCAGCAATGTAGAATCCTTTCTCTATCGGACACTGGAGTAGGACATAAGGAAGACAATTCACCTCATCATTAAGATGGGAACCACCTTAGGAAGAACATCCTGTTTAAAGCAGAAGAAAAACTTGTCCTTATGGAACACTAAATAAGGAGACTTAACTGATGAGCTGCTAATTCAGAAACCTTAAGAGTCAATAAACGTAATGATGCATCTGCCCATAGTTCAGAAAGGAGGACGCTGATAAAGAGCTGATAAAACTCACGTTCAAAGTTCACGTCCCAAACCGGCAGAAGTAGCTTACGAGGAGGCCGCACATGAGCGACTCCCTATACAAAAAATTTTGATACATTTATTCACAGCAATGGGTTTCTGAATATAAAGATACATAAAGCGGATATCTGTCCCTTTAAAAGTACTCAATTGAAAACCTTCATCAAGACCTTTCTGCCAAAAAATATTCTAAGAACAAAAAAAATTCTACCAGCGAACCTTCTGGATTCGCAACAAGCGATAATGCTTGCCAGACTCTATAGTAGATCATTGATGAAGGCTTCTTCCTAGCCTGAATCATAGTCTGCATGACTATGTCAGAAGAACCCCCTTTCTGCCAAGATAAAGGATTCAATAGCCAGACCGTCCAAGCCAGAACATGTGAATTGGGATGCCTTAGAGGCCCCTGTGTGAAAAGATCTGGATCGTCGGGTAACCTCCACGAGTTGCCCTCTGACATCCTTACTATGTCTGAGAACCAGCTTCTTCTTGGCCACTGAGGAGCCATCAGAATGGTTGTGACTCCCTTGTGAGCTAACCTTTCTTCATACTTGACCCAGGAGTGGAATCGGAGGGAATGCATAAAGAAGCTTGAATGTTGACCCCTGAAGAATCAGGACATCTGTTGCTATAGTTAGAGGACCGAGACACAAACCTTGTAACCTTCTGATTGTGTCGTGAAGCACAAGAGATCTATGTCCGGAATCCCCCAGCGCATGCATAGGGATTGAAAAAAACCCTCTGACTAAGAGACCATTCCCTCTGATGCAGGACCGTTCTGCTGAGATGATCGCCCTGCAAGTTGTCCACTCCAGGTATGTGTACAGCCGAAATGCATGAAACCTGTTTCTCGGCCAAAGTAAAAACCAGCTCACTTCCATGAGGGCTTCACTGCTTCAGGTGCCCCCATGGTGGTTGATATATACCACCGCCGACCAATTGCCTGTTTGAATCCGGATGGGATGCCCCTTCAGATGGTTTGTCCAATGTCTGAGATACAATAGAATCGCTCTCAGTTCCAGTCCTTCAGACTCTACTGTCCCTGGAGCGTTGGTGACTCCACGACACTCCCCCAACCCGATAGACTGGCATCCATGGGGATGATCTTCCACTGTACTGGAAGGGAGGATTTGCAAGTCTGAAGAGGCTGAGGACCAGGCTAGAGAATGCCTTGTTGATGGTGTCATGCTAAAAGAGTGATCCAGAGTGTGTGGGTCTTGATCACAGATTGTGAGCAATTCCATCTGCAGGGGTCTTGTGTGAACAGTGCAAAAGTTACTGACTCAAAGCAAGATACCATCAGGCCCAGCAGACATATTCCTTAATGAATCGTCGGGTGAGGGCAAGACAAAAGACCCTGTACCCCGACCTGGAGTAAGAGTCACTTCTGTGTTGGAAAAAACACTTTGGCCTGAGATTTGTCTAATGACAGTCCCAGAAGAATAACTCTTGAAGCTATGATATGATATTTGACTTAAGAATTCGACTGGATAGTCAATTATCCAATGTCGATCAGACAGTCTGTGTATTCTTCTGGGCCCCCTGACATGATGGAGCCCATATCAACAGATAGTCTAAGTAAGGGATTATATGTATACCCTGACTTCTTAGAGAAAACACAAGACCTGCCAACACCTTGGTAAACACCCTTGGTGCTGAAGCTAGACCGAAGGGTAACGCCACAACTGAAGATGTAGGCCACCTACAGCAATGTAGGTATGTATCCTTATATATACACTACCCGGCTGGAGTAACTTCACTGTGGATCAACAACTCCAATCTCTAAAAAGGCGAGATACGCAGATCTCAATGTTTCTGCTTTCGGGAATTCGGGATACCAAGATACCCTGACCAAGAGAATCTCCAAGGGGGTCTGGCTCCTAATTTTATCTTGTAACCTGAGGATACAACTTCCTCTATCCAAATATCTGTTACATGAAGACCTCTTCCTAGCTCTAATCAAGGTTTGAATAACCGCCTCAGACAAACCTTCCTCCCTCAGGATGAAGGTCTCAGCAGCCACGCCATCAAAGCAAGCGTTTGTAAATTGGGGTAACGTAGTTGACCCTGAGAGATCAGATCCGGAAGCAGGGGCAGCCTGTACTGATCTACCGCCAATCTTACGACGTCTGCGAACCAAACCTGTCTTGGCCACCTTGGGGCCACCAGAATTGCCGATGCCCCCTCTAGAGCCAGCTTGCGCACTACCTTGCCTACCATGGAGAAGGGGGGGGAAACAGGTACAGGAACCCCAGATCCCTCCAGGCAAGGGACAAGGCATCCACTGCCAGGGCCAGAGGATCCTGAGACAGAGATACAAAAGGTTGGGAGCTTGTGATTGTGCCGAGAGGCAAAGAGATCCACCTCCGGAGTCCCTCACTTGTGACACAGGGCCCAAAATACCCTGTGGTTGAGAGACCATTCCCCTCAGCGAGAGAATCCCCTGCTCAGGGAGTCCGCCTCCGTGTTCTCCACTCCCGGAATGTACACTGCCGAGATGCAAGGAACATTGTTCTCCGCCCATGTCAGAATCCCTGAGAGCACTCCTGCTGCAAGTCCCTCCTTGGTGATTGATGTAAGCTACTGCAGTTCGATTGTCTGATCGAACCTGAACCGGTAAACCCCGTAGGTGAAGTGTCAGACGTGACAGAACCAAGCGGATAGCTCTGAGCTCCAAGACATTGATGGGGGTGTGAGCCTCCTGAGGACCCCACAACCCCTGGAACTGATGATCCTTCCAGAAACCTCCCCAGCCCGACAGGTTGGCATCCGTGGTAACCGTCTCCCAACAAGGGGCCAGGAAAGATCTGCCCCTCATCAGATTGCTTGGTTCCAGCCACCACTGAAGGGACTGCCGAACCCTGGGAGAAAGGACTGATCTAAGGACTGTGGACATCTGTCCCATTTCAGCAATAGATGGAGTTGTAGCGACCTCATGTGGAACTGAGCAAAGGGGACTGCCTCGAAGGAAGCCACCATCAAACATACCAGAGTCATCCCTAGCCGGATAGAAGGGCGAGGCTTGGTCAGGAGAACACTTAGCAGCTCCTGAACCCTCTGCACCTTTGGCTGAGGTAGGAACACTCTGGCCTGACTGGTATCCAGATTCATACCCAGAAAGGAAATCTCCCTTGATGGGGAGAGAGAAGGCTTGGGGTGGTTGATCACCCATCCGAACCTCTCCAGCGTCGTCAACACCATCCTGGTGTCCAGCTCTGTCTGGCAGAGGGAAGAAGCTGTAATGAGCAGGTCGTCGAGATACGGCACAATGCGAATGCCATGGGCTCTGAGCAGGGCCATAATGCCCGCCAGAACCTTGGTAACCACCCTCGGTGCCAAGGTCAGCCCGAACAGCCACAAACTGAAAATGCTGATCTCCAATGACAAACCCGAGAAATCTCTGGTGTGCTGGGAAAATTGGTACATGAAGGTAAGCATCCTTGATGTCTATGGACATCATGAAATCCCCCTGACGAAGGGAACTGATGGCTGAGCGCAGAGTCTCCATGCGGAACCTCTTGGTTCTGATGAACCTGTTGAGAAACTTCAAATCCAGAATGGGTCTTATGGAGCCATCCCTTTTGGGAACCGTGAAAAGGTTGGAATAATAGCCCCGGCCTCTCTGAAAGAGGCACCGGGCATATGACCGCCATGTCCAGGAGGTTCTTTACAGCCGACAGGAGCCCCTGCGCCGCCCGAGGATCCGAAGGCACCAGAGACCTTAGGAATCTGGGAGGAGGCCGGTACTCGAACTCCAGTTTGTACCCAGACGAGACCACTTCCAATATCCACTTGTCCGTAACCTCCTTGGCCCAGACCTGGAAGAAGAGCCGTAGCCGCCCCCCCACCCGTAAGGGTGAGGGCGCCTCCTCATTGCTGAGCTGGCTTGGCAGCGGGCTTGGAAACCCAGGTAGAGGCTGGACGGGCACGTCCTCTGCCTCTGTTCCAGGAACTCCCTCTGAAGCCAGAGTAGGCAAGACCTCTGCCCCCCCTGGCACCGTGAAAGGAAGGATTGAAGGAGCTTGCCCCCTGAAAGGAGCGACGCTGCTTCCTACGCTGAGGTAGCCTTCCACCTTCCAATCCAATCAAATCCAATTTGTCTCCAAACAGCCGCGTTCCCAGGAAGGGCAGAGCTGTAAGCGACTTCTTGGTCGCAATGTCAGCCGCCCACTGGCGCAGCCAGACCGACCGGCGCATGGCCACCAACAGAGCTGAAGTTCTACTACACATGGTAATAGTGTCGTCCATAGCCGACAAAACAAAATTCATGAACAATTCACACCTCTTAAGGGCTGTAAATTCAACGCTGTCCGGGTGGAGCTGGGACCCATTTAACATGTCCCTGATCTCCGACCTTGTAGCCACAGCCGCAAGGCTGAACCCACACTGGCAAAAGCATGGCAAGCCATCTGATCAATGCGCTTGTCCTCACCATCCAAATGGGCGCATCAACCTCGGGAGGGGAAGACCAGCGCTTCACCGCGTCCACCAGAAAGGGATACTTCCTATCCCATCCCTGAGGAACACCATGAAGGAGACTCGGCTTCTCCCATTCTTTTAGAATCATGCTGTCAAAATGATCCTGATTTGGAAACTCCAAGCGGGGCTTAGAGAACCCAAAGAATTCCCCCTTCTTCGGAGGGGCCTCCGCTGGCGGGGGAAATATCCAGAACCTCTGATGGGTCAGAACCCTGGGAGTATCCACAGCATCCCCCAGCGCCTGCCCGGCATCAGAATCAAAGAACTTCAGTTCCTCAGTTTCAGATTCCTCAAACAATTCCCCCTCCTCGAGCGGGGAATAATCAGCCCAGCCAGGGGAGTCATAATCATCAAAATCAATTACCGGCGTAGCCGGTGACAGATGCCTTTTCTTAGCAGGGGCCTTTCTGCCCACTGAGCCAGAAATAATTTTCTCGAGGTTGGCCAGCCTAGCACATACACCCGAGTGCGACTCCCCACTAATGACGGTGTCACTTGGGGTACGGATGATACGAGGTGGGGTAGGAGATGAGGCGGGAGGCACGGACCCAGATGCCTGGGATCCCGACTGCCGCGTTATGGCCTGTTGCGCACATGGTATGCAAATTAGTACATTCTCCCCCGTAAGTGGTACCCCACAACCCACACATAGCCGGGATTGTCCCGAAGGGAGCCCGAGCCTGGTACCCTGTGGAGCCTCCATATGGTGATTTTTAAGGTAGTCGCAATGATCAGAGGGAATTATGCTGGTAAGCAACCCGGGATGCCCCTTTAAGTCCCGAGTGGGAGGATTTACAAGTGCCCCAAATTACAGCTAGGGACCCTAGGACCGGGAGAACCCCCTTTTAAGCAAGGCACAGGGAGTCCACCTGAAAGACACAAGATATGGGCCATAAGCACATGCACACACACAGCAACTGCATAATAAATACATCTCATAAGAACACAATAGCAGAGAGGCCAGCACTGCCCCAAGCGGCGACTGAGGCATATTGGCCAAGCATAGTAAGAAGAGGGGGGGAGCCCAGCAGGGCACTCACACACCGCATGAAATGGCATCCTATTCAGCCAGCAGCGCCTGAGAGAGCCAGGGAGAAGGGGCGGGCCAGCGCAGATCGCGCCCGGCCCCGCCCCCTTTCCTCCGAATCCAAGTAATGCGGTTCCCGGCGATGGCATGGGCCCTCAATGGCGCCAGAAAAATACCATTTTGTGAATACTCACCTGTAAAATGGGTATTATAAGTATGTCACACACCCCACTTCAAACATTAATCATTACAATAGGGTTAACTCACCGCTAGGTGGCAGCATTGCAGAGAATCTCCAAAAATTCAACAGGCCCCTCCCGGTCTATACATACCTGGTACCTCCCAACAATCACCCAGTATTAGAACAGCAGTAAGACAAGGTACCAGGAACAAAAAATGTAACCCTCAACGTAACGAACTAAACTTCACCATATAAAGAGCCAGGATACCAAAAAGGGCGGGTGAAGTGGGGTGTGTGACATACTTATAATACCCATTTTACAGGTGAGTATTCACAAAATGGTATTATTCTAAGTATGTCACACACCCCACTTCAAACATTAATAATTACAATAGGGACATCCAACAGCAGTGTCCAGAAAAGGGTGGGTATCCGAACAGGCAATAACGCAGAAAAAACTCAAACCACTGCAGCCTGCAAAACCTTGCGGCCAAACACAGCATCCGCTGAGGCCCGCACATCAACCTTATAGAACTTAGAAAAAGTATGAACAGAAGACCAAGTTGCAGCCTTACACACTTGTTCAACCGAAGCCTGGTGCTGAAAAGCCCAGGACGCACCAACCGCACGAGTAGAATGAGCAGTAACACGAAAAGGAGGATCCTTCCCCTTAGCCGAATAAGCTCCAACAATGGCCTGACGAATCCATTTACTAATGGAAGACTTAGCCGGAGCCAAACCCTTCCTAGGCCCACAGGGCACAACGAAAAAGGCATCAGTCTTACGAAAAGAAGACATAGCACGCAGATAGTACCTAACACAACGTACCACATCCAAGCAGTGCAGAGCACTCTCCTTGACATTCTTAGGCTTAGGACACAAGGAAGGAAGCACAATGTCCTGGTTAAGATGAAAAGCAGAGACCACCTTAGGGAGAAAGTCTGACTTGAAACGAAAAACCACTTTGTCCTGATGATCCTCGAAATAAGGAGCCTGAATAGACAAAGCTGCCAACTCTGAAACACGCCGAACCGAAGTGATGGCCACCAGAAAGGCAACCTTCTGAGTAAGAGTGGACAGAGCAATATCCCGCAAAGGCTCAAAGGGAGGAGCCTTAAGAGCAGAAAGAACCAAATTCAAATCCCACACTGGGAGCAAAGGCTTCCTAGGAGGCCGCACATGCGTAACCCCCTGGAAAAAGGTCTTGACCAAGGAATGGCTAGCAAAAGACTTCTGGAAAAAAATTGACAAAGCAGAAACCTGCCCCTTCAAGGTACTCAGCTGAAGACCAGAGTCCAGCCCCGACTGAAGAAACTCCAAAATCCTAGACACAGAAAAGACCCGGCAAGGCAAAGACCTAGCCTCACACCAATCAATATAAGATCTCCAATACCTGTAATAGATGGAAGAAGAAGATCTCTTCCTGGCACTAATAAGAGTCCGAATGACCGCATCCGAAAGACCCTCCTCCTTTAAGATGGAGGTTTCAGCAGCCAAGCCGTCAAAGCCAGCGTTTGTAAACTGGGGTAACAAAGTTGACCCTGTGTGAGAAGATCCGGCCGAAGAGGCAGATCGAACTGATCTACGGCCAGACGAACGATGTCTGCGAACCACACCCGCCTTGGCCACCTTGGAGCCACGAGAATGGCGGGAACTCCCTCCAGAACCAACTTTCGCAGAAGCCTGCCTAGCATGGGAATCGGAGGAAACAGATAAAGAAACCCCAGGTCCCTCCAGCTGAGAGCCATGGCATCCACCGCCAGAGCCAGAGGGTCCCGGGACAGGGACACAAAGGACGGAAGCTTGTGATTGTGACGAGAGGCAAACAGATCCACCTCCGGCGTCCCCCACCGGAGACAAAGCGACCGGAACACCTGGGGATGGAGAGACCACTCCCCCCGACGGGACGTACACCGGCTCAGAAAATCCGCCTCTGTGTTTTCCACTCCCGGAATGTAAACTGCCGAGATGCAAGGGACATGAGTCTCCGCCCAGACTAAAATCAGAGACACCTCCCTGTGGGCACCCAGACTGCGAGTCCCTCCTTGGTGATTGATGTAAGCAACCGCCGTCTGATTGTCTGATCGAACCTGAACCGGCAGACCTTGTAAATGATGCGTCAAGCGAGACAGAACCAACCTGATGGCTCGCAATTCCAGAACATTGATGGGCAAGTGGGCCTCCTGAGGGTCCCACTGCCCCTGAAACCGAAGATCCTTCCAAAAACCTCCCCAGCCTGACAAACTGGCATCCGTGGTGACAGTTTCCCAAAGCGGGGTCAGAAACGACCTGCCCTTCAGAAGGTTGTCCGAGACCAACCACCACAGAAGGGACTGCCGAACCCGAGGGGACAACCGGAAGGACCGATCCAACGACCCCGGACGCCGGTCCCAAGACGCCAAAAGATGGGGACAATAGACCTGACCGCAAAAGTCAAAAGAGCCGAAGCACAGACAGGCCTTAACACCGAACCCGCACATACAAAACCATGACGGGCTAGCTGATCAATCCGGCGATCCTCGCCGTCCCTGAGCGAAGTCGCGTCAGGGGAATGCACGACCGCCGTGTTGGACAGTCCCAAGACCGGAGTATCTACCTCAGGGGGGACAGACCAACGCTTCATCAAGTCCGCCGGAAAGGGATACTTCCTATCCCAGCTAGACGGCACACCGACGAGACGCGTAGGTTGCTCCCATTGCTTGAAAACAATCTCTTCAAAATGCTGTTGGCTGGGAAACTCCAAGCGCTGCTTGGACACCCCAAAAAGCTGACCCTTAGGCCTAGGAGCAACCACCGGAGGATCCAAATCCAAAACCTCAAACATCTGGGTCAGAATGGCAGAGGAATCGAGAGGAAGGCCCTCAGCCTGATCCCCCTCAGCACCCAGCAACTGCTGAACATCAGAATCTTCTTCCTCAATGAGCTCACCATCTTCAAGGGGACGATCCGACCAATCCAGATCTCCAACAACTTCCTCATCTGAATCCGGCGAAGGCGGAGACAGATGCTTCCGCTTAGCTGGAGCCTTCTGAGCGGCCATTGCGGAAAACCTTTTCTCAAGGCTGGTCAAACGGGCACATACCTCAGACTGCGAATCCCCGCCCAGGACGTCACACGGGGTCCGGAATAAGCGAGGGGGAGAGGGAGATGGCGCGGCCGACGAAGTGCTAGGCACCGGAGTACTGGACTGCCGTGCAATGTTCTGCTGTGCACATGGGATACACAAAATGACATCATCTCCCTGGAGCGGAGTCCCACAACCCCCGCACACCTTGGATTGTCCCGAAGAACCATTCCCGGTATCTGTGGCAGCCTCCATGTGGCATTCGCAGAACCCAGGGATTTATGCAGTACGCGACCCGGGATGCCCCCTAATTATCTAAAAATTGTCTAAAAATCCTGACCCAGGGGAATAGCATAAAAAACCTTATATATATTTTTATAAAACAACCCCCCACAAGCCAGGTATATAAGACCGGGAGAACCCTGCCAGACGGGATCCCGGGATCTGAAAGACACAAAAGAACAGGGACAACAGTCAATCCAGGCACAATAATACCTATAAAAACATACAAGAATATCATACAACCCCCCCCCCCCATTAACCATAGACAAAAGGAGATGGTTAATATACACAGCCAGCACCTTAAAAAGACGTGCGGGAGCGAGGAGGAGGGAGAAGGAGGGGACGCAAGGCGGGGGGCCAGGCCACCAGTCCTTTATGTGACCAAAAACAACCCCCGCAAGTTACTGCCAGAAACGCCTACCTGAGAGAGCACAAGCGCAGAGAGGCACCCGCAGAAAGATGGCGGCCCGAACACCGCTCCGTGACAGTGAGGGAGGGGAAGACGAGCCCTGGGAGCGCGGGAGCCGAGAAAGCCCCGCCCCTCCAAAAGGGCCAATCAGCGCGCGGTCCCGTGCGGCGTCATCGCAAGCCAGACCAGCGAACCGCGCTCAGCCTCCAAGACGGGACCGGCGGAGCAACCTGCCGGTCCCAAGTGCGCAACACACACACACGCTCATCTCCCTCTCTCACCCCTGTGCAGGCCGGACACGCCAGGCTGCAAGCGCCGAGCACGGCGCTCAGCCACAGGCCCGCCCCCTGGCTCCTGAGGGGAGAAACGCCAACTCACACAAGCAGCAGCTGAAGTAAAAGACACACACACAAGGCAGATCCAGACAAAAAAACGCCACAGTAAACAGCGCAGGAGCCCTTACAAAACCAGCCAGCTCAGCAGCCACAATCACACAACCATGTCACCGGTCCCAAAGTGCGCCACACACTCCGGAGTGAGGAATAACTACTGTCCCAGGGCTAGACACATCCTGAACCGCTAACTTCCACTAATTAAATGGGGGGCATCCCACATCCGGATCACCACTCCGGGAATCCCGCTATGCCCCGCAATGAAGGGTCGAGCGGAGGAGCTAATCTCCTAGGCACCAAAGGTGCCGGCTACCTTTTGGCCGGCCTACAGCTGAAGCTGGGAGGCTGCCAGTTAACAAGTATGCTACAAAACAAGAGCCAGGCAGAAATAGACCACGGGGGGGGGGGGGGGGGGGGGGGCCGGGGGGATACCCCGGCTACCTGCAAGCAGGAGACTTCTTGCAGGTAGAACAACACTGGGTGATTGTTGGGAGGTACCAGGTATGTATAGACCGGGAGGGGCCTGTTGAATTTTTGGAGATTCTCTGCAATGCTGCCACCTAGCGGTGAGTTAACCCTATTGTAATTATTAATGTTTGAAGTGGGGTGTGTGACATACTTAGAATACAGAAGGGTGCGGGCCGCCCCCTCACAGAATCAGCCTGAGGGGGAAGAAGCTCCCCAGACTGTAGGCAGAGCGCAAACGTGAATCAAGCACACACACACATATCAAAAGTGACAGATAGAGGAACAATGCCATCCCCCTCCCGCTGGAGGGTTAACAGAGGGGACCCGGAAGGGGGAGAATCCCTCACCATGAGGTGTAAGGGAAGTAAATAGGGACAGGGCATCCCAAACCGAGATCACCAACCCAGATACCGCCTACCCCTTGTATGGGGTCTCATGGGGGAGCATGGCTCCCTAAAACACCTATTAAGGTGTTGCCTACCCTCACCCTGACCTGCAGCCAAGGCTGGGAGGCTAGTATTGGACTTACTGTATAAAGGTCCGGGCAGAAATAGGGCAAAAAATGCCTTACCTGCAAGGAAGAGAAGCAGACATCTTCTGACTTGCTCGCCGCCCTGCAGAGAAGGAACTGGGGAATGTGTGGGAGGTCCCAGGTATTTATGGACCGGGAGGGGCTTCTTTTTTGCTTTCATCTCTGCAGAAGTTCGCCTTCTACTGGACCATAACCCATATGTCATGAATAGTGGAAGCGGGGTGTGTGACATACTTGGAATAGAGCTGCACAACGATGCTCGCTGCTATGCTAAGCCGAAAAATGTTTCCATAGCGGCGGGTGCAAATTTTGAATTTTTCAACCAGTAAAAAACACATGGGAAGAGCAATAAAGAGGAAATTAATTCCCCTGGTTCCCCTCAATCAGGCTCACCAGACAAAAGCCTTATCCTGTGGCGGAATTCTCAGCCATGAGTGTCACTCTTTTTTAAAAAAACAAAAAGGTGACACCCCACAGCGCCCCAAGACCCTGGCGCCTACCTTACCATCCTGATCCAAATGCAGCTTAGCTGCGGATGCAAAGTGGGTCCATTCAGATCCAAGGAACAGTCAGGTTTCCATTACCCCCGCTTCCAAGGCATAATTCCTTTTAAAACAAAAAGTAAATGGGAGAGGAGTTCAGATAAGTCCTTGCAGTGACCACTGCAAGAAATGAAACTGAAGTGGATCAAGTCAGCCAGGAGGGTATAGGCCCAGGAGGTGGAGACACACCTTTGTTCTTGCAGACCACACCCTTCGGGAGAGGTTAACCCAATCGTCTCTGAATTAAGTCTGATGGCCTGAAGTAAAATGGAAGAGAAATATAGCTTTTCATGGTCCTCTTAAAACATGTGATCAAAGGAGGGTGCTATGTAAAATAAAAATAGATGGTGGGGTCATAAAGATGACGAGTTATGGATGCTAACCATTCCTCATACTGGAGGACAGAAGTTGGGCTAGAGCCATCTCCCATGTAAGACCTGTTAATGACTCAGGATATCATTGTCCATGGCAACAAACTGAAAGGACAACAGAGTTATGATGCAACCTACTACCCACTAAAGAATGAGATATTGCATGAATTTCGTGCCAATATAGTGTTTGATGTAATCTACAGTGGCAACATTGTCCAAATGCATCCTGACTAGGTAACTTTGCAAAGTTAGGCGCCAGGGCAATGGCCCAAAGTTACAGAATATGAAGAAAATCTCTCCTTCGGTTACCAACAACCCTGGACAATTTGGTCCCCCAGCACACTCTCCCAGCCTGGAAGAGATGTCAGAGGACAGAACCTTCCATTAGACCAACTCTGGGAGACCAATTGGAATATTGCTACCAACCAATGTCCAGCTTGGGGAGACAATTTTCTGACTACTTGAAAAACAAGACCTTTTGGACCAGGATGTTGAGTTAGAGAGGCCTATGTCCTATACCATAAAGTCCAAAACATTTGTACGCAGACAGAATGCTACAAATATTTCACAGGGAGTCTTGCATACACTGGATAAGGGTAATTAGATCAAACAAAGAAATCTTACTCCCCATAAAGAGATCAGAGTAAATATCCAATCACTGGTTTAAAATATACAGAAGAAACAACCCCCAAATCTTCCAAGCTGAAAACTACACCCAGGTTAGCGGCTGATCTTATAGTCCAATGTCACAATTCCCTTTACCCAGCACTCTCACTATCAACTTATTCTCCTCTGGTACTTGCTATCTGCTTCTGCCTCACTGCTTGAGGCATGGCAACTGTGCACCTATCAATTGGGCGCCAGGGCGGTTTAGATCTTAATGGATCCCTTGCCCCTCAGGGCCTTAAAAAATGTGTTAAATGCATTTGGGCATTTACGCTTTGATTTTAGGTGCCGATTTTGAATATCCTGCGTTTTGGTCCATTCCCCCTGGGCACCCCAGAGATCACGTATTAACTCACCTCATCCCGGTCCTATGGCACATGCGCAGCCGCTAGACCAATCAGAGCACTCGGAGCCGCTGAGCTATGGACGTCTAACCCGACGTCTTAGCTGAGCGGCTCTTAGCGCGCTGGAGGCCGCCCTGCTAGAGGGATAGCAGAGATGCGGCCGTGGTCCGAGCATGTGGCGTTGGACCGGGATTAAGGTAAGTGTAGCGGGCGACCTGGGGGGGGGGGGTTCACACAGCATCGGGATGCCCTGGGGGGGGGGGGAAAGGAATGGATCGGTCCGGGAATCTTATAGATTCCCGGGCCGATCCAGCTGGGTTTTAGTTCACTTTAAGGAGTGTTGACACGTTGGATGGACCTTTTTCAATTTCAAACATTTGTATTAGAGGTATAAAATGAACAAACACCTTGAATAAAGGTTGACACAATACACAATATGCAAGAGTATACAAGCGCTAAATCATCTCAAGTACCACCTGGGAGGTTGGTATAGGCCACTTCAAAACACAAGACAACCCTTTAATCCCCCCCACCCTATAAAAAATAATGTAGCACCTTTTGGTGCGGCTTTGTATTAATAAAGCCGAATTTGGGATGCTCCCCTGCTAAGGTAGCCAGACATATTTACATAATGGATCCATGATTCTATATATCGCATGACTTCAAGCAGCCAATATGGTTCACTAGGTAGGTGTGTGTATTGCTGTCCTAGGTTTGGCCCTTTGTGTCGCTGTCTTGGGGGGTAGGTCACATTGGAAAATGCTGGAAGGATCAAGAATTCACAGGCAGCTTTATGCCTTCCTTGGGGCATCCTGCATACATATGTATTGCCTAGTGTGCGCTACCACAAAATATAATATATATATATATCAGCTGCTCTCTTCGCCTTGGGACTGAAACCATCCTCCTGTGTCTTTTCGGTCATAATACACTAACAGGCCAGGTTAGCTATCAGAACTGGTGGCAATTGTTTAGGAAAATCTGGGTGGCATTCAATTGTGCAAGTCTTGACGTCATTTAGGGTCATTAGACGGGGGTGGGTGTAGTGTGCTAAGTGTAAACAAGCCAAACAAATGCTCAAAACAAGGTCAGAAATGCATTCATGAGCTGCTTATCAAGGCCACTAATTTCTACGATTGCAGTTTTTGAGCAATTTGCTAGTTCTATAGTATACAGTTCAGTAAACAAAGGGAGTCAAGAGCCAAAATAAAGACAACAGAAAATAGTTTCAGAATCCTGATTTATTTATTTACAAGGTTTGGTGGTAAAGGTCAATTTTGCAAAGAAGTTCTTGCTAGTTTCTTGTACAAAGAAAGAATTTTTTACTTATTTGCTGACCCCTGCAGGCAATTGTACGAACTGCAAAAATCCACAACCTTGCACCATACCCAGCAGAAGGCTAAAGAACCCCTGTCACCAACACACAGTCACTCCACTGGTTAACTGTTATATACATCTGAATATTGTCCATCTGCACTGTGATGGATGACAGGTGCTTTAAAGGGGACATCTACCTTCAATTTGTTGAATTAAATGAAATACAAAACGACCACAGCACCCATTAACATTGAGAATTCAGGGTCCTGCTGAAGGAGTCGGAAAATAGCCAGCAGCATCTAGTATAGATGGACAACTTGTGCACTTTTAGAAATTATTCACAGCTCAATTAAAAGGTTTGCCCACACAAAACAGATTATGTTTATAATTGTTGGAGGGACAGTGTTTAGTCACCTTTAGGCTGTGTTCAAAGTATTCATTAAAACAGCACCAAAAGCTGGTTCAGTTCATATACGTGTACGGTGTGCTCGACACCCAACATGCATTTTTTCAGTTGCCAAATGTCATGAAACTTAATGCCGCTTCAAGTGGTCCTAAGCTCATATGTTCTTAACCACTTCCTCATTTGCATATGACTGACAATCTGGATTTTCCAGTGGGATTGCACATCAAACCTGAATGGTTTTCACAACTTGAATATAGTACCGCTTTAAGTGCAAATAAATCCGTAATATTCTGCCAACTGAAAAAAGGTTGGATGTCCTCACATTCAAGTGAAAAAATAAACAGATAGATGAATTTAAATTACACACTACAGCACACAAATATGGCAAGACGTTTTGGGACCAATTAATTAATCTTTCCTCCCCATTTTTTAAGTGACACACTATGAAAAAGAAATCCTACATGCAGCATTGAGTGAACCACACATAGAAAATGCTGCCATGTATATTTCACCATTGGTTCCCATGGAAGGCCAGCCTTTGCGATGCTGAGGTGAATGTATTTAGATTAAACAAAGCTCATCTTAACCATGCGGACAACTCAATATCGGACAGAGGGCATTGGCCCTCTGGTTGAAAATACAAGGTTTTTAGGTAAGGAAAAAAAAACAATGGTGTGGTTTACACTGCTGCATACAAGCAACATGATTAATGCACATGGTATATACCACAAAATAATAATGCAGCTAATGGTCTTGGTCACACTGTTTTGTGAGGCTTAACAATAGTTTGTCACAGCAGACCTAAAGTTTAAAAGTGAGTTTAGGCCCTTAGGGGCAACCCATTTTGGAATACTGCACAGAAAAATATTAAACTGTAAGCCAGCAAATTCACAAAAAATACTAACCACTTCAGAGTTCCTTTGATGCACTGAAATGCCGCTATAGAATTATTGGATGCCCCTACCCCATAAGACTATAGAGGCATCCATTTCCAGGTTCACAGAGCAACAACCACCACTATGTGCGCAAGAGACAATTAACTTGAATGGGGGCCCAGAGCACACACAAAGCAGATGTCACTTGGTGCAGCCTGTAGGCTTTTTTTTGTAACCCTGCCATCCTGCCTTAGCACCAGGGGAGGGTGGCAGGGGGTTTACTTTAACGGGATATCTATTTTAAGTTTGGTGACTTAACTGTCACTTTTGGCAACACCAGAGCTCGAGAGCTGGAAAGATGTGCATTCTGTGCTTCCCAGCTTTTCTGTTGGCTACCTATATGTCAGCAGGGTCACGTGTAGTGATGTGAAAGCAAGAATGCACTTCTCTGCAGGTAAAACGTTAAAAATATTCTAGCCTGTTCTCATGCTTCCTTGTACTATGTGGGGCATCCTAATTCAAGATCCCCTGCCACCCAGAGACATCCTGCAACTGCCCAATTTAGGCAGACCCAACCAGTCCCTGGCAAGTCTGATCAAGGGAGGGTATAGGTCCACAGACCCAAGGTAAGGAAATTCTCCCCTTTTCCTTTATCAAGGAAGCACATTGCGCTCCAAAGGGAAAACTGCATTGGTTACCATCTTCTTGTAGAACTTTCCAGTTCCTGGTTGGTGAAAAAGGGCCAGTATTATTCCCCTTATAGGGGGGGGGGGGGGGGGAGGAGGATCAGCACATAATTTACCTGCTCTAGGACTGTATACCTACCCACTGCCCAAAAAACAAAAGAGCACTTATCAAGCATTAAAGAGGAAGTCCAAGCTTTTTGTAGCCCCAGACACCCCTTCCCCCTGCTGTGACAGATTTGGGCATTAAAATATTTAAACATTTCAGCCACTCACCAAAATCCTGCCCCGATGCTGGCAGAGGGCAGAACTCTGAATGGCAGCTGTAGACTTGGGTGTCTGACTAGTACAGTCACACTACTGCACAGGATTGGGTTACTGTCACTCAAGACCCCAGCTTAGGCTTTCATGCAGATTGCCCCCCCCCCCCCCCCCCCCCAAAAGTGAGTTGTTTATATTATTCAAACTGGGCTTCGCACAGCGGGAGAGAGTGGTGTTACAAATTGCTTGCACGTTCTCTTTAAACTTTGTATTAGAACACAGAGCTTCTTTCATGAAGGTAGACGCCCCCATTACAATTGGTCACAAGGAATAGCATGTGGATAATGTGCTACCCTTGCCCTCAGTAATGCAGCTTACATGTTTCGACACACAAATTCCTTTTGTCCATCAACAAAAAGTGTTAGCAATGCAGTTTTACAGTCCTTCGCAAGTGTGTAAAACTCTATACACTGTAGAACAGATTAGAGGCAACTATATACAATAATTTTTTATCTGGTCTGGTTGACCTGGGAGAAAGCAAGTTTTTGTCGTTGTTATACCTGAGTTTTACAAACAAATCTGCATAAGGTCGGAAAAAAGGTTTGCAGCCCAAGTCTTCTGCAGTCATTCTACAGATGGCGACTGCAAAAAGGGCACAAGGAAAAATATATTGGTCACATCAGGTTACCTAACACAGAAGAGCCAATGTTGTGGCTGCCTATTATAGCATATTTATTCATTTGATTTCCTTATTGTGTTGCAAATTGAGATGTTCAGAAGATTTCATTGGACACTAAAGCAGCCCATTACTACGCTGTAGATACCTGCAGATCCATGGCAGCTTTCCTTATAAAAAGCAGACTAGACTTATAGGACAGGTTTAATTAACTACAAAAACTCAAAAAAAAAAATCAATCAATTTGGGAGATTCGACTAGTTTTTTTTTTATTAATTTTTTTTCTTGTAACTTCTTGAAATATGTACCGATTAACAGGGAACAGCAAGAAGTAAAGGGCAAACCGAATAGAGCAAGAGTAACCTGGAAAAGGTAAAGACAGAGTGAGGCCCATCTTTTAAAAGGCCAGTCACTAACCGCACAAGATTTTACCCCTTGAAAAACCCCAATAATGACATCCTATGAAGGGAAGAGTTTGTGGCCCTTAAAATGGTCCAAAAGCAGTCCTGGAGTCTATAAGACTCCACGAACACCTGATGACCTGCCCCCAGATTTGTGATGCCCCACTGTGTAAACCCCCCACCCCCTCCTCCAGACGCCCTGTAAAACAAACTTTCTCATCGATCCAAAAACTCATGTGGTTCACCTTCAGATCTACCTTTAGCCATTCCAGGCATTTGTGAGTGGCTGGAGCAGGTGCGCACCACTAGATGGAGATGCAGCTGCCCCTACGCTTGGCTCCTTTCGACTAGACAGAGTCTTAGCAGATACTTCTGAGATGCTGCACCATAGGAGCAGGGAAAGCCTAGCTTTATTGGGCAACCTGTGGGGGGAGGGTGTTCACACAGCGGGGCATCCCAAAAAAAAAAAAACATTCACTTTCCTCTGCAGCTCTTCAATCCTATTCCAGTAGTAAGAAAACTTACAGTGCACACCAGCCACCTCTGTATTGAATACCCTTCCCTTAATTTCAGCACAGCAACACCATGGATAACAATGGAGGTGACATGCCAGAGACTGGCACACCCTCTATTGCAGTAAATGGAGGGCCAGTCACTGCCTGACGCAATGGGGAGGGAATTTATCCCAGAGATCACGGTTATAGGCTTTAGAACCACTATAGTCAAGGTGATCATTTATTAGGCAGAGGACTCCAACTACGTGATTAGGCAGACCAAGTCTGTCACAGGGCAGGTCCACTGCGAATGGAAGCAGCGAAGCAAATCATTTCTCCATTTTAAGTTTGTGTCTCTCCGAAGTGGAAACTGGAACACAATTCATCTCTTCATTGTGACCCTTTCCAGTTCCTGATCAGAAAAAGGGCCCATGGGAATGGGGTCGCTTCAATCCAGGAAACACTAGTAAGCATGCCTGCTGGCCGCTGGGGCTATTTTGGGGCAGGGCAAGTTTTATACTGCTAGACTAAGACAGAAGCACAGCATGAGGAATAAAAGGAGATTTTTTTTTGTGTTGTCTGGACAGGGTGTGCATCAAGTATGCAATGAAATCTGCTCCTAGCGAATGATCAAAGAAAAAGCTGTTCTTTTTATTGTCCCTTAGCAAAAAGGCTTGAAGCTTCAAAACATCTTTCTGAACCAACATCAAGGGCAACGAATTCCATTTCCGGGCCCAAGAATAGGTTACTAAAAAAATTTGGGGGGGGGGTGATTAAAAAGGGAAAGTAATAAAAAAAAGGTATTTCCATGCGGAAAGCTGGAAGATATGAAGTCGTTTTTTTGAATCCTTTCAGCAGTCTATAGGCATATGCGAATTTGCATACTGAAGTACACAAATTCTAAAGTAATAACATAACCAGACAACAGTGTGCAAGTAAATCATTCACATTTTAAAAGAAAAATCAAAATATTTCAATGGCTGCATTTCGTAGCCCATATTAAGTATAGATATTCATGGTGAAATTTTAAATGAACGGTACTTTGAAAAGCAAACCAAACTAAAGAAACCAGGCGTTGTTTGGTTGTGTTTTAATATTTCGTATACTTTGTTATAAATTCACCTTTGCTTAAAACGTCCCATGAAAAGATTTGCTCCATATGAAACGGAGGCAAAAAAAAAAAAAAAAAAAAAAAAAAGTTGAAAAGCATAATGCACATGGGGGCGTACATACAAATGCTAGAGCCATATGATGAAGCTTTGGAAAGGCCCGCATTAGGTAAGCTTAGTCCCCGGCATTTAACATCTCTATTTCAACTGTATACATGAAATAGGAACCCCCCCTCCTCAATTTATTAGCCAACTTTTAGATTGTCCACCATTTTGGATTGTGTAATGCTGGAACAAAATACAACATTTAAAATAAAAAAAAGTGCCTGAAGATTTCTCATTTAATGAATCTCAAAAAAAACCCACATGATGCAAATTTTATTAGCACCTCACAAATAAATCAGTCAGTCAAACTAAAATCGGATTATGTTTGGCCAACATATTCTTCACCACTTCATAACTGGGCACAATGTCTGGACACTTTGGTGATTTGATTATGAAGTGGTTCAAGATCAAGCCAAACACAAGAGAGAGTGTGTATATATATTTATACACACACAAAGGCAGGTACACCTTCTGGGAAGTGCCACGTTGGGGGGGGGGGGGGGGGGGGCACAGGACAACACCTGGAAACAGCATATCATAACTAGAGAACTGGCAAGGAAGATTTCTAAGAAACAGACAAAATGGGGTAGAATAGACAAATTTCAACAAAAGCAATTGCTGGGGAAGGCAGATATAATTAAGTGTAATGGACAAAGCCCCAGCTACAAAAAGGATTAACTAACCCTACTAAAAAAAAAAAAAAAAAAAAAAAAAAAGTTTGTTTTTTTTAAAGACAGACACAGTACACTTTTCTGAGGGACCCTTTTGGAAGGCTGGAATTTTCAAGGGTCTACTACTGAATGCCAAGTGCAATGGCAAAATCCCTTACATACCCAGATACAGATGCGCCATTTTTTAAAGCAAATATCTCAACGCACCAGCATTTTAATGATGAACAGCAGGGCGCCAATGCGTGGGCTAATTTAGTTCGCTCTCTTTTTAAAAAGTGCATCTGTTGCTCAGTAAGGTACAGAGAAATTTGCAGGGAGAGAAGGATAAAAAAAAAATCATTTGTAGCTTGACAAAATCCTCTAACCCATGCTGTGAACACTGCGCGGGGGGAAGAAGTAAGGAAAAAAAAAAAAAAAAAAAAAAGTATGTTGGTGCGTTTAAAAAAAAGAAAAAAAAAAAGAAAAAAAAAAAGAAAATTTGCCACCCAACACTCACAAGCATTTGCAAAGCTACAGTACATGTTGGCAAACTGTACTACCCACTTGCCAACATCAAACCACTTAAATCTGTCCCTTCTCCACCTCCAAACCTTCTTGTGGTTGTGGGGTAGAAATTATAAACGGGAGGGCAAGAAAAAAAAAAAAAAAAAAAAATGTATACGGAGCCTAGTTGCGTTGACCTTTGGCACCAAGAGGGGCAGGTTTCTACACAAGAGTGCGCCATTGATGATGGATTTCTCATTACATGATCCCATTTGCCATGTCAGGTGCACATAAGCCTTGTGAGCGCTTCATAGGCACCCTGGAGATTAGATGTCCATTTCAAACTGAGCATCATCACCTGCAGAGAAGCAAGAAATAAATAACCAGATTAGGATAGCAAATGTAAGCTAAAGCTCCCAAAACATAATAGATAAAAGTCAATATGAGTGGACGAAGGTCAACACTAGTTCTCTCTATTGCTCCAAATGGCAAAAGAAAATGTATTCCGAGATGTCTGCAAGAGAGCCTGTTCCTGTCTGCACACACATGCATATTGGTAGGTAGCGGATTCCTTAGAACTATACTAGGTTGTTAACAGTCATTTGGTAGACAGCTCTTTGTTGTGAATGGGGAGCTGGCGCTCCCACTGATTTCAATCAAAGGCCTTTGTAAACACAGCAACGTGCTGACTGGATGGCCCATGCATGCACTGTTGGAGCGGGGAAAGTTGAGTTTTACTGGGCAAGCTGGGGGTTTCACACAGTGGGGCATTCTGATTCAGTCAAATTCTCAGGTTTTGTTTTAAGTTTAAATGTTACTGTATTCATAGGTTATAAAAAATTGTATTAATAGACTTTGCACCCATGCCAGAACCCCCTCTGTGGGGCACCCGTTATCTTTCCATAAAAGCATTGTGGTGTTGGCACTTAAAATTTCTTAGTTTGGGCACTTAGTCCCTAAAAGGTTTGCCATCACTGCTCAAAAGCATGTTAAGTTTTAAAATTGAAGTGGATGCTGACAAACCGATTTACAAAAAGAAAATGTTGACAGTCTTTATTTTGGAACAAAATACTCACATTAGGTGCTCAATAGCTGGATTGCTGCCTTTTCCCCTCTTCCTGTCCGCTTAATCTCTCCTCCGCCCCCCCCCACTCCAAGTACATCGAGGCGATCCTTATTTCTTGTTTTTTTTTTTACGATTAAAGCTTGAATAAGGTCTGTAGCCAGATTTACAAGGCAAATTTGAGAAAGCTGATCGGCCAATCTAAAAACGTCAGGTGACAAAGGCTCACCACTGGCCGTTCCCCCCTCTACCTGTGCTCTACAATGTGCTCCTGTCTTGTGCACACAAGAGATTCAGCTGCCGCTGAGAAAGCATCGTAGGATCGCCGGCAAGACGTGTATACTGGCAATACCAGGGAGGTTAATTAGTGGCATAGAATGCTGAATAGATGGGAGGGGGGGGGGGGGGGAATTCGGCAAACATCCCCTCAACTGCTTACCTCCAGCTATGCATACACAATCAAGCTATACAGATAGGCATGGTGGAGGAGCATGCAGCAGCCGGAGGAAAATCGACCCAGGACCATTTTCACACACCAGGGCATTAATGGGGATGCCCCACACAAAGGCAGACCACCGGCCCAGCCTTACAGGCTTTTACAATGGTGCTTGCACCTCTTTAATGCCATATACATCTTCGAACCACAGGCTTTCCGGTGTAAACAGATCCATACAAAACCTAAAACTTACCAATAGCAGTCTTCCTGTCATGGTTGTTTATATTATTTGTCTCTACTTTAGGCTCGTCTACAGCAGTGTTAGGGCTGGTTACTCCAGGAATAGCAGGCAAGCGATGGGGAGGTGTCTGGGCCAAGGGAGAATTGCGACAATCCAGGAGGAATTTTCGATCATAAATGATCCGGGTACCTAGTAAAGAAGCAACAACAGCTTAGTCCCTAACACCATTCATGGACATTTGCACAGAGATAAAGGGGCATCTGTGAGAACATTTCTACCATAGCCTCCCAACAAGTTCAGGTTGAAGAATCTCAAAAACATTTATAACCAGTGGTGTCATAACTGGCTTTAATAGCATCATGGTTTACCAAGATCACAGACATGTTTGTAATGTTGGCCAACCACCCCAAAAAAAAAAAAAACACACACACACACACACACTATAGGGTCGATTCAGAGCCTGGTGCACAAGAAAACTGCCATTCCCTTTCATTGTCTACCGGGTGTAAATTTTCACCTGGTCCTGAATCAGTCACATGGTAGACAAAAGTAAATGGCAAATTTCCCTCCTAAAAAGGTTCTCACCAGCTCTGAATCAACCCCAACGTATGAAAGAGGGTGGGGGGATCCAATGTAAACACTTCTGCTATGTCTCCCGACTGCAGTGATGGTTGCTTTTCTTCCAAGACACATGGGTCAAATAGAGAATCCAAAGTGGGAGCAAAGTACAGTACGATTTGTTTTAAAAACATGCACAAAGGACTGAGTGCTAGGTTGGTCACTCACTCCAAGCAAAATTAGCAGATATATCAGTGGGAAGCTGCATAGCAGGGGCTACTGCTAGCCCCTATTATATTTCAACTCCAGGCTGGTACAAATCAGATATGAATTGGTTAACTCTCGACCAAAGGGCGGGACTGCAAGATAAAAAAAAAAAAATAGTGTGTGCCTCCAGTCTTCATATACCTGTCTTCCCATATCCAGTAATTTATAAAGCAGGAGGATTCAGACGCCTGGGAGGAAGGAAGTACAAAAGAACAGTACCCTTGTTTAATTCGTAATTAGGAAGAGAGCAAAGGTCAGTCTTATTATAACAATATATGCCCCTTTTTTATTAAGGCACTTAAGGATTAGATATGATGAGAGAAGGCGGGTTGTGGCGGCCTGGAGTGGAAGAGGAGCGAAAACAATTCTACAGGTGAGAATCACAGTATTGCATTTCCTCCCCTATTCCACTCCAGGCTGTCATAAATTAGATATGAATGGGATGCCCCAAAGCAGTACCCTTGTTTCAGGGAGGGATTCAGATTATAAAAACCCATATCACTTGGCCCGCAAGGGTAGCCATCCAAACTCAGGCATCAACTGAAGGATTCACCACATTCTGCAATACTTTACGGCCAAAAGCAGCATCCGCAGTAGCTCCGACATCTAAAATTTGGTATAGGTATGTACAGAGGACCAGGTTGCGGCCATACAGACTTGTTCTGCCAAGGCTTGATGCTGAAACACCCAAGAAGAGATGATAGCCCTAGTAAAATGGGCAGTAACACGGAAGGGATGCTGCTTATCTCTACAACTGTAGGCCCGAAGCACCACCAGCCTAACCGATCGGCTGATGGTAGACCTGGCTGGAGCTAAAGCCACTCTTGGGCCTTGGGAATGACGAAAAAGGAATCCATCCTATGGAAGGCCTGGGTAGCCGAGATATAATATTTAAGTGCCCTGACCACATCCAAGGAATGGAGATCCCCTTCCTAACTGTTGGATGACAGGGGCACAAGGATGGTAAAACCATCTCATTGATATGAAAAGAGTAGACAACCTTGGGCAGGAAGTCCTGCTTGAATCAGAAGACTGCCTTGTCCCTGTGAAAAACCAGGTAAGGAGAGCTGATAAAAAGTGCTGCCAACTCAAAAACGTCTAACTGAGGTGATAGCAACCAGAAAGAGGACCTTCAGTGTCAGTAAGAACAGAGAGGTGTGCCCAAGGGGTTCAAAAGGCGGACCCTGTAAGACTTATAATACCAAATTCAGATCCTATGAGCGACACCCCACATAAAGGTCCTAATAAGACTATCTTCTGCGATAGGCCTTTGAAAAAAAAAAAAAAAAAAAGGATGGACAAAAGTTTTTGGCAAGAGAACCCCCCTCCCCTCATACCAGGCCATAAAACATCTATCATTTATTATAGAATTTGGGGAAGTTGTCTTTCTTGCCTTAATCATTGTCTTAATGACACCATATGACAGGCCTTTTTTTGACAGGATGCAGGTTTCAATAGCCAGGCCATTAAAGCTAGCACTAAAGAATTGGGGTGCCACAGGGAGCCTTGCATGGCTAGATCTGGCTGATTGGGCAGGTGCCAAGGATGGCCATCCATCATTCTTAGCATGTCGGCAAATCAACACCTTCTTGGCCAAAATGTGGCAATTAGGATGGCTGGGACTCCATCAAGATAGATCTTCAACAGATGTTTCAGAAGCAGAGGAGGAAAGGCATAGAGCAGCCTAAATGTTGACCAAATGGACGTCAACACATCCATCCTCCTGGCCACATGGTCCCTGTTCCTGAAGAAAAACCCTCGGAACCTTATGGTTGAACCAGGAAACAAAGGTCCACCTCCGGGGGATATATTGTCCAGGTAGGGCAGCACACGTATGCCCCTTAGCCTTATCAGGGACATCACCCCCGCCAGCACCTTGGTGAACACCCTGGGAGCCGACGTGAGGCCGAATGGCAAGGCCACAAATTGGTAATGCTGATCTTTCAGTGCAAATCTGGGAAACCTTTGGTGTCCTGGAAACACCGGGACGTGAAGGTAAGCATTCTTGATGTCTACGGACGTCACGAAGTCCCCTGGGCGCAGAGATCCGATGGCCGAGCGCAGAGTTTCCATGCGAAAGTGCCTGTTCTTGACAAATTTGTAGAGGATCTTTAAATCCAGAATGGGCCTGACTGACCCATCCTTCTTGGGTACTGTGAAAAGGTTGGAATAGAACCCCTTGCCCCCGTCTCCAAAGGGGACCTTGCAAACAACCCCTAGATCCAGGAGACCCTGCACGACCAGTAACAAGAACTGAGCTGAGGCAGGGTCCTGTGGAATCCAGGACCCAATGAATCTGGTGGTGGGGGGGGGGGGGGGGGGCGTACAGAAAATCTATCTTGTAGCTGGAGGACACTACCTCCTAAATCCACCGGTCTGAGACGTGGCGCCTCCAGACATGCTTGAAGTGCTGCAGACGTCCCCCCACCCTGACGGGCGAGGGCGCCCCTTCATGCCTGAGGGGGTCTTGGGAGGGGCTTTGGGCTTGGACCCCCAGGAGGAACCGGAATGGCGTCCTCTATTCCTGTGCCAGGAATCTGCGCGGGACCCAGCGAAGGACACCCCTTTTCCCTGTTTAGCCTCACGGTAGGGGATTGAAAGGGTGCCCTGGCCTCGAAAGGGACGAATCTGCCAACTGCGCTGGGGTAACTTGCCTCCTTTGGCGAAGAGGTCTAGACGGTCCCCAAACAGGCGCAGCCCTTTAAATAGAAGTCCAGTAAGGGCTTTCTTAGCGGCATTGTCAGCGTCCCATTGGCGCAACCAAACCGCGCGGCGTATAGCTACCGCCAGGGCAGAAGATCTGCAGACAGGATAACGTTTACAAACACATCAGTTAGATAGTGCATTGAAAGTATCAGCTGGCAACTCATCTGTGCCATCGAGTGCATTCCTGACCATGGCCCTGAGCGCTACTGCCATAATGGCTAAGGCGCAAACCGGGCGCAGAGTCGCTCCCCCAAATGCAAAGGCATGGCATGCCAATTGATCAATACGCCGGTCCTCAGAGTCCCGCAGCGTAGTAGTGTCAGGGGAGTGCATAATAGAGGTGTTGGACAACCCTAGAATAGGAGCATCGACCTCGGGGGGCGATGACCAGCAATTAACCAAGTCAGCAGGGAAGGGATACTTCCTATCCACACTCTTAGGGATCCCTGGAAGTCTACTGGGAGGTTTTCACATTCTTTAAGCACTAGGCTATTGAAATGGGTTTGCTCGGGAAATTCCAGACGAGCCTTAGCAGTATGAAAAAGCTCACCCCTTTGCCTGGGAGCCGCAACAGGGGGAGAGATGGACAAAACTTCAAATATCTGAACCAGCAGTCTGTCAATATCATCCGAGGTCCAGTGCTCGGAACCAGACTCGTCATGACCCCTTGACTCGTCATATGACCCTGAGTCAGAGAACAGCTCCCCTTCGTCCGAGGGGGTATGGCCGTAAGGATGCAACAACTCATCAGATTCCATAGGGAAAAGAGCAGAGTCAGGGGTTAAATGCCGCCTCTTTGCGGTGGCCTTACGCGCTAATGAGCTAGCAAGCAATCTTTCAACACTGGCCAGTCTAGTAGCCACATCAGGATGAGAATCCCCGCTTGTATTGGGGGTTAGACTCAGGCTTGGGGGAGAAGGTGAAGTGAGGCGAGGTGCAGGCCCAGCCACTGAAGAGGCGGGAAGAACCGATAACGTCTGCTGTGTACAAGGAACACAGACCCGTGCATTGTCACCGCTGCTAGGTAAGACCCCACAAGCTACACACAGCCGGGCTTGTCCCAAAGGAACCCCGTTCACAATATCCTGGGACGCCTCCATATGGTGATTTAATCGGCACAATAGGCCAGTAGGGATTGACGCTGTAAGCTACCCTGGATGCCCCAATAACCCGCAGGGAAGTGGGAGTAAATTTAATAGTCTCAACTGGGAGATACACCGGGCCAGGAGAAGCCACCGGAATCCACGGTCTGAAAGACATAAGGGGAACAAGAATGTCAGAGCCATGCGCAAGGGCACTTACGGACAGAGGGGGGAGGGCGGTCTTCACCACACGCGTGCGAGTAAAAAATGGCGCCAAGCGAACCTTGAAGGGCCGGGCCAGAGCTGACCGTGACGCGGAGCGCGCCAAGCCAGCCCCCCCCCGGAGAGCACGAAGCTCCAAAAACGCGTAGCCAATAGAGAAAAACAGGGCAGTGATGCCTGAAGGAATTGATCGAGTGGATTACTGCAGCAGAGCCACTACAGGCTAAAAAAGAGACGCCGCAGCATCAGCAAAGCCACCGCCGCCTGTGCAGTACAACCATATAGGAAGGGCGCAGCAGCGACCAATAAAAGTAAAAAGTACACAGCGCGGCTCTGACACCCATTCCCAGTTAAACGCGATACTAAGGCCATAAGCGTGTAATAGGGTACACTGAGGCCGCCATACTCACAAACCCCTCCCCCCCCCCTTTCTTTCCCCCCGGGCTAAGGGGGGGGGAACGAGGGAGGATGACAACCCTTTACACAGGTTTCACCGCTACACGGGGCGTGGGGCAATGATGCGGGAGGGGCATCCCCTAAAGGCTCACCATCAGCCTAAACCGCCTACCATTTAGTGGGGGACTGCGGTGGAGCAGGGCTCCATAAGCACGCATGGTGCTGCCTACCTTCACCCGACCAGCGCAGCCCAGGCTGGGAGGCACATCACAAATAGGACGGGTGGGAGCAGTCCAACAGGGCCGCAGGCTGTAATAGCCCCGCTCACCTGCGAGAGAGTGATACTTCATGTCTTCGCAGTCAGCACTGCAGAGAAATCTGGGGATGTATATGAAGGGCCAGGAGGAGCCTGTTTTTGCATGTCTGCAGTGCACAGCGCCATCTGGCGGAGGATAACCCAAGTGTAAGTATTATATCTGGAGCAAGACGTACTGTATACTTAGAATAAATCTATAACCAGGTCCCTCCAAAGAGGGGCAAAGCGTAGAAGACGTCCCCCCATCCAACTGGGTGAGGGTATCCCTTCATGCTTGGGAAGGCTGGGGGGCACTGGGTTTGTTTTCGCCACCTTGCTAGGTGCCATAGCTAAAATCCAGGTGTTAAAAAGTCCTGCAGTCACGAGTCCCCCTCAAGTAGATGGTAGCCTCCGTCACTTACTGGGTCAGCTACAGTGCTGCTATTGGCTAAGCAGTCATCCATGTCTGCAGTTTTCCCAACATTAATCCAGGGAGAACACGGGCTCTGTGTCCATCTTCTGCTGTGGGATTAAGTGGCTTGTGGCAAGCAGCCAACTAATTTAAATTAAAATTAGCCTTAAAGTGATTCAGCAGGAAACGCCACAACAGGAGACGTTTGTTGGACTAGCACTGATTAGCTGCGTTGGACAATCAGCATCTCACCTGATCACTAGATCTGAGTCCACGGTCCTGCGCTGTCTGGGTCCCAAACATGTGGTCAGGTTTGGTGGCAGGTCAGGTTTCTGACTCACCATCAATCTCAGGCATGCTGCCATGCACCCTGCATTCACTGCAATTGGGGTAGTGGGCTGAAGCCTGACATGCACTCTCCAGTGTAGAGAATGGAGAGGGCATGTGACTAATGACTGGGGATGTGAGGTGGCCCGCAAGTGAATGAAGTTTGACATCAGGAAATGAGGTCTGTGGCACCAGCTACAATCCAGTGATCAAGTGAGTTGCTGAGTGCTGGACTAGCACCGGATAGTGACGAGAGTACCGTTTAGACTTCTGAACCACTTCAACACTGTGGGTGAGATGGTAGGGGGTGAGCCTTCATAGCCACTTAAAGTAAATCTGCAGATCCAAACCATAGTTTCTGCTTAGATGTGCAAAGAGGGTACACTGGGTATGGCATTTCTTGGAGCCACTGCTTTCGTCTGCTATGGAACTAGACAACAGCCATATTTGCTGCTCTTCCATGTCACATGGGTCAAATAGAAAATTCCACACAGTAGCAGGTGAGGCAGCAAACCACAGAAGTGATCAGGACAGATGTGGTTCCCTTTGGAAGGGTGATTAGGCTGCAGGCACCCAATGTTACAGAGTCAGCTCAGACATTTTTTTATTTTTGTACAGGTCCTCTAAGCATGTGCATCATGAACAGTAACTGAGTGTCTACTTTTACAGGAAGTTATACTATATGCAAACAATGTCCTAAGTTAACAACAAAGAATCACATGAGCCGGAGTCCCAACAATAACTTGGCATTACGTACCAGCCCTTGTGACACTGAGAACATTGCTTGGAGTCTACCCAGTAAAGTGGAAGCAAGCACTTAATATAAGCTGAAAAATCAACATGTGACCACGTGCCACAGCCCAGGAGACAACTGGTTTACCTGCTCAGAGGAAGAAAACTATTTCACTGCCTAGAGACCTGCCCTCCACTATGTGTAGTTTTGCCCAGGGCAAGGATGCCAGAACAGATGTCTTTACAGACTAATATTAAAGCGGACCAATCAAATCTCCAGGGACCGCCGACATCCCGATCCGTGATGCCCCACTGTGTGAAACTCCCTAGATACCCCGCTAACCCCTTAGGTTTCTGCTGTTCCCACACTACGGGTTTTTTCGACGCATCCCCGGCATCCCTGCAGTTGTGTGCGCTCCAGCCATAAAGATAGGTGGGATGCGCAAGGAAGTCTGTCGCCAGCATATTATAAGGCGCTGGTTGGACGATCACCCATGCCATGGGAACGCCGGAAAGGTGAGTAGAGTGGTCGATCTGGAGGATTTCACACAGCGGGGCATCCCAGTTCAGGATACCTCGGGGGGCAAGAACCAATCACCAGGCTAGTCAAAACCCTGGTGATAGGTCCTTTAAAGCAGAGGCTGGTAAAGTCCTAATAAAGCTTACAAACATCTTGTGACACAATAAAAACAAGCAAAAATGAGGCTTCTTGTAGCACCGCCACCAGAAGCCCAGCTGGAGCTTGCTACATTCCTAAAGAGAGCAGCACAAGCCAATCATTCTGCAGGGAGGGGCTGGGGTTCACTTTAAAAGCCAAGAATGCTGCGACTTTGTACTGCAAGTGCCATGTATTCCAGGAAACTCTTGCAGAGTCCATCACATTACTGTACGTCACAGAAACAGACTTCCCTGTGTTTTCTCTGCTGCAGTACTGCAAGCTGTTTTGTTACAAGCTCGTATATAGTCATGCCACCTCCTGTCGCCTCCCCTTCACTTTCCCTCCCCATTACGCAACAGTCATGAGGTTCCCCTGGCTTCCTTACCCTTGTTTACAGTGTGCAGCATTGCAGGAGGCATGGCTAGGAATAACAGCCAATGAGCATTGCTTAAAAACATATTGAGGTCTTTATTATTAGGTCTTTTTTAGGTCTATTATGTGTATATATGTCTTCCAAAACCCATGCTTACAGATAAACAAGAAGAGCACGGTACCTGCCTTTAAGAGGGAAACAAAACCTGTAAAAGTATACATTTTTTTTTTTTTTGCTTTTTACAAACAGCGCTGTGCCAGTGTAAAAGATCTTCACGACCCTGTTACATTAGGACAACCTGGCTCATAGGGCAATACCCCCAACCTAATCTATGCCAGTTGCCCTTACCAATAACCCCGCACCTCATCACCAGAGAGCACCAGGGTCTGCGGCACAGAACTCACACGTTGGCAAGTGCAGTTGTAAAAAATTACTTACATTTTACATCATCTGAAGAAAGTGGACCAAAACCCAACTTGGGCAGTCCTGGAGTCTATAAGACTACAGGGCAAACCTCTGCTCGTGGCATCCAAATTTGGGATGCCCCACCAAGTGAAACCCTGTTGAATCGCCAGTAAAACCTACCTGATTCCCATTCCAAAGGTGCATGTGTGGGCAGATGTGCACTACGCTGTATGCCAGCGGCAGGCATTTGGGAATGGGTGACACAGGCACTCCCCCTGCTAGAGACCAGCGACAAAATTGCCTTCACTCAGCCCTAAGCAGATTCATAGCCAAACGGGCAGAATGGAGCTAAGTGCGACGAATAGCTGTGTGCCCCTGCCCTGGGACTGGGGAAAGGAGAGTTTTTCTGGGTTACCGGGGTGGGGCCATATAGCGGGCATCCTAAGTTGGTATGCCCCAGGGCAAAAAACACTTTTTGGGTTTTGGTCGACTAAGTCTTAAAGAGGACCAACCATGTCCTATGGAAGATATATGTATGAACTCCTCTTAGAATCCTGGTAAAGAACTGGATCAAAAAGTGCACTCGATTTTGGCTTCGTCTTACCGGTAGCAGTTTTTCTATGAGTCTTTCAGGGCAGCCATGGAGAGCGGCTTCTCCCCTTAGAGAGAAAACGAAAACTGGGACAGTTTAAAAGCCCCACCCCTTCCTCCCAGACCTCAGTATTATGCAAGAACATTAAAACAAGTAACTACTGTACTAATTGGGAGGGTTATATGGGCCATCCTAAAGAACTCATAGAAACACAGTTACCGGTAAGCCCAACGAGGATATCCTCCCCTCATCCTTCAGGATGGCCATGGAGAGGACAAACCAGAAATGCATCCCAAGGGTAGGATACTGCCTGTAAAACTTTCCTACAAAGATTGTTGCTCATCAGATAATAAGTATGTTTTAAAAAATGTGTGGGGCAGAGACCACGTGGCAGCTTTACAAATATCAATAGATGCCCCCTTCTTTTCTGCCCAGGATGTTGTGGACGCGGTTGTGGAATGGGCTGAAATATAAGTAGGTGGAGTATCCATACAGGTGTAGGACAAGGAGATGGCCTGCCTAATCCATCTAGCAATGGTATCCTCAGAGGCCGAAAAACCTCTATTCTTGCCACAAAAGATCTGTTCTATGGAAATCATAAGTATGTTCTAAGTAGGAAATAAGGCATCTACAGATGTCAAGAGATTCAGCATTTTCCTCATTTAACTCTGAATCGAGTGTAAATGAATGTAAAATAATATCTTGAGTAAGGTGAAATTTGGAGTATATCTTGGGCAGATATAAGGGATCTGGCTTAAACCTGACCAACAGCCTGGAATAGTTGGAAAAGAAAGGTAGCAGCCATTTTGGAGCTTCCTCTCCCAACTGATAACAAATGCACAGTAACAGGAAGCCCAGCATGACCTGTAAGCCCATGAGCAGCCATCTTGTTTTTAAAATGTATCCCATTAGCTGTTAGAAAAGGGTAAATTCATTTTTATGTGCAACAATCTAAATTGCCCTGGAGGGGGACGCATATGAGCACTGCTTGTTGTGTTGGTCTGATTTAAGTCATTTTTGACTGTTGGTCCGATTTAATGACTGACTATCTGGAAGATCCATACAGTAAGGCTCCCGCATGGAGAAAGCCAGAAGCTCGCTAGCCCTGCTAGCAGAGGTAATGGATAGGAGGAAACTTTGTCTGTAGCCTCCTCAAGTGGTTCAAATGGAGGTTTTACTTAGCCCCTCAGGCAATGTCGACTATGGGAGGACTGTCCTGGCCACCTCCGGACATCGGGTGAACTATACCCAGTGATAAAATGGTCCGGGGCTCCTGGAGTGGGAAAAAAAAAAGGCTGCAGCCTATCTGTCCAGTGATTTCCTTAGAGAGTGAACACAAAAAACTGGAGGTAAAGGGGAAGTGGTGGGGTTTAACTTCCGTTCAGTTTGTATCTCCTACCAGGAGGAGGAACCGCTTTCTCTCCAAGGGTCATCCTGAAGGACGATGGGAGAAAAGTCAGGACATCCATTTGAGGAATTGTTATGGAACATGTGCTTCAATGAATTGTCATGTCGCGTCTCTGAAGCTCACCAGAGACTTTCCACGGACTGTCGCTGAAAGCTTGGCTCAGCTCACACAGAGTCATGCAAACCAGCGGTTGTCCATAAACCTCTACTGTTCCAGCAATAGGCCACCCCAGCACATCACTCAAATATGAGCACTTACAGTACTCCACCACACCGGGACCTAGCGCTGAAAAGGATTGGTATAGAGAAGGGGCAAGAAGGGAGCACGAAGATGCAGAGGAAAAGCATTTCGGGTAACATTTCCTAGACTGTAAGCAAGGTAGATGTTTTTATTTAAAAATCAATACCAAGTTGAAAACAAAATACAAGGTACTGACCTACCCCCAGCATTGTCTACTGCAGTGAAGCTGATGAGACTTTAGAGTAAACTGAAAAGTCAAAACAGAACAGCTCAATTGCCTACCCTGCCCGCAGCCAACCAGGGGGGCATGCATGTCTGCAACTAAGCATAATACTCACCCTAGTTTGTTCCCACAACCCATGCTCTGATGCATATTTGCATGTGGTGCTGGCGGTCACATGACTTTAGGCGTGACAACATCCCAAACATGATCTCAATTAAGGACACATGACTGCCAATCAGGATTTGCTGGGTGGGCATGTGCAATGACATGATAGGTACCCACCTGGTTTCAGCTTTGGTAACCGGGTCCCTTTAGTCACATAGGTGTTAAATAAATAAGTACATAGAGCGGATGCCATGAGGATATTTTTTTTTTTTTTTACACTTGATTTGGTGGGAGAGGCTTTACACAGGCCTGACTGAATAAAGTGGACATAAACAGGCAGGCTTTGCAGCCATTGCAATACACATGTGGCACATGGAAGGCAGTCATTCCATCAAACAAAAGTAGGAAGAATATAGGAGCTGCCATTAGGGCATGTTGTTATACTTTGAGGAGGTCATGTGCTAGAAGGAAGCAAGGCTGTTTAAACATGACTAAGGTGTACATAAACAGGAAAACTTGGCAGCCACACCAATGCACAGACAGCACATGGAGGACGGTCCTGCCATATTGTACAGGCACCCAGCTGCCCTGGGGAGGGGGGGCATGGCAGGTTCAGGCAGGCTGTGGCTACCAGAGGGGTGCAGTTACCCCAATGGGCAAATGTTTAATAACAAGAATATGAAAGGGCATTATTTGGAGCAGCAAATACCCACTGCAATGCTTGGAGGTGACCAACACTGTGGGCACCTTGCTACGTTTTTTACTTTCTAGACTGGCTGTAGTTTTTAAACACAGTCCTGCTTAAATCAATGCTATTCTTAATTTATTTGCGAAAGCATAAAATAAACAGTATCTAGAGAGTGTTGTGTATATTTGGAGGAGGTCACACTGGGAAACTTGGCAGCCACCGTGGTAAACAGGCAGCACATGGAGGCCAGCCATGCCATATTGTGCAGTCACACAGCTGTCCGTGGGGTGGGCATGGAGGAGCTATACATGGAGTATAGGGACCAGGCCACCATGAATCATGCAGGCTGTGTACATACTAAGATGCCAGTGGTAGGGGTGCAGTGTGCCCTGAGGGCAACTGAAGTTATTTTGGCAGGAGGCCCAACTTTTGCGCCCTGTCCCCCAGGCCACATACTGAGGAAAAGAAAGCACTAGTGTCAGGCATCATACCTGGCGCAGGAAATACCCACTTGTAAGTAATACTATAAAGCAGCTAGGTGCCCATGTTTACTTAGCCGTCAGTTTAAAAACATTTTCTAAACATAGGCTTGCTTTAATCAAAACAATGCTTCATTTATAATAACTACGGTTCCTAGAAATCAAAAGCATGAAATAAATATTATATAGAGAAGCCATGAGGGTGTGTTGTATACCAGTCATTGAAGCTTTATACAGACCTCACCAACATGTATATAAACAGGAAGACACACAGGCAGCACATGAATGGCTGCCATGCCATATTGTGCAGGCACACAGCTGTTCCGGGAGGTGGACATATACACGGCTTATAATAAAGACCAGGCTGTCATGAGTCATGCAGGCTGCACACAAACATGGTTGACAGAGGGGGGAGAGATGCAAGTGGCCCCTGAGGGCAACTGTGGTTATCATAGGTGAAGCTCTGATACGCAGCAATTGAAGGGCAGAATATTTGGTGCAGGAAATCCCCACTGCCCTGCCTGCCGGTGACTAACATTATGGGACTCTGCAGTTTGGCTATCAGTTTCACAGCCATTTTTAAACACAGACTTATGTATTACCGTAATCAATTTTGCTTAATGTATGGAAATAAGTATGTAATAAACAGTATATGGACAAAGCCATGAGGGTGCGCTGTGTATATATGGAGGAGGTCAGGCAGGACATCTTGGCAGCCAAAGCGATACAGAGGCGACAAGCACATGGAGGGCAGCCATGCCATATTGTGCAAACAGCTGCCCAAGAGGGTGGGCATGGAGGGGCCATACATGGTGTAGAGAGACCAGGCTATCACCAGCCATTAAGGGTGTGAACAAACATGGCTGTCAGAGGGGTGCAGTGGCCCCTAAGGACAGCCATGCCACATTGTGCAGGCACACAGCCACTCCAGGGGTAGGCATGGTGTAAAGAGACTAGGCTGTCATGCAGGCTGTAAACAAACAAGGCTACTGGGGGGGGGGGGGGGGGTGTTCAGTGGCCCTTGAGGACAGGACAGCCATGCTATATTGTTCAAGCACCCAGCTACCCCCAGGGCAGGTATGGTTGGACCGTCCATAGTGTGAAGAGATTAGGCTGTCACAAGTCATGCAGGCTGTAAACAAACATGGCTACCGGCGGGGGGGGCGTTGCAGTGGGCCCTGAGGACAGCCATGCCATATTGTGCAGGCACCCAGCTACCCCCAGGGCAGGTATGGTTGGACCGTCCATAGTGTAAAGAGATTAGGCTGTCACGAGTCATGAAGGCTGTAAACAAACATTGCTACTGGGGGAGGGTGCGGTGGACCCCCGAGGACAGCCATGCCATATTGTGCAGGCACCCAGCTACCGCCGGGGGCAGGCATGGTTGGACCATACAGGGTGTCGAGACTAGGTTGTCACGAGTCATGCAAGCTCTAAACAAATATGGCTACCATTGACTTGAGTGTCGATGTGACAACACTACGGGCCACTTGCTTCATTTTGTTTTTAAATGTGACTGGCTGCCATTTGAAAAACACCGGCTTGTTTTAATCCATGCAGCATGCGTAAGTGATAATAAATAGTATCTAGAGGAAGTAATGTGGGTGTGCTGTGTATACATGGGAGGACAGGTAGAAAAGCTGGGCAGCCATGTAATATAGTGCAAGCACACAGCTGCCACAGGGAGAGTGGGCATCCAGGGGCAATACACAGTGTATAGAGACCAGGCGGTCACCAGTCATGCAGGATGTGAACTAACATGGCTGCCAGGGATTACAGCAGCCCATAAGGGTGGCCACACCATACTTTGCAGGCACACAGCTGCCATGAGAAGGGTGGGCATCCAGGAGCCATAGACAGTGTATAAAGACCAGGCGGTCACCAGTCATGCAGGATGTGAACTAACATGGCTGCCAGGGATTACAGCAGCCAATGAGGGTGGCCACACCATACTGTGCAGGCACACAGCTGCCATGAGATGGGTGGGCATCCAGGAGCCATAGACAGTGTATAAAGACCAGGCAGTCACCAGTCATGCACACTGTGAACAAACATGGCTGCCAGGGGGTACAGCAGCCCATGAAGGTGGCTACACCATACTGTGCAGGCACACAGCTGCCATGAGAAGGGTGGGCATGGAGGGACCATACACAGTGTATAGAGACCAGGCGGGTCACCAGTCATGCACACTGTAAAACATGGCTGCCAGGGTGTACAGCAGCCCATGAGGGTGGCCACACCATACTGTGCAGGCACACAGCTGCCATAAGAGGGTTGGGCATCCAGGAGCCATACACAGTGTATAAAGACCAGGCGGGTCACCAGTCATGCATGCTGTGAACTAACATGGCTTCCAGGGGGACAGCAGCCCATGAAGGTGGCCTCACCATACTGTGCAAGCACACAGCTGCCATGAGAGGGGTGAGAATGGAGGGGCCATATACAGTGTATAGAGACCAGGCAGTCACCAGTCATGCAGGCTGCAGACAAGCGGGGGTGCAGTGGTCCCTGAGGGCAAATAGGGTTCCCCACTAACTAGGGGAGTTCTGTGTACATATGGTGGAGGTCAGCCATAGCAGTACACAGGCAGCACATGGGGGGCAGCCATACCATACAGTGCAGGCACAGTGCTGCCCCCTAGGAACGGCTGTCATGAGTCATGCAGGCTGTGTACAGGCATGTGTGCACACAGAGGGCAGTGTATAGGGGCAGCCGGGCACAGTACTGCCCCCTAGGGGTGGGCATGGAGGGGCCACACATGGCTGTCATGCAGGCTGTGTACAGGCATGTGTGCACACAGAGGGCAGTGTATAGGGGCAGCCATGCCATATAGTGCTGCCCCCTAGGGGGGGCATGGAGGGGCCACACATGGCTGTCATGCAGGCTGTGTACAGGCATGTCTGCACACAGAGGGCAGTGTATAGGGGCAGCCGGGCACAGTGCTGCCCCCTAGGGGTGGGCATGGAGGGGCCACACATGGCTGTCATGCAGGCTGTGCACAGGCATGTGTGCACAGAGGGCAGTGTATAGGGGCAGCCATGCCATATAGTGCTGCCCCCTAGGGGGGCATGGAGGGGCCACACATGGCTGTCATGCAGGCTGTGTACAGGCATGTGTGCACAGAGGGCAGTGTATAGGGGCAGCCAGGCACAGTGCTGCCCCCTAGGGGTGGGCATGGAGGGGCCACACATGGCTGTCATGCAGGCTGTGTACAGGCATGTGTGCACACAGAGGGCAGTGTATAGGGGCAGCCAGGCACAGTGCTGCCCCCTAGGGGTGGGCATGGAGGGGCCACACATGGCTGTCATGCAGGCTGTGCACAGGCATGTGTGCACAGAGGGCAGTGTATAGGGGCAGCCATGCCATATAGTGCTGCCCCCTAGGGGGGCATGGAGGGGCCACACATGGCTGTCATGCAGGCTGTGTACAGGCATGTCTGTACACAGAGGGCAGTGTATAGGGGCAGCCGGGCACAGTGCTGCCCCCTAGGGGGGGCATGGAGGGGCCACACATGGCTGTCATGCAGGCTGTGTACAGGCATGTCTGCACACAGAGGGCAGTGTATAGGGGCAGCCAGGCACAGTGCTGCCCCCTAGGGGTGGGCATGGAGGGGCCACACATGGCTGTCATGCAGGCTGTGTACAGGCATGTCTGCACAGAGGGTAGTGTATAGGGGCAGCCAGGCACAGCGCTGCCCCCTAGGGGTGGGCATGGAGGGGCCACACATGGCTGTGTACAGGCATGTCTGTACACAGAGGGCAGTGTATAGGGGCAGCCGGGCACAGTGCTGCCCCCTAGGGGGGGCATGGAGGGGCCACACATGGCTGTCATGCAGGCTGAGTACAGGCATGTGTGCACACAGAGGGCAGTGTATAGGGGCAGCCAGGCACAGTACTGCCCCCTAGGGGTGGGCATGGAGGGGCCACACATGGCTGTCATGCAGGCTGTGTACAGGCATGTCTGCACACAGAGGGCAGTGTATAGGGGCAGCCGGGCACAGTGCTGCCCCCTAGGGGTGGGCATGGAGGGGCCACACATGGCTGTCATGCAGGCTGTGTACAGGCATGTCTGCACACAGAGGGCAGTGTATAGGGGCAGCCGGGCACAGTGCTGCCCCCTAGGGGTGGGCATGGAGGGGCCACACATGGCTGTCATGCAGGCTGTGTACAGACATGTGTGCACAGAGGGCAGTGTATAGGGGCAGCAGGGCACAGTGCTGCCCCCTAGGGGTGGGCATGGAGGGGCCACACATGGCTGTCATGCAGGCTGTGTGCGCAGGAGGGGAGCAGGCCTCGCACAGACATGGCGGTCACACACAGGGAGGCCGGGGTTAGGCCCGGGTGACATGTGCTCGGGCAGCCCGCTGCAGTATGGCCTCCTCCTCACGCCTAGTTGCAGGCCCGGTAGGTGCCGCTTACCTCCAGGGGTGGTGGAGAAGAGGGTGCCCCCGGGGGTGGTGCAATAGTCATGAGGTAGCTGAGAGGAGTCGCTGATGGGGATGGTCCTGGTGGGGATGGCCCGGCTCTGGCTCTTGTATGGCCCGGTGGACATGTTTGTTGTTGCTGCTGCAAGCCCGGAGCTGGATGTGTGAGCGAGCGGCGGGGACACTGAGAGCAGGCGGCGAGGAGCGGGGCGGCCAGGAGGAGGAGCCGAGGCTGAGGGGCGGGGCTGCCAACAGGAGGAGGAGGGGCCAGGGCGCACGCTGCGCGAGGATTGGCTGATACTTCCTTGTCTCTCTCTCCTCCGCCCCGGCCAGGAAATGAGCTCACCCACCGCTATTAACCCCCCCCCGCTGCCTGAGCTCCACCGGGGGAAATAGACGGGGGATGTTATTATGTTATCCCCTTGCACCATTCCCTCTATTGTAAATAGGTCCCAGCTGCAGCCATGGGGCGTCCTGTAGCCAGCAGCAGGACTGACCTCTTAATTCTTACTGTGAGTGATTGGATAAGCTGTTCTATCCTGCAGTACAACAGAATTTTTCGCCCCACCAATAATGTAATTTGACAACCCGGGATTCGGTTCTTGGCACCCAGGGATGCCCCTCTATTTGAACCCCCCCCCATTGCCAGTGAATTCACCGCTGATCCAATGGCACATGTGTGGGCGCCAGGGCCGGCTCCAGGTTTACGTGGGCCCTTGGGCGGCATGGTCTCATTGGGTCCCTCTGTGGTGAGGAGGGACATCCCAAATCTGGATGCCCCCTTTAATCCTGACCTCAGAGTCTAAATGAATCTAGGTTCACCTGAGTTTGGATGCCCCTGTGTGTGACCCCCGCTTGTTCATTATTTTCCTGGAACTGGTGAATGCACTGTGGTATCGCCAGTTTGAGTTAACGGCCAAACCAGGGGGGTCTTTCACAAACAGGGGCATCCCAAATTGCCCCTGTAAAGCGGATCAAAACCCAGGGGTGGAATGGCTTGTATAGCGGGTATGCCAATGATCCCAGGGGTTTTTACACAGTAGGGTATCACAGATTGGGATGCTCCAGGGATCAGAAATCAGCTGGGGTGGGCAACTTAAAGCGGACCTTCACTCTGAATAAGAGCCTATAGATCTTATATGTTTCCCACACCCTGTACATACAGATTGCTTACATTAAAAATCATCCTACCTGCATCTACTGCATGTTATGAGCCTTTAAACATCCAAGATGGCGGCTCATGGAACATCAGGCAGCCTGCAAATAGGAAGTGTCTTCTGATGTGTTGCTCTGCATTCTGGGATTGCTGTCCTTCCCCTGACCACAGCCCTGCCCTGTCTGTGCAAAGCACAGCTATAATCCGCCCTCCTGTACTTTATCCCACTCTCCTCAGTATGTGTGGTGCTTATGAGTCAAGATGGCAGCGCCCGTATCCTAGAGTCCTGAACAGAGTTGCAGCCCAGTGGGGGAAAGAATAATAAGTAAGTGACTAAAAACTTAAAATATATTAACTTTAGATGCTGCAAGTTTTTTAAGGGTTTGGGCTTTTCAATAAATCATGGTGAAGGTCCAGTTTAATTCTTACTGTGAGTCAGTGGATTAGCTGTTCTCTCCTGCAGTTCAACAGAATTAAAGTGGACTGAAACCCTGCTGGATCGGCCCGGGAATGATCCATCCCCCTCCCCGCGGGGCATCCAAAATGTGGATGCCCCGCTGTGTGAAACCCCCCAGGTCGCCGGCTACACTTACCTGAATTCCGGTCCAATGACACATGTGCGGGCCGTGGTCGCATCCCCACATATCCCTCTAGCAGGGCGCATGCGTCCCTCTAGCAGGGAAGCGTGTGATGCAGCCGCCAGTGAGCTAAGACATCTCTTAGACGTGCATAGCTCAGCGTCTCCGAGCGCGCTGATTGGACGAGTGGCTGCGCATGTGCCGTAGGACCGCGGTGAGGTGAGTTTATTCAGGAGATTGGGGTGCCCTGGGGGAGTGGACCAAAACCCAGGATGATCAAAATGGACAACCGGGATTCGGTTCTTGCCCCCCAGTGCCCTGCTATGTGAACCCCCCCATCGCCAGTGAAACTTACTTCATCACCAATCCAACTGCACATGTGTGGGCGCGCAGCTAATCAGTGTGCTTGACTCACTTCTGCTTCTCTTAGCTGACTAGAGGTCTCATTGGCTGCTAGCCTCTAACTCTAACAGGCCCGCACCGCTCAGTCCTAAATTCCTGGCTAAAGTGTAGTATGGCCAGCGGGGATCTCCATAAGGTTTTACCAGGGATTCGGGAGTCTCCAGGTTCACTAACCCAAAACTAGTAGAACTAAACCCAGTGCAGCCGGCCCTGAAATCTTTTTTAAAGATTCCCAGGGCCGGCCTCTGGGTCATGCCAAACCGGGAAGCCCCTCGTTAAACACCCAGGTCACCGCAAAAACTCACCTTTGTCCTGGCTCCCACGGCCATGTAAAGAGACCCCAGCATCTCTGTACTGAGGCACGCTTCCGCACCCAGCCATTCAGATGGGGGGCACATCCCAACTGGAACTGGGGATGCGGCCACTCTCTCCTCTGATTGCTAAGCTCTGCATTTAAAGTGAACAAATTCACCAGGATTTCCACTATCCTGCTGATTGGCCCTTCTTTCAATTTTGTCCACTTTAAACAGAGCCATACTGCCGATAATTCATATGCACAGCATACGGTGCTGATTGGACAAGACAACGTTGGATCAGCGGTTAGGTAAGAATTGCTCGAGATCGAGGAGTGTCACAGCAGGAGATCCCATTGGGATGCCCCCAGGACAGGGAACAAAATCCCAGGTTTTGTTCTGCTTTAACTATGAACCACTAGGTTAATGAATCACCCCTAAGGCATCCCAGTTTAGGATTCCCTGCTGCATAAAACTCGCCAGACTCCGGTTATATATACCTCGCCGGCATTCCAACGGCCATAGAGTGATGCAGATGTTGCATCGACGATCGCCAGAGTGGCTAAGCTTCCATCCAGCTTTATTCGCTCATTTATATGCATGGCCGAAGCAACTGATTGGAGCAGAGCCATGCCTGAGCCGGGAGCACATGCACACAGCCAAAAGATGCGAGGGAGCCAGAAGGAAGGTGAGTTTTGCATCAACTGGGGGGGTTCACACAGCAGGGAATCTGAATTTGGGATGCCCCAGGGGAAGGCCAGTTTACTAAATTGCTCCTCTAAACCCCCTTTCACAAAACCCACAGTTTTAACTAGCATCCCCCCCCCCCCCCTTTTGCTAATTTTCACTGCTCATGCTTCACTCTAATCCCACATAATGGCACCTGTTTTAGCTGTAAAGCTCTGCCTCCTCCATTCATTCCCACTGTTGTGTGTGGCAATGTCATTGCCACACCTATGCAATGGGTTCTTAGGTTCTACACCCTTTGGCCAAATATATTTCTTAAACCGGACCTTCAGCATGATTTAATGAAATGCCCAAACCCTTAAAAATACAATTCTGTGAAATACTCACCTGTAGAATTGATATTATTTGTATACAGTACGTCCTGCTCCAGATATAATACTTACACTTGGGTTGTCCTCCGCCAGATGGCGCTGCACTGCAGAGACATGGAAAAAAGGCTCCTCCCGGCCCTTCAAATACCCAGGGACCTCCCACAAATCCCCAGCATTGAAAAGCAGTGAACAAGAAGCCGGGAGAATTAAACCACCCAGAACAACTGGTAATGATAACAAAGATAACAATCACCATACAGGGGATCCAGAAAAATGCAAAAACCAGGGTGGGGTGGAGCAGGACGTACTGTATACAAATAATATCAATTCTACAGGTGAGTATTTCACAGAATTGTATTATTCTTAGTATACAGTACGTCCTGCTCCAGATATAATACTTACACTTGGGACATCCAAAAGCAGTGTCCATAAAGTAGGGTGGGATCCCCAACAAAAAACGACAACAGCAGACAGTTTAAACCACTGTCACCTGCAGAATCATACGGCCAAGATAGCATGAGCTGAGGCCCTAACATCTTCTATACACCAATGGATGGGATTCCAGGGCTACCCCACCTCTATGTCCTATTGCATGAGGCTGCACACTGATATTAAAAATCAATTCATTTATTATTCCAAAAAATTCATGTAGTACACATAGAAAACCACATATAACACATACTTGACAACACACAACATTACATCATAAAATCATTACTCTAAAAAACCAACAAAGTGGGGAGGAACTCGCAGGGCTTCACTTAATTTAGGTACACTTTAATGGTCCTGACACCAGGATCAAATGTGTATAATTGTTATGGCATATAGCCTGTATAGAGAGCATACATATATAGGCGTTCAACAAAGTAAAGTGCAAGTGCTTATTGAGTATTTAATCTCCTCTGACTCTAAACTGATGAATCAATACAAAATCCATAAACAAAAAATCAAAAAAGTGCCTAACTACATGCAGTGCATAAAAATCTCAACTGAAACTACTCTCACATGTGTACTTTCTAATAACCATGCAAAATAATGCGTGCTCAAAGTGCTAAGAGCAAAAAGTGACTACCGTATTTTTCGCCCTATAAGACGCACTTATTTTTCCCCAAAAGTGGGGGAAAAATGTCAGTGCGCCTTATCGGGCGAATGTAAAAAAAAAAAAAAAAAAACTCACCCGTCTTTTCAGGCAGCGATGACAGCGGCGGGGCCAGAGACAGAGCCCCTGCCGCTCCTCCATCTGCTCCTCCACACGCGAGCACGAAGGTCCCGGCAGTGGGTGGGCGTGGCCTGCACCGGCGCAGGCCACGCCCACCCGCTGCCCGGACCTTCGTGATGGAGGAGCGGCGGGGGCTCTGTCTCTGGCCCCGCCGCTGTCATCGCTGCCTGAAAAGACAGCGATCGCAGCGGCGGGGCCGGGACAGAGCCAGCTCGTGAATGGGGTGGGCGTGGCCTGCGTCGACGCTGCGGCGCAGGCCACGCCCACCCCATTCACGGAGCCGGCCGCTCAGCGGAGTGGTGTCAGCGGACAGGTGAGTTTAACTTTTTTTTTTTTTTACTATGGCGCCTGCCTATACTAATGGGGGGAGGGGGGTGGGAATGGGGGGAGAGGGGCCACACTGCCTATGGGAATGGGGGGATGGGGATGCCACACAGCCTTTGGGAATGGGGGGAGGGGTATGCCACACAGCCTATGGGAATGGGGGGATGGGGATGCCACACAGCCTTTGGGAATGGGGGGAGGGGTATGCCACACAGCCTATGGGAATGGGGGGAGGGGGATGCCACACAGCCTTTGGGAATGGGGGGAGGGGTATGCCACACAGCCTATGGGAATGGGGGGAGGGGGATGCCACACAGCCTTTGGGAATGGGGGGAGGGGTATGCCACACAGCCTATGGGAATGGGGGGATGGGGATGCCACACAGCCTTTGGGAATGGGGGGAGGGGTATGCCACACAGCCTATGGAAATGGGGGGAGGGGGATGCCACACAGGCTATGGGAATGGGGGGATGGGGATGCCACACAGGCTATGGGAATGGGGGGATGGGGATGCCACACAGGCTATGGGAATGGGGGGATGGGGATGCCACACAGCCTTTGGGAATGGGGGAAGGGTATGCCACACAGCCTATGGGAATGGGGGAGGGGGATGCCACACAGCCTTTGGGAATGGGGGGAGGGGGATGTCACACAGCCTATGGGAATGGGGGATGCCACACAGCCTATGGGAATGGGGGGAGGGGGATGCCACACAGCCTTTGGGAATGGGGGGAGGGGGATGTCACACAGCCTATGGGAATGGGGGATGCCACACAGCCTATGGGAATGGGGAGAGGGGGATGCCACACAGCCCATGCTAATGGGGAGAGGGGGATGCCACACAGCCCATGCTAATGGGGGGAGGGGGATGCCACACAGCCCATGCTAATGGGGGGAGGGGGATGCCACACTGCCTATGGGAATGGGGAGAGAGGGATGCCACACAGCCTATACTAATGGGGGGAGAGAGGGATGCCACACTGCCTATGGGAATGGGGAGAGGGGGATGCCACACAGCCAATGGGAATGGGGGGAGAGGTGGATGCCACACAGCCTATGGGAATGTGGGGAGAGGGATGCCACACAGCCTATACTAATGGGGGGAGAGGGGGATGCCACACAGCCAATGGGTATATGGGGAATGGGAGGGGGGGATGCCACACTGGATATACGGGGAATGGGATGGGGGCATGCTACACTGTCTATGGAATGGGGGCATCCCACACTGCCTATGGGAATTGGATAGGGGAATGCCACACTGTCTGTAATGGTGCGTTTTTGATTGAAAATTTTTTTTTCTTATTTTCTTCCCCCAAATCCTAGGTGCGTCTTATGGGCAGGTGCGTCTTATAGTGCGAAAAATACGGTAAATTGCTACTAATCCTATGTGTCTTTGTTCAGCGCCATATATATGCATGTCATCCATCATCATCATAATCATCCAAAGTCTCTATACAAATAATAATGCGCCCTTCCCGTCCTCCCCACTTACCTCACCTACGCGCTGCGTGGTTAGCAACCACTTCTCCTGGGTGCCTGAGTGCTGACTGCATAGATCTACCTTTTATAGCTGTTGAATCTGCGGGCCAGATTGAAAATGCCTCCACCTGTGTATCCTCCTAATGAGCCAACACAGCGTTCGTGAGGGCGGAAGTGACGCGGACAGCCTCCCGCCCCACTTCCGCCCCCTGGAACGCATCATCCACCAGCTTCCTATATTGGTCACAGCGCATGCGCATTCTCTAATCGCGCTTGCGCCTGCGCACTGGCCCTTTTTCACACCGGGATTGTGCTGCTAAACATAGCAGCCCTTGTGATGTCTCTCAGCGCTGTGCACGCCCATTCGTGCACAGCGCTGTTCTCTCCCCCCCATCGGGCCTCATCACTGCTGGCATAACCAGCACATATCTTACGTTGACTCTGGGGTGTCACACATTTTAAGGCATGACCCCCAGCCTGTATATGGCAGTCAGCTTACCCTCAGCTGGTTGTTACATAAACCGACAAGAATAGCAGCATAGTTCTCATACACAAAAATGAATAAAACATTCCTTCTATGTTCTATATTACTACATATCTTTGTATCTATATTATTTACACCAATCTATATTTTCATTATGATGGGGAGTACCTAATATCAATTCTCTCATTATATCTATAGCCGGATTCCCGACTCTACATATTATCCAACATTCTATACACACATTCTATAGAGAATGCGCATGCGCTGTGACCAATATAGGAAGCTGGTGGATGATGCGTTCCAGGGGGCGGAAGTGGGGCGGGAGGCTGTCCGCGTCACTTCCGCCCTCACGAACGCTGTGTTGGCTCATTAGGAGGATACACAGGTGGAGGCATTTTCAATCTGGCCCGCAGATTCAGAACAGCTATAAAAGGTAGATCTATGCAGTCAGCACTCAGGCACCCAGGAGAAGTGGTTGCTAACCACGCAGCGCGTAGGTGAGGTAAGTGGGGAGGACGGGAAGGGCGCATTATTATTTGTATAGAGACTTTGGATGATTATGATGATGATGGATGACATGCATATATATGGCGCTGAACAAAGACACATAGGATTAGTAGCAATTTAGTCACTTTTTGCACTTAGCACTTTGAGCACGCATTATTTTGCATGGTTATTAGAAAGTACACATGTGAGAGTAGTTTCAGTTGAGATTTTTATGCACTGCATGTAGTTAGGCACTTTTTTGATTTTTTGTTTATGGATTTTGTATTGATTCATCAGTTTAGAGTCAGAGGAGATTAAATACTCAATAAGCACTTGCACTTTACTTTGTTGAACACCTATATATGTATGCTCTCTATACAGGCTATATGCCATAACAATTATACACATTTGATCCTGGTGTCAGGACCATTAAAGTGTACCTAAATTAAGTGAAGCCCTGCGAGTTCCTCCCCACTTTGTTGGTTTTTTAGAGTAATGATTTTATGATGTAATGTTGTTTGTTGTCAAGTATGTGTTATATGTGGTTTTCTATGTGTACTACATGAATTTTTTGGAATAATAAATGAATTGATTTTTAATATCAGTGTGCAGCCTCATGCAATAGGACATAGAGGTGGGGTAGCCCTGGAATCCCATCCATTGGTGTATAGAATCTGTAGTAAGGGTCCTAGGGGTTAGCACCTGTTAGAGGTTATCCTTATTGCAGTGCAGTCCTCTCTTTGTGGATTGAGGCCCTAACATCAACATTGTAAAACCTTGCAAAAGGTACGAGCAGAAGGCCAATGGTAGTGGCCTAGCCAACCAGTTCAACAGAAAAAAAATGGTGCTGAAAGGCCCAAGAAGCATCAAGCACGCGTAGAAAAAGAATCAAGGCATGGAGTAACATCCATTAAGGTAACAACCAGGACCAAACCGCCCAACTCCCGAGAGCAGACGAGATCGGGGCACATTCAGGATTTAATGACAACAAGCCCCAAGGAACCTCAGTTCCCCTAAGGGACACAGTGACTCCCAAGGAAAAACTGCCGACACCTGTATAAGGAATGCAGAACCACTTCCTCAGCGTCGCTAGGAAAAAGGGGTAGCCGTGGATAACAATGTCTCGAATAAATGAACATAAGACACCTCCAGATGTAGAGAGTCCGGCTTCAGGCGGAACTCCACCTTATCCCGGTGATTCTCAAGGAATGAGGGCTAGGTAGACAGAGCCACCCGCTAACACATGCCTGACCAAGGTAACAGTCACCAGAAGGACAACCTTGAGGGTAAGGACATCCAGACAGCGTCCTGAATAGGACCAAGGGACAATCCTGCAAGCAGACGGAATGAATTCAATTTCAATCCCAACAGGGACCATAGGAGTACATGGAGGATGCACATGAGCACCCCCTGAAGTCTTAACCAAGGAAGACTGAACCAGAGACTGCTAAGGCAAGGTGGACAGGGCAGAGCCTGACCCATCAGAGAACTGAGCTGGGTAACCAACTCCAATTCATGCTGAAAGACACACTGGAAACCTGGGAATCGAGAACGCCCAACAGGTAAGAGAACTAGACTCGCCCCAATCAATGTGGGTATGCCATACCCTACAACAATAGAAGAAGACGAGGAAGAGGCTTACTCCTAGCCTTCCCATAGTCACAAACACCGAAACAGCTAAACTTGTCTCCATCAAGATGTATGTTTCAGCAGTCAGATCGACTAGGCCAGGGACCATGAATTATAGTGACGTAAAGGGGGCCCTGAGTGATCAACTGGCACTCCTGGCAAGGTGCAGAACTACTGTCCACAGTACCATGTCTGCAACCACACTGTACTAGGTCAACTGGGGGCCACCAGAATCACTGGTCCCCTTACCAGAGCAATCTTCCGCATAACCCTGCCTAGCAGAGGGAATGGAAAAGGACATACAGAACCAAACGTCCTGTCAAGACGGTACTAAAGGCATCCGGACCACTGACATAGGATCCTGGGACAGGGAAACAAAGGCCGATAGCCTGTGAAGGTGACGGAACCCAACAGATCCACGACTGGTTGGACTCCATAGCGACACGGGGATTAGCACATTCTGTCGCAGAGGGGCTTCGCCGGAGCTAATATCACTAACATGCAGGGAGCATTGTCTCCGCCCAGAAGGGAACATAGACACTCCCTGGAAGGTCCGCCAGCTCCAGGCCCCTTCCAATGGTTAATGTAGTACGTCTGTCGTCAGACGGACCGAGCACCCCCAGCCTGGCAAATCCAGAAGGGGAGCGGTCAAGCGAGATAGAGCCAACTGAAAAACGCTCACTGTTTAGACTTCAATAGGCGTAAGGACCCTCTAAGGGCCCCACCAACACCAGAATCGCAGGGGGTTTCAGAAGAAACCATCCCCTTCAACCTGAAAGGTTGGCATCCATGGTGGCCCTTTCCAGAAAGGGGCAAGGAGGAACTGCCCTCAGACAGGTCCCTCGAGTTCATCCACTTTCAAGAGAAAACCGTCATACAGGTGGGAAGGCCCACAGGCCCTGCTCCAGGGGTGCTGGATCCCTGTCCTATGTTACCAATAGAAGTCGCAGACGGCTCAAGGGGAACTGAGCATAAGGGACCTCTTTAGCTACTCGGGCTCCTGCCGAGCAAGTTAACAACGGGCCCACCAGTTGCATCCCTGCCTGGTGTTAAGAAACCGGGACAGTAGTGAGGGACTGGGCCCATGAGACCAGAATGCCCACCTAATTGCTGAGAGGGGGAGAATCTGGTTTGAACCTAATCCAGAATCATTCCTATTAATGGAGTTACCACTTTAGGGAACAGCGAGGACTCGAGGTGATTGAACACCCATCCAATGACTCCCAATGGACCCACCAGCCGGGTATCCAACTATCCTGACGCAGAGACAGGGAAGTGAGGAAGGGCGTCCGGGTAGACATCGCGCGGACGTCCCTTGATCTCATCAGAGACATCACCATCGACAGCACCTGAGTGAACACTCTGGGAGTTGAAGAGAGGCCAGATAACAGGGCCACAATTAACAGTGTTGGACTTCCAACACGAACCCGGAGAGCCCCAGAGATCTGAGGGCACAGGAATGTAAACATAAGCATTGAAGAGTTTCCTAGACGGCAAGACGCCCACTGGGCGCAAAGTGCTGATGGCCCAACTCAAGAGTTTCCATGCAGGAAACTGCCTGTAATTAGAGAATTGCTGTGAATCCAGAATGGGCCACCCGACCCATCCTTTTGGGGGCTGTGGAAGGTGGTATAGCGGCCCTTGCCTCTGCCTATTACGGGCAATCTGCAAGAGACCCTCAGACCTTGCAGGCCTAGCATGGCCTGTGCCAGCAACTGAACAGGGGCAGGGACCAGGAGTACCTGGGACCTGATAAAAACTGGGGAAGGCCGTGCATCAAACGCTATCCTGTATCTGGAGGACACAACCTGCTGAATCCACCAGAATGAGGCGGGATGCCTCCTGATAAGAGCAAGGTGCTGCAGCCATCCCATCACCCAGCCGGGCGAGGGCGCCCCATCATGCTTGAGGGGGTTTGGTGGAAGATTTGGGCTTAGCCCCGCCGGAGGGGCCAGAGCGTTGTCTGCTGCTCGTGGGACAGGAGTCTGCACGAAAAATCCGGAAAGACACCCCTGGTTCCTGTTTAACACTAAGGTAGGGGGGAGGAGGGGTGTCCCTGCCTCGAGGGGGCCGAGACGGCTGTCTGAAAAGGGGTGATTTGCCCTTTTTACCGAACAGGTCTAGACGGGCCCCAAATAGGCGTTGCCCTCTAAAGGGGAGCCCAGTAAGAGTCTTTTTAGTAGCATCATCAGCACCCCACTGTCGCAGCCAGACCAAGCGACGAATAGCCACCGCAAGGGCGGAAGTTCTTGCACACATTCTAATCGCGTCATCTAGCGCTAATAGAATAAACTTCACAAATACAACACAATTGGAGAGTGCATTAAACACCTCACAGGGGAGATCCTCGGGGTGATGATCGAGCAATTTTTTGATGAGGGTTCTAGCGGCCACTGCAGTAATGGCTGCGGCACAGACCGGGCGCAGCGCCGTCCCGGCACAAGAGAAGGCATGGGAGGCCAGCAGCTCAATGCGCCAGTCCTCAGCATCCCGAAGGGTACTATAAGCAGGGGTTGTAATAAAGGGGGGGTTAGGGACCCCTATGATCGGCGCATCCACCACAGGGGGTGATGACCAGCAATTAACCACCTCAGGGGGAAAAGGGTATTTGCTATCCCAGTCCCCTGGAACCCCTGGAAGTTTACTGGGGCATTCCCATTCCTTGAGCACAAGGGCATGGAAATGAGCCTGCTCTAAAAATTCCAAACGTGCAGTCGCAGTATGGAAACACTCCCCTCTAGGCTTGGGGACCTGACCGGGGGGAGAGATAGACAGTGCCTTAAAGACCTTAATCAACAGGTCGTCAGTGTCCCCAGTATTCCGGGCCAGAATCGTCATGACTCCTCGGCCTCTCATCAGAAGAGCCTGAGTCAGAGAACAACTCCCCTTCCTCAGAAGGGGTATAGTCACATGGAGTAGCAAACCCCTCAGTTCTCATAGAGCATACAGAAACATGGGGCGACAGGTGTCGCTTTCTACCAGGGCCCATTCGCTCTGACAACCTCGCAATAATCTGTTCAGCCATAGGCAGTCTGGAAGGGCCAGCTGCTGCAATTCCCCACTTGTAGGCCACTCAGCAGGAGAGAGATTTAAGCCTGGGGAGATAGGTGAATTGAAGCTAGGTGTAGCCACTGGCCGACCAGATTGCAGGACCAGGGCTTGCTTGGCACAGGGTACGCAGACCCTTGCCCTGTCAGCATCAGCATGGGGTTGTCCACACGCTATACACCGCTGGTCTTGTCCCAGAGGGACCCCGGTCACATAATTCTGAGATGCCTCCATATGGTGATTAATCAAGGCACAATATGCCAGTAGGGATTTACACAATAAGTAACCCTGGATGCCCCAAAGACCCGCTATGGAAGTAGGAGAATATTACAAGACCCGCTATAATTTTACACCGGGCCGGGAGAAGCCAATGGTGTTCACCAGTCTGAAAGACATAATGGGAATAAAGGGTGTCAGAACCATGCGCAGTAAACAAGGATCATGAAAATCGCCTGCGAGGGCACTTACAGACCAAGGGAGGAGCAGAACCGCTACCACACGTGCGTGCAACCAGCATCAAAATGGTGCCAAGCGAACCTCGAAAGTCCCCGCCCCCCCGAAGAGCGCGAAGCTCTGAGGTAGTTACAAGCTGTCATGAGGAGCGAAGTGCATGGTACACTTAGAAAAGATGATTTGCCAATGAAGATGCCGCAGCGTCTGAGGCGACGTCGCTGCCCGGCGCAGCACATCCAGTAAAGGAAGAGGTGCGCGCGGGGGGCGACAATACACAGTAAATAACAAACAGCGCGGCTCTGACACCAGGAATACCAGTCCGAGGCAAGACTAAGGCCATAACGTGTAAAAACATACACTAAGACCACCCCCCCTTCTTTCCCCCCGGGCTACGGGGGGAATGGGGGAGGATGGCGACCCTTGTACAGGGGGCATGGGTGCAATAGTGCGGGAGGGGCATCCCCTAGAGGCTCACCATCAGCCCTAAACCGCCTACCCTTTGGTGGTGGACTGTGGTGGAGCATGGCTCCGTTAAGCACGCATGGTGCTGCCTACCTTCACCCGACCAGCGCAGCCCAGGCTGGGAGGCACATCACAGGGAGGACGGGTGGGAATAGTCCAACAGGGCCGCAGGCTTTGGTAGCCCCGCTCACCTGCGAGAGAGTGATACTTCATGTCTTCGCAGTCAGCACTGCAGAGAAATCTGAGGATTTGTGGGAGGACCCTGGGTATTTGAAGGGCCGAGAGGAGCCTTTTTTCCATGTCTCTGCAGTGCAGCGCCATCTGGCAGAGGATAACCCAAGTGTAAGTATTATATCTGGAGCAGGACGTACTGTATACTAAGAATAAAACTATTCCCTGGCATCTAAAATTAATATATACGTTTTTAGTCACTTACAGATTATTCTTTCCCCAACTCTGTTCAGGACTCTAGGATACAGACGCCAACACCTTGACTCAGAAGCATCACACATACTGAGGAGAGCGGAATGAAGTGCAGGGGGTGGGGTTATAGCTGTGCTTTGCACAGACAGAGCAGAGCTGGGGTCAGGGAAAGGGCAGCAATCCCAGAATGCAGAGAAGACACTTCCTGTTTGCAGGCTGCCTGATGCTCCATGAGCCGCCATCTTGGATGTTTAAAGGCTCATAACATGCAGTAGATGCAGGTAGGATTATTTTTAATGTGAGCAATCTGTATGTAGAGGGTGTGGGAAACATATAAGATCGACTCTTATTCAGGGTGAAGGTCCGCTTTAAGTTCAGTGGGTTATGGTCCTTTAAAGTGGACCAAAACCCAGGATTTTGACTATCCCGGGTTTTGGTCCTTGCCCTGCTGTGTGACACCGCCTCTGATCCCCAGGAAAACGTACCTGACCAGCAATGCAGCAAAGCATGTGCATTCGTGCAGCCAGTCAGCGCATTCTATTTGGCTAAGAGTGAGCACACTAGCGGCTGCATCCCTTCTGGCCTCTAGCATGGAGTGGGCATGCGTCTAGCTAATGTTCTCGTGTAGTGTGGCAGTGGCCTGTTCATGCACCATTGGATTGAGGATCAAGTTGGTTTTACTGGGAATTTGGCGAGCTTCACATAGTGAGGCATCCTAAATTAGGATGCCTCGGGGCGGGGGAATCAGGCTTCTGTCCAAGGTGGGTTTTGGTCCACTTTAACAGCAATAATAAGGCAGCAAGCAGCTCATCTGATGCCTGCCCCATGTGTCTGCTCCATAATTACCTACAGAGATGGGTAGAAGCTGTAGCAGGGATCCAAAGTTTGCCTTCCTTTGCATTCCCTTGCTCCAGGACTATGCCAAAAATGCTCTTGGCGTGAGTGAGCATGGCAAGCCAAAGAGGAGACAGCATTTCTTTCAGGGCTGTTGAGTTGGAGTCGTGGAGTTTTGGCTGGAGTCAGAGTCAGAAAAAGTGTATCAGCATAAAAAAATCTCTAATATTGTTTACTGATGTAACTTTCATAGGAAGTTTAGAAACATTAATCATAAATATATTTGATGTTTTTTCAATTTAAACCAGACCAACAGCCTGGCAAAATTAGAGCTTCCTTTCCTAGCATCTTAGCCATGCTGCTACCTGGATTCAACTGACATAACTGACAATGCTCAGTAACAGGAAGTCCAGCAGCACTTCCTGCTTGCAGGTGGCCTGCAAATTCCCAAGCCGCCATTTTGTGACAGAGCCACCCATCATCTTCCATTGCAGACTGTGACAGACACCCCCCCCCTTAATCTTCCATAGCAGACTATGAAAGACCCCCACCATCTTCCATAGCAGACTGTGACAGAGCCCATCATCATCTTCCATAGAAGACTTTAAAAATGCTCCCATCATCTCATAGCAGACTGTGATAGAGCCACCATTATCTTCCATAGCAGACTGTAACAAAGCCCCATCATCTTCCGTTGCAGACTGTGACAGAGCCCCCCATCATCTTCCATAGAGGACTGTAAAAATCCCCCATCATCTCCCATAGCAGACTGTGTGACAGCCCCTCATCATCCCATAGCAGACTGTAACAGACCACCCATTATAATCCATAGCAGAGTGTGACAGAGCCACCATAATCTTCCATAGCATATTGTGACAGAGCCCCCCATCATCTTCCATAGCAGACTGTGACAGAGCCCACATCACCTTCCATAGCAGATGTGGCAGAGTCCCCCCATCATCATATAGCAGACTGTGACAGAGCCCCCATCATCTTCCATAGCAGATGTGGCAGAGCCCCCCATGATCACCCTATAGCAGATTGTGACAAACACCTCCATGAGCTTCCATAGCAGACTGTGACAGAGCACCCCATCATATCCCATAGCATATTGTGACAGAGCCCCCCATCATCTTCCATAGCAGACTATGAAAGAGCTCCCCCATAGCAGACTGTGACAGAGCACCGCATCATATCCCATAGCAGATTGTGATAGAGCCCCACATCATCTTCCATAGCAGACTATGAAAGCGCTCACCCATCATTCCATAGCAGACTGTGACAGAGCCACCCATCATCACTGGGCAGACTGTGACAGAGCCCCCTCCATCATCCTATAGCAGATTGTGATAGAGCCTCTCATCATTCTATAGCAGACTGTGAAAGAGCCCCCCATCATCTTCCATAGCAGACTGTGACAGAGTCCCCCATCTTCTTCCATAGCAGACTGTGATAGAGTCCCCCATCTTCTTCCATAGCAGACTGTGACAGAGCCCCCATCACCTTCCATAGCAGACTGTGATAGAGCCCCCATCACCTTCCATAGCAGACTGTGACAGAGCCCCGTTCATCTTCCATAGCAGATGTGGCAGAGCCCCCCATCATCACATGGCAGACTGTGACAGAGCCCCCCCCCATCATTCTCCATACCAGGCTTTGAAACCCTCCATCATTCTCATACCTTTACCTGCCTTTGCTCACCTCGACTATCCTGTCTCACCCCTTCCCACTTCCTCCCATCTCACCTCTACCCACCTCACGACTGTGACAAAGCTCCGATTATCTTCCATAGCAGACTGTGACAGAGCCCCCCATCATCTCCCATAGCAGATGTGGCAGAGCCCCCCATCATCCCCTAGCAGACTGTGACAGAGCCCCCATCATCCCATGGCAGACTGTGACACAGCCCCCATCATCTTTCATAGCAGACTGTGACAGAGCCCCCCCCATCATCTTCCATAGCAGACGGTGACAGAGCCCCCCCATCATTCTCCATACCAGACTGTGAAACCCCCCATCATTCTCATACCTTTACCTGCCTTTGCTCACCTCGACTATCCTGTCTCAGCCCTTCCCACTTCCTCCCATCTCACCTCTACCCACCTCACGACTGTGACAAAGCTCTGATTATCTTCCATAGCAGATTGTGACAAAGCCCCCCATCATCTTCTATAGCAGATGTGGCAGAGCCCCCCATCATCCCAAAGGAGACTGTGACAGAGCCCCCATCATCCCATGTCAGACTGTGACAGAGCCCCCATCATCTTCCATAGCAGACTGTGACAGTACCTCCCATCATCTTCCATAGCAGACTGTGACAGGGCCCTCCTCATCATCTTCCATAGCAGACTGTGACAGTGCCCCCCTCATCATCTTCCATAGCAGACTGTGACAGAGCCCCCCATCATCCCATAGCAGACTGTGACAGAGCCCCCCATCATCCCATAGCAGATTGTGAAACCCCCATCATTCTCCTCATACCTTTACCTGCCTCTGCTCACCTCGGCTATCCTGTCTCACCCCTTTCCACTTCCTCCTATCTCACCTCTACCCACCTCATCCTTGTCTACCTTTACCTGCCTTTGCTCACCCCAACTATCCCCCCTTACCACCTCATCTCTGCCTAGCCCTACCCCCCTCACCTTTACCACTTCACTTCTGCCCAATTCTTCACCACTTCACCCCTGCCCACTTCTTCCTTACCTCACCTCTACTCACATCACCTCTACACACCTCCTCCTGCCGCACCTCTGCATATACATAAAAAAAAATACAATGCTTTAAAGTGGACCAATCACCGCCGATGACAGCCCTGGAGTCAAAAAGACTCCCAGGATGGAGAAATAGGTGCCCCAGGGGTATGCCCATTCGGAATGCCTCCCTGTGTGATTCCCCCAGTTTCCCGGGCCCTAGCCACGGCCTTGGGCCGCCGCTGCATCCTTGACATCACTGCAGCTGTGCATGTGAACTTCAGAGGGGAGCCGGGGTCACCGACACGCCACCAACACAATGGCTTTATTCTGTGCATTAGTAAGCAAGGCATAAAGCATTGATTGGACAAGCGTGTTCGCTTGGAAAGGTGAGTGGGGTGAGGAATCTGGGGGGTTTTACACAGGAGGGCATCCGCAAGAACCGATTACCAGAATAGTTAAAATCCTGGTGATTAGTCCACTTTACGGTTACAGCTTGCCTGCAGTAAACTGGTTTTACATTTTATTGTGGTTCCTTGAAACGGAACAATAAGACAATGTGACCCAAAAATGTTGTACACCCCTGCTTTAAGTTATTTGTTAAAAAATGGTATTCCTATTATTCTGCTCTATGTTCTATATAAGTAGCCCTATTGCTTATATAATGTTTTAGTAATTATTGGGCCATTTATAGCTGGAGTCGGACTTTTGTACATTGTTTCCACAGGCCAGGTTTGAAAGGCGAATGTGGGGCGATTGCTTTTAAAGCACAATAACCCCACAATCACCTCTGTGTGAAGAGGCCTTCAGTTTGGAGTAGGCAGCTTATAGCAAAACTCCAAGCTGTTGGCAGCCTGCGTTGTGAAGAGAAACAGTATCGCACAGGTAAACTGCAGACATGCTGATCTTTACATCAATGCAGCCAGCTGGAAAAAGATAAAACCTTTCTCTGGCTGGTTGGGCTGATCATAAAAAAGTCCCAGCTCAACTGCAGTGTGTTTGTGTGCTAGCTCTCCCCCCCATCCTCATGTTGCTCATGTGTAAGCAGGGCTGTGAGGTGTGATCCAAGATTGCTGCCCCCATGTAATTCTAGGAGCGCATCTATTCCACAAAATCTGCATGGGGTTAAGCCCTATCAAACAGCATCCACCAATGATTGTCAAAAGGGGCTTTAGGGCAGCAAATGTCTTCTTTATTTTCTTGAATGGAGGTCCTCTTTAATGCTGGGTGTTGCAGTTTTTTTGGCAGAGGAGTGCAGCTTATCCATTCATAATGTTTTATGGAGAGGGATAGAGTTGGTTATGAGATTTCCTTAGGGGGGAGAGAACATGACTTAAGCAACACTCATTGCCCTAAAACTGGTCCTCAAGGGTGACATCTCATGGTGTAATGATTAATGTTATTTTACAGTGATGGGAGCAGTAAGTAATGCCGTTCTACAGCAGAGGAGCATAGTACAGAACTTTGATACTATAACAGGAGTGGATAAGTCGTTCTTCCCTGATGTAGAACAGAGACATCCAGCATTACCATCTGTTTCTGCCAGAAAAAATGTACAGCAGAATCAGAAGTACCACATTGTGCAGCATCTGTGCAGTACCAACTGAGCACTGGGCTGTGCACAGGAAAAAAAGAAGAAACTGACATTCATTTTGTTTCAAAATGCTCAACACAGTGTTGAGGTTGCTGGCACTGTGCAAACTAGCAGACCCTTTTGAAAAGATACCCACTGGGGAATTTCCAAGTTCCTATGTGGGCCAGTCTGTGGCTGTCAGCCATATTTATATAACAATGAGGCAGGGTTACAACCACACCAGTGTTGTGTCTGCTGTCAGCGCCCCTATTTGGGTGGTAAATAGACTTAAAAGAGGATAAATCAGCAGTCCCAGAGGGGAGTGGCCAGTGCTTTGTCCTGTCTATCTTAGTAGACTAAGCTGATCATCCCACATGACCACTGCCCACCATAAAAACCCATTTGTGTTATAGCAGTGATGTTGGGTAGCGAACCAGCAGCCAGCAACAAGGCAATACATGTGGGTATGTTCAGTGTGGTACTGAAATCTAGGATGCCACCACTGGAAGAGGTGTTTGGGTGCAGATGTCCGTCAGGGGTAGAGGCCCCATTGCAAGTTTCGGGGAGGAACTCACTGAGGGCAATAGAAAAGGTGTTTAGGTGTAGCATGTAACAGGTTATAGATCCCCTTTAAAGTGGTCCAAAACCCAGGATTTTGACTCTCCTGGGTTTTGGTCTTTGCCCCTCGGGCACCCCAATTGGGGATACCCCGCTGTGTGAAACCCCCCCAGGTCGTCCGATTTCACTTACCCTTCCTCAGTACTATAGGGCATATGCAGCCTCTCATCCAGCCAGTGCACTTGGATCCGCTCCCACCCTTTCGCCCGAGAGGTCATCTAAGGCGAGCGAATCAGAGTGCGCTTCCTCATTACCCTTTAACAGGGAGCTTGTCCGCACCGGCCATTCACAAATGCCTGCCGTGGGCATGCTCCCTGTTAGAGAAATAGCGGGGATGCAGCTGCTGCTCGTGCATGCACCACTGACCCAGGAAAGAAGGTTAGTTTTTGGGCGACCTGGGGGGGGGGTTGACACAGTGGGCCATCCCAAATCTGGATCCCCAGGGGGGATGCCTGCCCTGGAGTCTCATAGACTAGGGTCAGACAGGGAGGGTTTTGGTTCTCTTTAATGCAATCCTGCTATCAAGATTTGCCCATGACATTAGGCTCGATTCAGAGAGACAAAAAAAACCTTCCGTTTTAGTGCCGATGTTGTATTATTTTCAAATGTTCCTGCTCTCGTATGAATGTGCGAGCGATTCTATGCATGTCTTGTAAACCTTCTGTAAAATTTCCGTCCGTTCGTATGCCAGAGTACGAGTACGAGGATGTCATTTTCCATCGAGACTTTTCTGATTCATTTTCTCAGGTAACAACGTAGGCTTTCGTTTTTGCTCTTTTCCCATCGTATCCTCACACGAATCCTTTACGTTTCCCGATAGATTCTGTTTCCCTTTACCCAAAAATAATCGTCCGGCGGAAATCCTTACGATCTTGCGCCTGCGCACTACAAACTTAACTCGCAAACTTGCTCGCATACATATTTGACACCCTCACTTCTACTACAATGTTTAGCTAAATCACTTAGCGCTATCCTCCATCTTCCCTTTTGGACCCTTAAAGCTCACCCTAACCACTTAGCACTATCCTCCATCTTCCCTTTTGAACCCTTAAAGCTCACCCTAACCACTTAGCACTATCCTCCAGCTTCCCTTTTGAACCCTTAAAGCTCACCCTAACCACTTAGCAATATCCTCCATCTTCCCTTTTGAACCCTTAAAGCTCACCCTAACCACTTAGCACTATCCTCCATCTTCCCTTTTGAACCCTTAAAGCTCACCCTAACCACTTAGCACTATCCTCCAGCTTCCCTTTTGAACCCTTAAAACTTACCCAAATCACTTTGCGGTTAGGTTCTTCTCCCATTTTAGGTCCCTAAAACTTACCCAAATCACTTCGCGGTTAGGTTCTTCTTCCATTTTAGGTCCCTAAAACTTACCCAAATCACTTCGCGGTTAGGTTCTTCTTCCATTTTAGGTCCCTAAAACTTACCCAAATCACTTCGCGGTTAGGTTCTTCTTCCATTTTAGGTCCCTAAAACTTACCCAAATCACTTCGCGGTTAGGTTCTTCTTCCATTTTAGGTCCCTAAAACTTACCCAAATCACTTCGCGGTTAGGTTCTTCTTCCATCTTAGGTCCCTAAAACTTACCCAAATCACTTCGCGGACATCTGAATCTTCAGCTCAAAATATGTATTTGCCCCTTTGTTTGTTGTAAATGTATGTGTTTCAAGAAATGACACTGAAACGTTGGTTTCTTTAGTTTTTTTGTAATATTAAATATTTATATAATTTAAAATTTTTTAGTTTTTTGGATTAAAACATTTTTTTTTAGTTTTTGGCTGGCCTAATAAAACTTTGTTTTTTTTTAAAAAAACAACTTGTTTGAAAAATTTAAAACTTCGAACATGTTAAAAAATTGGGACAGCAGAACAGGCCCAGGACCCAGGACTCTACTCCTCTTTGTCTTCTTCTGTTGTCCCCAACGAGTCAACCATCACCTTCATATCGGCCACCAACGCAAGGACCCTCCGATTCATTTCCAAAATGTTTTGCCGTGTGGTCCCTGTAACAAATAGAGAAAAAATCATTTGTTTGATACCAATACATGTTTTCCACCTGTGGATTGAATGTTTTTAAGTTACACAAATAAATAAAGCCGACATATGTAATTCTGGAAAGTCATTAAGCTAAGGAAGTGGCCACAGGTCAGTCTTATATTGCCATTGCCTAGGCCTTGATGTATCTGTGTGTTCATGTCATAAATGCAACTAATGGCATGACTACTTACTTGGTTGGTGGCCGAGAGATGGCTCGTTGGGGACAACATGATGTCCTGGGTCCTGGCTCTGCTGTGAAGAAGTGCCTGTAGAAACATGGGAAATACGGTCAGTTTAAATGTCTTATTCCACAGTCATCAAATGTATCTTGCAAAGTCTGGGTCACATCACTCACCTTCTCCAGGTTCTGCTTGTAGCAGATCTGCTGCCTCTTCCCCCACCTCACCCGCTCCCGAAGCATCTAGAAAAACAGATGAAAGGAATCAGTTTGGTAGGAGATAGCATGTATATGTGTGTGCGTATACATGAAGAGTGACATACCAGAGGCTCCCGCATGCGTGGCAGGGTATGACTGCCTGCCCACACCGTGCCGCCCCTCCTCTGTGGTAAGGTCCAGGGGCTGGTCGGAGGACCCAACAGAGGAGGGGTAGGACCGTCGCCCTGGAGATCCACCACCTTCACTCCCAGCTGCAGAATCATGCAGCAATGGTCAGCCTGTGCGCCTCTGGGTGCGGCGAATGCGGTAATCCATCTCCAACACTACCAAAGAAAAGGCATTATAACTAAAGGGCTACCTTCTGTCGTAGTTACATCTTGCATGCAATTGCTATGTACTTACTTGGGAAATGGATTGCGAAAAACCTCCGCACCCGGGGCATGTGCAGTCATTTCAGGTCCGACCAATGCTGCATGATCTGCGTGTGGGTGAAGGTGGTGTTGGTCTGCTGTTGGATTTCCGAGATGATCTCCAGGGCAACGTTGCGTTTTTCATAAGAGTTGGGCAGGTAGTCGTACCTGCGCTCCAGCATGGTCTACAAAACAGAAACAAAACATACCAATTAATTATAAATGGCTATCAATATGTGGCAACAATACATTATTTTAGGAAATGCCATTAACACACACACATTTCTAGGCTAAGGCAATTTTTGAATCTGGCTGCACTGTTGTTTGGCACGTGTGTGGTGTGCCTTTGGTTGTGCATGTAGTTTAACACATTTTGAAATCAATCCCTTACTTCCTGCACATCCTTAACATGTAGAGCAGCATTTAGATGTCAATTGAAAGGGCTGCAAATACACTTACGAGCATGATGATCTCTTCTTGTTGGCGGGTGAAGATAGTGGGCGCTATCTTTCTTCTTCTTCTTGGCAGCAGATAAGTAATGCCCCAGATGTTTCCAGGTTCCGCACAGCCATGCGATGGGTCCCTGGACACACAGCTCTTAGAGAGTCCAATCAAAATGGCCCCCAAAAAAGCAGCATCCAAAACTGCCAAGGAGACCACGCTGAAGAAGGCAGCCAAACAAGGTCTCAACAGGCCAAAGCCAAGTTAAGGCCTACAACCAAGGCTCCGCCAAAGCAGCATCCAAAGCCAACTACCAGCTATGGGAAAAAAAAGGAGGCGGCAGCAGCCAAAGGCAAGATGCAGGCATCAAAGCCTACAACATCTCATGCCCTAAAAACGGGTAAGAGGGTACGAAGCCCCACCCCACCCTGCCCCACATCCCCCCCCACGTGGCACCAAGGCACTTGGCATCGGCCCAAAACACAGGCCCAGAAGCCGCAGCAGGGCCAGAAGCCGCAGCAGGGCCAGAAGGACAAGAAGAAAAAGCAGGCACAGCAGACCCAGAAGCCCTAAAAGGAAGACAATGGCAAGCTCCCCCTCCCCACCCGCACGTGGCTACCAAACGACGGCCAAGAGTGGCCGACCCACCAGCTCTGGGTCACCCCAGCCAAGTACCTCCAAGGGCCCACAGAGCCACAGGGCCACAAGCACCAGTTCCAGCTCCTCAAGACCCTCTCTTCCTCGCCCACATTCCCCACCAGCACAGGTTGGCAGGCAATCACCCTATGCCACATCAACCCCTGCAACTTCTGTGGCCACCCAGCCACGAACACCCAGTCCCTTTCCCAGTCCAGTACGATCAGCAGCCAGCCTCCAGTCCTTGATGTCTCCTACACACACCCAGGCCAGAATGTCACCCCATTTGCCTGCAAACAGTGAGGAGCCACAACCACCACAAACAGGGCGCACATTGCGCAGAGGCCACTTGAGTGGCCATTTTGGTGAGTCCCAAACTCTGGCATTGGCTAGTGGGCTAACATTATATTATGATGAGCTATATGGGAGCAAATCCAAATCAACTAGCAAGCAGCGCAAATCTGAGATTTTGGCAGACCTCACCAGACAAGTGAATGCAGCGGGGGACGAACTCAAAGATGTAGAACAGATTCAGCGGAAAATATCGGACCTCAAATATGCCGCACGGAAGAAAGAGAATAAAAGGCGGCAGTACAGGTACATATCTTATTTGTTGGTTTTTATTCTTCTTGTATATACATCAGTGAGCTTATTTCTGAATACTATGTTTTTCAGCTTACAAACTGGAGGAGGATTCCCCACTAAATTGAAATTTACCCAGGCTGAGGAGATGGTGCTGGGCCTGCTACATCCTGTTGCGTTAGAGGGACACTCGGCACAACAGGACGCGGACAACCCGCCAATTACAGCAGGTTAGTAATGTGTGAATTTCCATCAAAATGGACCAAACAGTCAAATAAGCCAGCAAGGCTTATCTAAACACATGCCCCTAGGGTGTGCCTTGTAGTGGAGTGATCAATTTGACCAGGGTGTGTCGACAGGTAATGTGCAAATTAGCAGGACCATACATGACGTTTATGAACACTTAGGAAGAGTAGTAAAGAATTGAGATTAGTAAAGGAATGCGTGCTATGTATTTTGATTCAATCACATGCCACACTTACATCTTTTTCCGTTGGCCACTTTGGTTAGAGCTGTGCTTGGGTCCCAACGGCTTAAGATAGCGTGATTGCAATGTTTTAATAGATACAATGGTAACCACCAGAATCATATTGTACCTGCTATTTGCCAGCTGAGTGTGTTAACTTAATGGCCTATAATGGATGTTTAAACACACACAACAGCCATTACTTGCATGTTTGTTTTGCTTCACGTGACCAATGTGTCTGTTCTGGGTTAAGAATCCATGTTCAATCTAATGGCATTCATAGTGAAGGTCAAGTTGCACCGTTGTGGGAGTGGCCATTCCAGCTTCGCCACGTGTTTAATTTTTCTGGCGCGCTCACGCAGATAGTCATTTAGACAGGCCGGGTGGCCAGGAAGGTTACTGCTCAGGCTCCCCATCTGCATGCAAACAGCGCTGATTGGATATGAGCCTGCGCATGCGCTGTGGGACAGGGAAAGGTACGTTTTCACAGGCAAACTTGGGGATTTCACATATCAGGGCATCCCAAGTCGGGATGCCCCTAGGGCCACAAAACAAAACTCAAGATAGTGAAAATCCTGGGTTGGGCTTTGCTCAAAACACACAAAGCTGAAAGAAAGATCATATGGAAAAATGAAAAATAAGAATATGAAAGAGAAAAATTGTAAACTGAAAGATTCTGCAGCAGAGCCAACAAGGGAAAACTGTCAAAATCAGCTAAATGACTTCTAGACTAGAGCTTTTCTCTCTGTTTTAGATATATAAGTTCTGGCCAGGCAATGTTGCAATGTTGTTATCTGATGCTGGATGACTGCCAGCACTGAACAGCTGAGACTTTGATACATTGTTCTCCCCCTCTCCTCAGCATGGAACTGATACATTGTTTCACCCCTCTCCTCAGCATGGAACAGGCCAGAGTGTCGGCCTCCGACACTCAACAGACATAAACATGAGCTATTAGTCTCCAGCTGCTCAACACAGACATCATTTTTTTCTAAATTTGTAATTCTTACTCCAACACTTACCTACATTCAAAGTACCATTTAAATATGTCACCAAGAAAAATTCGCGATACTGCTCCTTTAAGCTGTTGCACTGCAGCCTTGGCCATAATTACATTGGTTGTGGCTCCTCCTGTTTGTAGGCATGATTGTGTGACATTCTGGCCTGGCAAACTAAGACCTTGCTTGGACCCTGGCTGTCATTTTACTGTACTTGGATTGAGATGTGGCATAGGTATGTCTGCTTTCAACCTGTGCCTCTGGCAAATGTGGGCAAGCAGGTGAGGGCGTTTGTGTGCATATTTTTACAATGTAACATCTGTGATTTGTAACGTTGACAATGCTTGGCACACATATGTTACTATGTTATTTTGAAGGTTAACTTTCTCCTGGAGTGCCTTACTTAGTAAATCCAGGCTGTGTGCAATTGGTCTGTGGCATGTTTTGACCTTAATTTCAGGTCCATGTATTCCTCACTATGTGAGTGACCATCACCTACAATTCTGTTGATATCAAAATTGAACCTTTAAAAAATAAACAAACGTGTTTCTGACTAAGTTAATGTCTGTCGGTTTTTGGTTAATAAATATGACTTAAAGTAGCCTCAAAAACAAAAACACACAAATATGATAAAAAGAGGAAAAATACATTGCTGTTGATTTTGGTAATTAATTCATTATTGTTTTGTTCTTAATCAAACAAAAATAAATAAACAAATGGAACAAAGCAATCACAACAAACAATGTCAAAACAAACTAAAAAAATGAGAAAACAATTAAGCAAAATGTGTTGCTATTAGATTAGCACGGACGGCTTGGCCAGACGCACTGTGCTGCCCAACATAGGTGTCCTCTGGCATAGGCGGGTGGAGAGGGTGGAAAATCCACATATCGGGGGACCCGCTGCAAGATAGCAAAATTATGCAGCGCAGCACAGGCCATGATGATATCTATGACCTTTTTTAGGTCATACTGAAGGGATCACCCGGTATGGTCCAAACATCTAAATCGGGTCTTCAATAGGCCAAAGGCCCTCTGCACTACTGCCCTGGTTTTGCGGTGCCCCTATTATAGGCCTCTTGGGCGGCATTCTGTGGCCGTAGTACAGGCGTCAACAGCCATGGGAGGGGTAGATATCCATAATCTCCTGGCAAAAATAAAGGTCAAAAAATATAAAGATTAATCCATACATTTCAGCAAAAAAATGCAAAAAATACCTGATTAAGAAGCTAGGTGACATTGTCCAAAAAACATGAGCATACATATTGCACAGGCCAAAGCGACAAAGAAACATATCTAATAGATGGTGGGCCAAATTAGAGAAATAATATTGCGGATGCTGGGCAATCAAGCAGACTGTTAAGAGCTATTGTTTTCTGTCTGTGCTGGTCAGTAATGTTGTATGGGTTAAGTTTGCATTACCCATTTTCTGCTTTGTCTGAGTCCCAAACAGGTCTAAGCCGGGCCCTGCACTTTATCCCGCTCACCTCTACTCAGTAAGTGTAATGCATGTAAGCAAAGATGGCGCAGACCCTATGATAAAGTCAAGAACAGATTTACTGAAAAGTGTGGGGAAGACTGTTTACTAATTTGGCACAAATTACTCTTTGGAGTTGTAACAATGCAGGACAAGCATTTTGCCAGGCTTTGTTGATTTGCTAATGTAATGGGTCCAGTCGTGTTTCACATGTTCCCAAGGTGATGAAAAAGCCATAGTTTAAGAAAGGTGAATAAAACAAAAATCCAAGCCATACATAGAAAATCTAATGAAGTTATTGGACTCAACTTACCAAGGAGCCATGCACCCGCAAATTCCCCAGACTCAAACCGACGGAACAATCCAGATCTTCTAAGGATGTAGGCGCCATGGGATGAGCCTGGGTAGCCTGCGAGGATGCTAAGAAAGCGCATGTCCTGGGCCACCACTGCTTGCACATTCAGTGAGTGGCCATTTTGCGGTTCCTGGGAAAAAAGTGAAAAAAATTACATCAGTAACGCTTTGGAAATTAGTCAAACACTCACTTATAACACCAAAAAAAGTCAAACGTGTTTATCAAGACAAATAACACCAAACAACTACATTAAATTTAAGTGCAGACCAAAAGGAGATGTGTGTTAGAGCCTTTAAAGCTTGGATTTACTTGTTCAATTTTAAGTACACTTTAAAATGTTGGACTTTGCCCAACATGAAAAAGGTTATAAGTGAAAAATACGGCCCATTGGTTCACATGCACTCTTTGCAAGGAGGGAGTATTTGCAAGGAGGGACTGTTTACAATGAGGGATTAATTACAAGGAGGGACAAGTACCAAAGAGAGATTAATTACAAGGAGGGACTAGTACCAAAGAGGGATTAATTACAAGGAGGGACAAGTACCAAAGAGGGATTAATTACAAGGAGGGCCAAGTACCAAAGAGGGATTAATTACAAGGAGGGACAAGCACCAAAGAGGGATTAATTACAAGGAGGGACAAGTACCAAAGAGGGATTAATTACAAGGAGGGACTAGTACCAAAGAGGGATTAATTACAAGGAGGGACTAGTACCAAAGAGGAATTAATTACAAGGAGGGACTAGCACCAAAGAGGGATTAATTACAAGGAGGGACAAGTACAAAAGAGGGATTAATTACAAGGAGGGACTAGTACCAAAGAGGGATTAATTACAAGGAGGGACTTGATCCAATGAGTGATAAATTACGAGGGACCAAAACAAAGGAGGGATTTTGTTCAAAGGAGGGACCCCAAAAAAACCAAAACAACATTAAATAAATAAATTAAAAGTTAGCTCAACATTGAAGACTGAACTTGCCTGTATATGTACTCTTCGGCAGCCGCAACGTGGGTACAGTCAATGGCACCCATGACGTTGGGCATATCAGCAATATTATAAAATGCCAGTTTAATCGCGTTTCTGGCTACCATATCCTCAGGAAAACAAATATATTTTTGAGTTATGGTAGCCATGCCTTCCAAAAACTGGATAGGGTGCGGCTCAGCGTAGGCTGGGAGATGCCCACGGAGAGGGCACCCAGCCTCTGGAACGAGCCATTCGCCAAAAATTGCAGGCAGCCAAGCATCTTGGTCATACCTGAAATTGCTTGCCCCTTCCTTGTGGTGTGGGCTAACCATGGCCGCAGCTCACTATACAACTTATGGAGGGAAGCGCGATTAGGTCTGGTGAGCTCGAACAGCTCAATGCCATGCATGCCATTGATGTCCATGCGCTGCCGCCGGTGCAATCTGGCCTCTGACCTCCGGACGATCTCAATGCCCATGAGCTGCAGATCCTCATGCTCCTCAAATGCACTAGAGTCGTCCATAGCTGCTAGCCTGCTAGTTCCGACGTCAAAATGGTCCCGTAAGGGGATCGGAAATGAAACGGATTTATTGGGTGTTGGCCCCTCGGCAATCAGCTCTCTGAATTAATCGCCAGCCCATTGCAATAACGTTTTCTGAACGGTCGAAACATTTCAGATTTGGTGGAAAAAAGGTCCCGAAAGAACGTAAATCTTCAGTTTTACTTTGGATCATCGAAAGAGCTTATACTTATTAGTTCGAACGTTCGTGCGAGTAGAAAATGGACGAAAAAAAGCAAAAAAATGACAAACACCCACCCAAACTTTCACAGACAGCTACGGAAGTCCGGACGAATGTGTCTTTGAATCGAGGCTATTGTTCAAGGCCCACTGTGTATTTGTAAGTTTGCCACTCCTGCTTTACAGTGTCCTTGTTAGGAGCCAGAGTCTTTTTTTCTTTCCCCTTGCCGCTGTGACCACGGGCCTCAAGGTTCAGATAAGGATTGCAGAGGGTCTATGCTGGGGAGTGGGCCATAATGCGGCTCCCACACCCATTATGTAGAAAACAGATGTGGGACCGATTTAAAGTGGAACAAAACCATGGCAATCCGGACCTGGAGCCTAAAAGACGCTGGCTTTTCCCTGAGGCATCACGAATCTGGATGCCCTGGGTCGCCCAAAAAATCCTTTGCCCTGGCCGTCATAGCCACATCCACAGCATCTTTTGGTGAGGTGGACTCCTGCATCCAGCTATTGTTGGGGTCTGTGACTAAACAGAGCTGATTGGTGGGTATTAATATGCACAGCATACATTGCTGATTGGACGAAAGCCCACAAATGCGTGGTGTGACTGGGGAAAGGTATGCTTTAGGGGCGGATTTAGGGGGCTTCACACATTAGGGTATCCCAAATTGGAATTCCTCCAGGGCAAGGAACAAAACCAGGGATAGTGAAAATCCGGGTTTGGTTCCAGTTTAAAGCGGCACAAAACTTTCTGCTGATTGGCACATTTGAAGAATGCCAGCTTCCCTCTAGTCTGGGAAGCGCTCCTGTCCCCAGCCTATCTGAATGGCTGAGCATGGCAGCACGCCTTAGCAACAAGGGAACAAGGGATGCGACCGTGGGAGCCACCATGATAGTTGAGTTTACCTGCAACCCCAGGGGCTTCACACAGTATTCCAATTTGGGATGTCCCATGACTCCAGGACTGTGCCACGCGGATTTACTGCCGCTGATATAGTAAACGTTTGCAAAGTCAAAGTGAGAAAAAAGTCTTGGCTCTGTTACAGATATAGGAGTCACCACAGGAGAAGGCACAAGGCTTGTGAGACCCCAGATGGTGGGACCATCCCATGATGCAGCTCCCAGGTTTATAGAAGGCAGCTGCTGACACCAGACAAGTTCCAGGGAGCAACAGGCAGAGACTACGTCTAGCACTAATTCCAATGCCAGGGCTTGTTGTTATCAGTCAAAGGTTTACATGGACGTAACCAGAAAATTAGTCACTCACAGATGTTTAGAGCTGGAAACCTTATGACACCTAGTTGCCCTCACCTGAGCCAGCTGAGATAATTTTCAGCGCGAGGTTCCTCCTCATGCCAGCAGATGGCGATCACACACCTTTATCTCATGATGTACAGCAGGCTGCTCTGGAATTGCTGCTGTACATCCTGGTGGATAAGCAGCACAGTTGAACAAAATTCAAGGAGAAATTGGAGAACAAATAGAAGGAATATCGACCTTTTAAAAAAAATACAATTCTGTGATTACTCACCTGTAGAATTGATATTATGAGTATAAAGTACGTCCTGCTCCAGATAAGAATCATTACACATGGGGTATTACTCCGCCAGATGGCGCTGGACTACAGAGACAGCGAAATTGGCTCCTCCCGGCCCCTCAAATACCCGGGACCTCCCACAAATCTCCAGCATTGAAAAGCAGTTAACGAGAAGCTGGGAGAATTAAAACAGAACCAACGAGTAACTATAACAATGATAACAATCGCCATACAGGGGATCCAGGATAATGCAAAACCAAGGGTGGGGTGGAGCAGGACATACTATATACTCATAATATCAATTCTACAGGTGAGTAATCACAGAATTGTATTATTCTTAGTATACAGTACGTCCTGCTCCAGATAAGAATCATTACACATGGGACATCCAATAGTAGTGTCCATAAAGTAGGGTGGGATCCCCAAAGGTAACAACAGACAGGTCAGACCACTGCCGCCTGCAGAACCTTGCGGCCAAAAGCAGCATCAGCTGAGGCCCTAACATCAACCTTGTAAAACTTTGAAAAGATATGAACAGAAGACCAAGTAGCGGCCTTGCAAACTTGTTCAACAGAAGCCTGGTGCTGAAAAGCCCAAGAGGCACCAATAGTATGAGTAGAATGAGCAGTAAGGCAGAAGGGAGGATTCTTCCGCTTAGCAGAGTAGACCTGAATCACAGCCTGACGGATCCATTTGCTGAGACCCTTCCTAGGACCAGAAGGGACCACAAAAAGAGCATCAGTTTTTCTAAATGGAGCAGTAGCCACCAGATAGTACTTCAGACACCTAACCACATCCAAAGAATGCAAGACCCTCTCCTTAGCATTACTAGGATTAGGGCACAAGGAAAGAAGAACAATGTCCTGATTCAGATGAAAGGCAGACACAACCTTAGGCAGAAAATCTGGCTTGAAGCGAAACACCACCTTGTCCTGGTGTCTCTCAAAGTAGGGGGGCTGGATGAAAAGCGCCGCCAACTCAGAAACACGCCTAACAGAGGTGATAGCCACCAAAAAAGACAACCTTGAGAGTAAGAATGGCGAGGGCAGCCTCCTGCACAGGTTCAAAGGGAGCACCCTGAAAGGCAGATAAGACCAAGTTCAAATCCCAAACAGGCAACATAGGCTTACGTGGGGGACGCACATGAGTAACCCCCTGGAAAAAGTCCTTATCAGAGAATGCTGAGCAAAGGACTTCTGGAAGAAAACAGCCAGGGCAGAGACATGACCCTTCAGAGTACTGAGTTGGAGCCCCATCTCCAACCCATGCTGCAGGAACTCCAGGATCCTGGGAATAGAGAACACACGACAGGGAAGAGACTTAGACTCACACCAGTCAATGTAGGCACACCAAACCCTATAGTAAATGGAAGAAGAGGACTTCTTCCTAGCCTTTATCATGGTATCAACAACAGAGGCAGACAGCCCCTTCTCCATCAAGATGGAGGTTTCAGCAGCCAGGCCGTCAAAGCCAGAGTTTGTAAATTGGGATGGTGTAAGTGACCCTGAGTGAGCAGGTCTGGCACCCTGGGCAGAGCGTACTGATCCACTGCCAGCTGCACGACGTCTGCAAACCACACTCTTCTTGGCCACCTGGGGGCCACCAGTATTGCTGGCAGCCCCTCCTGAGCTATCTTGCGCAGAACCCTACCCAACAGGGTGAATGGAGGAAAGACATACAGGAGCTGAAAGTCCTGCCATGACATTGCTAGAGCATCCGTGGCCAAGGCCAGAGGATCCTGGGACAGGGAGATATAGGCCGGGAGCTTGTGATTGTGACGGGAAGCAAACAGATCCACATCTGGTTGGCCCCAACGGTGACACAGAGATTGAAACACCCTGTTGCAGAGGGACCATTCTCCCAGGCGAGAGGTCCCCCTGCTCAGAGAGTCTGCCTGCAGATTCTCCACCCCTGGAATGTACACAGCTGATATGCAGGGAACATTGTCCTTCGCCCAGGCCAGGATCAGAGACACTTCCTGGAGGGCCCTCTTGCTCCGGGTCCCTCCCTGATGATTGATGTAGGCAACCGCCGTCTGGTTGTCCAAGCGTACCTGAACAGGCAGGCCCCGAAGGTGAAGAGTCAAATCAGTCAGAACCAACCTGATCGCCCGCAGTCCCAGAATGTTGATAGGTGTGTGGGCCTCCTGAGGACCCCACCGCCCTTGGAACTGCAGGGACTTCCAGAAACCCCCCCAACCTGTCAGACTGGCATCTGTGGTGACAGTCTCCCAGCAGGCCCACCAACAGGTTCCTGGAGTCCAGCCACCACGAGAGGGACCGCCTGACTAGGGGGGAAAACACAAAGACCTGGTCCAGGGACGCAGGATCATTGTCCCATACTGACAAGAGGTGGAGTTGCAGAGGCCTCATGTGGAACTGAGCATAAGGGACCGCCTCGAAGCGCGCCACCATCAGGCCCACCAGCTGCATTCCCTGCCTGATGGAGGGATGAGGGCAAGATAGCAGGAACTGTCCTCCTTCTGCTGAGGAAGGGAGCCACCAAGGAGGGAGACAGGGAAGACTTGGGATGGTTGATCACCCAGCCAAATGACTCCAGAGTGGACACTACCAGCTGAGTATCCAACTCTGCCTGTTGTAGGGACTGGGAAGTGATGAGAATGTCGTCCAGGTAGGGCAGCACGCGGATGCCCTGAGACCTGAGCAGAGACATCACTCCTGCCAGCAACTTGGTGAACACTCTGGAAGCTGAAGTGAGACCAAAGGGCAATGCCACAAATTGGTAGTGCTGATCCTCCAGAGCGAACCTGAGGAACCTTTGATGATCTGGAAACACAGGAATATGAAGATAAGCATCTTTGATGTCCACAGACGTCATGAAGTCCCCTGGACGCAGGGAACTGATGGCAGAACGCAGAGTTTCCATGTGAAAGCACCTGCACCTGACAAATTTGTTGAGGATCTTCAAGTCCAGGATGGGCCTGACTGACCCATCTCTTTTGGGCACGGTGAAAAGGTTGGAATAGAAGCCCTTGCCCCTTTCTCGTAAGGGGACCTGAGAGATGACCTCCAGCTCCAGAAGGCTTTGCACCGCCAGAACTAGAGCCTGAGCTGACACAGGGTCCTGAGAAATCCGGGATTTGATGAATCTTGGGGGCGGCCAGGCAGCAAACTCTATCTTGTAACCGGAGGACACTACCTCCTGAATCCACCGGTCTGAGACATGAAGCCTCCAGACATGAGCAAAGTGCTGAAGCCGCCCCCCCACCCGGATGGGTGAGGGCGCCCCTTCATGCCTGAGGGGGCTTGGGAGAAGACTTAAGCTTGGAGCCCCAGGAGGCGTCAGGGCGACCACGTCCTCTGCCCCTACCCCAGAAATCTCCTCGGGCCCCAGTAAGGGAGACCCCCCTCCCCTGTCTGGCACCACAGTAGGGGGAAGAAAAGGAGCCCTGACCCCAAAAGGGCCGAGACTGCTGCCTGCACTGGGGTAACCTGCCTCCCTTAGCAAACAGGTCTAGGCGGTCCCCAAACAGGCGTAGTCCTTTGAAGGGAAAACCAGTGAGAGCTTTCTTGGCAGCGTAGTCAGCAGCCCACTGGCGCAGCCAAACCGAGCGGCGTATAGCCACCACAAGGGCAGAGGTTCTGCCACACATCCTAATGGTATCATCCAAGGCAGAGAGGACATAAGTCACAAAAACCTCACAACGAGAGAGTGCATTAAACTCCTCACTAGACACATCATCAGGGGCACCATCAAGGATACTTGTAAGCAGGGTCCTAATAGCCACAGCCGTAATGGCAGAGACACAGACCGGGCGCAGCGCTGTCCCCACACATGCAAAGGCATGGGACGCTAGCTGATCAATGCGCCGGTCTTCAGCATCCCGCAGTGTAGTAGAGTCAGGGGAATGCATGACAGAAGTGTTAGATAACCCTAGGACCGGGGCATCCACTTCAGGAGGGGATGACCGACGCTTCACCACATCAGCAGGAAAGGGATACCTCTTATCCCAACTCTTAGGTACACCGGGAAGCCTGCTGGGATGCTCCCATTCCCTGAGCACAAGATTATTAAAATGGGCTTGCTCAGAAAATTCTAAACGTGGCTTAGCAGTATGAAACAATTCCCCCTGTTGCCTAGGGGCCGCAACCGGGGGAGAGATAGACAGAACCTCAAAAATCTGAGCCAACAGTCTATCAGTATCATCTGGGGCCCAGGGGTCAGAGCCAGAATCATCATGACCCCTGGGCCTCACATTAGATGACTCTGAGTCAGAGAATAACTCCCCTTCTTCCAAAGGGGTATAGCCAGACAGTTCCATCAGGGAAAAGAGTGACATCAGGCGTTAACTGCCGCTTTTTAGCAGAGGCCTTACGCGCCAAGGTATTAGCAAGCAACTTCTCAACACTAGCCAGTCTGGAAGACACATAAGGCTGAGAATCCCCACTGGTAGGCAACTCAATGGGAGTCAAATTTAAGCTTGGGGGAGTAGGTGAAGCCATACGAGGCGCAGGCCCAGCTACTGATAAACCAGGCTGCAGCGCAAGCACCTGCTGGGCACAAGGTATACCACACATTGTCAGCACCAAGAGGGGAAACCCCACAAGCTACACACAGCCGGGCTTGTCCCGAAGGAACCCCGAGCACAGTATCCTGAGAAGCCTCCATATGGTGATTATAGCGGCACAATAGGCCAATAGGGATTCACGCTATAACAAGCAACCCGGGATGCCCCAATAGCCCACTAGGGAAGTGGGAGTAATTTACACACTAGGCCTCACAAGTTTAATAACTAAATAGAGGGAGTAGGGCTGGGAGAAACCAATAGAGGTCGGCCTGTCTGACATAAGCGAAGAGAACCCCGTAAGTAACATGTATAAAGACATAAGGTAAATAAAGCCGCCCGCGAGGGCACTCACGGACAGCGGTAGGTAGATGCCAGTCATGCAGCAGCCTGATCCAGAGAAAATGGCACCGGGTATACCTCGAGGTGCGGGCCGCGGAGACAGTAACGCGGAACGCGCCAACCGCGGGCCCCGCCCCCCGAAGAGCGCGAAGCCGCACACGAGACAAGCAGCCAATAACGGTGCACCAGCGCCTGAGGTAACACCGCCACCAAGCGCGGAGCACAGTGGAAGAGCGCGGCGGCGGCATATTTAAAAAAGCAACCAGTGCAACCAAGAAAGCGCAGCGACTGACACCAACCAGACAAAACAAAATACAGTGAAGCACCAAGGCAAATTCACATACACCCCCCCCCCCCCCGAGAGCTACAAGGGAGAGCGAGGGAGGACAGAGGCCACTTAACATAGGGCCCACCGATAGACAGGGGCAATAGGGCGGGAGGGGCATCCCATAGAGCCTCACCATATGCCTATACCGCCTACCCTTTGGTGGGGGATTGCGGTGGAGCACCGCTCCTAAGCACCTGACAGCGGTGCTGCCTACCATCACCCAGACCAGCGCAGCCAAGGCTGGGAGACACATTAATATTGGAACGGGTGGGAATAGTCCTACAGGGCCGCAGGCTGATAGCCCCACTCACCTGCGAGAAGAGAGAGACATCTTCTTGTCCTTCGCAGTCCAGACTGCAGAGAAAATCTGGGAATTTGTGGGAGGTCCCATGTATTTGAGGGGCCGGGAGGAGCCAATTTCGCTGTCTCTGCAGTCCAGCGCCATCTGGCGGAGTAATACCCCATGTGTAATGATTCTTACCTGGAGCAGGACGTACTGTATACTAAGAATATATAGAGAGGGGTGAAACAATGACAGTGAATGCTCATATAAATGTATGTTGCAGTTTAGCATTGCCGAAAAAGCATAATCTAGTCATTACAGTGGAACAAAACCCGGGGTTTTGACTAATGTGGGTTTGGTTCCTTGCCCCCCCACATCCAAATTTGGCACGTGTGGACTCTCATCCAATCAAAGCCGTTTAGCATGCATAGGTTTTTTTCGGCAAATGGCTTTGCCATTCTGCAATAGGGAGCGTAAGCAGCTGCATTCCCAGCATCTTTGGGCTGAGTGCACGCTCCCACCCAGAGCCATTCAGCTAGAGCCTGTGCCTGTGCCGTTGGCCCAGGAAGAGGTGAGCTTTACAGGGCAATCTGGGGGGTTTCAAACAGCAGGGCATCCCGACTTGGAATACTCCGGGGAAAGCCAGCCAGGGCCAACCCTGGAATATTTTAAAGGAAGACAGGCATATCCCGCCTTGGTCTTATGGAACCTTTTGCATTTTATGCCCAACTTTGGATGTGACGGTTATCACCAGCTGCTCATATGATGAACTGGGAATCTCACACCTTGGGCCCCAGGACTCGGTCTATGGAAACTTTCCTTTGGATTCACGTGGAGGCCGTTTCATACAAAATGCGTTCAGACCCATAATTCAACTTCCTTGCACTCGCAGTTTGCTAGCTGCAGTTTAAGTCTGGGTGTGCGCATGTGCAGTGGGGGTTTCACACAGCGGGACATACCGATTTGAGATGTGCCATGGGGAAGGCCAGGGAAGGCCAACCGTAGAGTCTGTGGTCCCTATGAATGAAAAATAACACTGCTCTATTTGGAACCCCTATGCTACAATAAATATGTAAGTGTGCCTGTAGACACCCCCCCACATCTCCCCCAATAATATGGGGCTAGCCTGTCCCCCCTCCAATAATTTGCAGTGTGCCTAGCGGTTCCCCCAAAAATACACAGAGCTGCTGGTGGGTCCCCTCCTCTCAATAAAATGAAAAGAGGTTAGTGGGCCCCCCCCCTCCAATATGCAGAGCAGCAATCGAGTCCCCCATCCCAATAATATGCAGAGCGGAAGTTTCTTGTGCACAGAGGCTGCCGTTAAATTCAATGGGAGTGCCCCGAGCTGAACCAACACCCACCAGCTGACCTGGCACCTCATACTGATTCAGTGGGTGATCGATTTGCAAAGTAGGAGCTAGTGGCTTGTATGATCTGAGGTCTTTTGGAAAAATCGTGGCACAGCCTCCTCCCTCCCATAGTGACCGCAGACAATTATAAGATTCCCTATTACTTTGCACCCACGGGTTCCATTGCCTGGCCCCCTTTACCCTTTAAGCGCCAGCCTACCTAGAGTTTTTGTCACCCTGTCGCCAGACTATTCTTCACTACACATGTTCAACTGTGATTTTTGAAGTGATTTCCCAGGAAAATGATATATTTTTTTCAGCATAGTCTGGGCTTTAAAGTGGACCAACACCCTGAGGTGATCGGCCCGGGAATCTATAAGATTCCCGGGCCGATCACCTCACACACCGCGGGACATCCGAGATCGGGATGTCCCGCGGGGTGTAAACCCCCCAAAACCCCCGAAAAACCTTACCTCTCCAGCCGCTGCTTCCGCCACCTCACTCGTGCTCCTCTAGATGTGCGCGCGCCCGCGCCGTCCATCTTGAATGGCCGGTGCGGGCGCGCACACGTCAAGAGTGACGCGCGGGAGGCGCCGACGGGCAAGCTGCTTGTATGTCGCTGTCAATCAGCTTGTCCGTCGGCGCCGATTGGACGGCGCGGCCACGTGGGAGCGGGGAGAGGTGAGTTTTGGGGGCTTTCTGGGGGGTTTCACACAGCGGGGCACCCCCGATCGGGGTGCCCCGGGGAAGTGGACCAATACCCAGGATAGTCAAAATCCTGGGTGTTGGTCCACTTTAAAATGAAATGTATTGTTTGTCATTTTTTATGTGTATTCTCAATATTTTAGGGTAAATATGTGCAAAAAATAAAAAATTCCCCAAAAAATCCCCAATTCCCCCAGTTACAATGGTGTTTTGGTAGACACCCTTTCCTGTCCTGGAGACTCCCTCAAACTGAAACAGCACTTTCAGATAAAATACAATTGCTAAGCACACTTTGCAGTTTTGGAAGAAAAACAATCCTTTACATTTGAAATACCCCCCAACAAACTATATATTCACTGGAAGCACACACCTTATGCTTTCTAGGAATACCAGGCTTGTTGACGTAGGTGCAGTTCGCTGGAATTAATCCCTCAATGAATTCTTTGGTTGCACAGGGTTTCCTTAAAATAAAAAAAAACACATTTTCCTAAAAAAAACAATATACAAACAAGAAAAAAGTTAAATCTGAAAAAGCAAGGTCCCCCGAACAGAACGATACCCAGCATGCTTAGGTACTATCAAGGGAAGAGTTGCCAAACACCCCAAAGTAAAGCATGTGCGTAAGGATAATTTTACTTGAAAATTTCAGCTCTGCAGACAAAGTGCGCACCTTGCGATTTTTCAAACAAAACAACCCTTTACATTTGGAATACCCCCACAAACCAAATATTCCCTGAAAGTAAACATGTTAAGCCCAGCTAGTTGTTGTAGTAGGCTCATCTTTCTGGAAGTAATCCCTCGAAGAATTCTTAGGTTGCACAGTGTTTCCCAAAAAGAAGAATTATAAAAAAGCAGAACAAAAAACACATTTTCCTAAAATATCAATATCGAAACAAGAAAAAACAAGCTAAATCTGAAAGTGCAAGGTCCCCCAAACAGAATAATGCCAACATGCATAGCTAATTTTTTACCCTTTTACATGCCAGCCTAATTCAAATGTTGTCACCCTCTATCGAGAGGTCGTTTTTCACAATTTTGCCTTATGTTTAACTGTGATTTTTGCAGGAATTACCAGGAAAATTTTGTATTTTTTGCAGCAGTTTATGCCTTTTTATGCTAACCAAAGAAATGGCATAGGGTCAACCGTCCAGGGGGGAGGGGGGCATTTTGTGTGTTAAAAACCCTTAAAAATCCCCATAAAATGGCTTGGGGTTCCCGCTACTCAGTGTAACCAGCCAGGGGACCAGCTATGCAGGGCTTGTAGAACAGGCGCAAAGGCCAGCACTGATGGCCCCCTGCCCTGCAGGCTACAATCCTACATAGCCTCTGTGGTCCTGGGCTCTTCTGACCCTCCTGGGTTTTGGGGAGGCCGGCAAGGGGGGGGGCTAGGGGTTAATGGCAAGTCACTCACCAGCTGCAGGTGATTTGCCAGCCCCCTAAGCCTTGTGAACTGGTATAGGGGTCTCACAGACCCCTTAATAGTTCAAAAAGGGTTAACCTCCCATTCATCTCGAAGCACTGTGTCCCACGCCAATTACTCTGGTTTCTGCTCTCCTGCTGGAAGCCTTTTATACCTGCTGGGCAACAGGACATGGGGGTTAATTAAAAAAAATGACAGGGTCATGGGGGACACCCCATTTTTTGGGGAATTTTAATGGTTAAAAACCCTTAAAAATCCCCCTCCAAAAAATGACGCAGGGTCGTCCCTTCCCAGCATAACCAGCCTGAAGACCAGCTATGCCTTTCTGCCCCCTGTGGGCTTTGGGGGGCAGGTAATTGGCTAGCTACAGATGACGGTTAGCCATTCGCTAGCCACAGATAACTTGCCAGCCCCCGAGCCTTGTGAACTGGTATAGGGGTCTCATGGATCCCTTATTAGTTCACAAAGATTTAACAGTAAAAAAAGCAATTCTGTGAATACTCACCTGTAGAATTGTTTTTAATCTTGCATGGCACGGCCTGCTTCGTATTCATAACAGTTGAGTTATTCCGCCACAAGGTGGCGCAGTGGTACTGCAGAAAGCTGTGGCATCTCCCGGCCCCCTATAAAAGGGGGATCAACCATAGAGTTCCCAGCGTAGACAAGCAGTGAGACAAGAAGCCGGGAGAGAATAAAAGTAAAAAATGTAAAAAAGGTAAAAGAAAAACCCAATTAACTTGGAACAATCACCATAAAGAGGCAACCAAGAATAACGATAACAAGGGTGGGTGGAAGCAGGCCGTGCCATGCAAGAACAAAAACAATTCTACAGGTGAGTACTCACAGAATTGCTTTTTTCTTTATTGCATGGCACAGCCTGCTTCGTATTCATAACAGTTGGGACATCCAAAAGCAGTGTCCAAAAGTAGGGTGGGATCCCCAATAAGCTACAGCCGGCAGTTCAAGCCACTACCGCCTAAAGCACCTTGCGGCCAAAAGCAGCATCCGCTGAGGCCTTAACATCAACCTTGTAAAACTTGGAAAAGGTATGAACAGAAGACCAAGTAGCGGCCTTGCAAACTTGTTCAACAGAAGCTTGGTGCTGAAAAGCCCAAGAGGCACCAATAGCACGAGTGGAATGAGCAGTAATTCTAAAGGGAGGTTCCTTCCCCTTAGCAGAATAGGCTTGAACCACCGCCTGACGGATCCACTTGCTTATAGTGGATTTAGCCGGAAGAGCATCAAATTTCCTGAAAGGCTCAGTAGCGACCAATAAAACTTCAGAGCCCTGACCACACATCCAGAGAATGCAGTGTCTGCTCCTTGGAATTAGCAGGATTAGGACACAATGAAGGCAAGACAATGTCCTGATTGAGATGAAAGGAAGACACCACCTTAGGCAAGAAATCTGGCTTAAGCCGAAATACTACTTTATCCTGATGCCTCTCAAAATAAGGAGCTTTGATGGAAAGCGCCGCCAGCTCAGAAACTCGCCTTACAGAAGTGATAGCCACCAAAAAGACTACCTTAAGAGTCAGAATGGGCAAAGCAGTCCCACGGATAGGCTCAAAGGGAGGACCCTGCAGAGCAGACAACACCAGATTCAAGTCCCAGACTGGTAGCATAGGCTTACGAGGTGGACGCACATGGGTAACACCCTGGAAAAAAGTTTTAACCAACCGGTGGTTGGCAAAGGATCTTTGGAAAAAAATTGTCAGAGCTGAAACATGGCCTTTGAGGGTACATAGTTGAAGGCCAGAATCCAAACCATGTTGCAAAAATTCCAGAATCCTGGGAATGGAAAAAAACTGACAGGGAAGAGACCTGTACTCACACCAGGCAATGTAAGCATGCCAGACCCTGTAATAGGACTTCTTCCTAGCCCTAATCATGGTATCCACAACAGAGGCAGGCAACCCCTTCTCTGTCAAGATGTAGGTTTCAGCAACCAAGCTGTTAAAGCCAGCGTTTGTAAATTGGGATGGCGTAGCTGTCCCTGAGTGAGAAGATCTGGATCCCTGGGAAAGACGTACTGGTCCACTGCCAACTGCACGACATCTGCAAACCACACCGTTCTTGGCCAACAGGGGGCCACCTGGATGGCTGACACCCCCTCCTGGGCAATCTTGGGTATGACCCTGCCCAGTAGAGGGAACGGAGGGAACACATAGGGAAGCCGAAACTCCGTCCAAGGCATTGCCAGTACATGTGTGGCGAAGGCCAGAGGATCCTGTGACAGGGAGACAAACCTGGGAAGTTTGTGATTGTGACGGGACGCAAACAGGTCCACATCTGGCTGACCCCAGTGGTGACACAGGGAGAGAAACAGCTGGTAGTTGAGGGACCATTCCCTCAGATGAGACGTCCCCTTGCTCAGGGAGTCACCTGGTTCTCCACCCCCGGAATGTATACCGCTGAGATGCAGGGGACATTCTGTTCCGCCCAAGACAGTGTCAGAGACACTTCCTTGAAGGCTCACTTGCTCCGAGTCCCTCCCTGATGGTTGATGTAGGCAACCGCCGTCTGGTTGTCTGAGCGGATCTGAACAGCCCGACCCCGAAGGTGTTGTCAGGTGGGACAGAACCAACCTGATCGCCCTCAGTTCCAGGATTGATGGGACCATGGGCCTCCTGGGGGCCCCAACGACCCTGGAACTGTAGGGACTTCCAAAAACCTCCCTAGCCCATCAGACTGGCATCCGTGGTGACAGTCTCCCAGCACGGGGGCAGGAAGGTCCTGCCCACCAGAAGATTCCTTGAGTCCAGCCACCACGAAAGGGACTGCCTAGCCAAGGGAGACAGAGCAAATTCCTGACCCAGGGACACAGGGTCCGATCCCAAACTGACAAGAGGTGCAACTGAAGAGGTCTCATGTGAAACTGAGCAAAGGGGACTGCCTCGAAGCAGGACACCATCAGGCCCACCAACTGCATCCCCAGATGAATTAAGGGATGAGGACAGAAGAGCAAAGCCCGTGCCTGCTTCTGAAGGCCCTCCAGCTTCTGCTGAGGAAGGAACACCTTGACCTGAGAAGTATCCAGAGTCATGCCCAGAAAGGACCTCACCAAGGACGGGGACAGGGAAGACTTGGGAAAATTGATCACCCAGCCGAAGGACTCCAGAGTGGAGATCACCACCTGGGTGTCCCGTTCGGCCTGACGAAAGGACTGAGCCACAATGAGGATGCCGTCCAGGTAGAGAACAATGCAAATGCCCCGGGTTCGCAGCAGATCCATCACTCCCGCCAGCACCTTGGTGAACACCCGAGGCGCCGAGGTGATGCGGAATGGTAAGGCCACAAACTGGCAATGCTGATTCTCCAGCACGAACCTCAGAAATCTCTGATGACCTGGGAAGATAGGTACATGAAGATAAGCATCCTTGATGTTCACGGTGGTCATGAAGTCGCCCGGGCGAAGGGTACCTGTCCTTTTTGGGGACTGTGAAGAGATTGGAATAGTACCCCTGACCCTGTTCTTGATGGGGCACCGGACAAATGACCCCTGACTCCAGCAGGCATTGAACCGCTGAAAGTAACCCTTGAGCTGACAGGGGGTTTAAAGACTACCTGGGATCTGATGTATCTTGGGGGCGGCCAAGCTGCAAACTCTATCTTGTAACCGGAGGACACCACCTCCTGAATCCACCGGTCTGAAACGTGGAGCCTCCAGATGTGAGCGAAGAGCCGAAGCCATCCCCCCACCCGGATGGGCGAGGGCGCCCCCTCATGCCTGGGGGGCCTTGGGAGGAGGTTTGGGCTTGGAACCCCAGAAGAGACCGGGACGTCCATGGGATCTGCCACATCCCCAAGACTCTCTGCGGCTACCTGAGAAGAGGGAGCCACGACCTCCTCTGGAAGAACGAAAGGAGGGAAGGGAGACGGAGGACCCCCGAAAAGGTCGGGGCTGACTCCTACGCTGAGGCAGCCTGCCATCCTTGGCCAAAACATCAAGACGCTCACCAAAGAGCCGCAGCTCCATAAAGGGGAGCCCAGTGAGAGCCTTCTTAGCAGCAGCATTAGCTGCCCACTGACATAACCAAACAGAGCGGCGCATAGCCACCAAAAGTGCAGAGGCCCTACCACCCAGCCTCACAACATCATCCATGGCAGTAAGGATAAATGCAACAAAATCAGAGCAAAGCAAGAGGGCCCTATAATCCTCCCTCCTCCTATCAGCCATAGTGCCATCACACGCTTGAGCAGTTTCTTAAGGGCAATAGCAGCAATGGCAGCAGCACAGGCCGGGCGCACTCCAGCCCCCACACAAGTAAAAGCATGGCAGGCCAGCTGATCCATGCGCCGGTCCTCGCTGTCCTTCAGAGTGGTAGTGTCAGAAGAAGGCATGACCGAAGTATTAGACAGGCCTAGCACAAGAGCGTCCACCTCAGGGGGGACAGGACCAACACTTTACTATATCAGCAGGAAAGGGATACCTCTTATCCAATCCCTTGGGCACAGCAGCCATTCTATTAGGACGTTCCCACTCCCTAAGCACCATAGAAGTAAAATGGCCCTGCTCAGGGAACGCCAGACGCTATTTACCCGGACGAAAAAGCTCACCCTGCTTTCTTTTAGCCACCTCAGGGGGAGCAATGTGCAAGATTTCAGCAGATTATCAGTGTCCTCAGGGTACCAGGATTCCTCCCCGGACACAGACCTAGGGTCATTAATGCAAACCTCCTGCTGGTCCCCAGAGGAGTCAGAGTCCTGGAGCAGTTCCCCTTTCTCTAGGGAATAAAGTCCCCCAGTGGCATCAAACTCCTCATACTCCTCAGTGGAGCGTGAGGGAGCGGAAGTCAGGTACAACTTCTTGCCCGAGGCCTTCCTAGGAATAGGCCCGGCAAGCTGCTTCTCAATGTTGGCCACACGAAGTGCCAGATCAGATCAGTGACCTCCTGCGAGCATCCCCCTCACTGGGAGCTAATTGCAGCAGTGGTGGGGGGTAGGTGATGCCGAAGGGGGCACAGAACTGGGAAGCGATGCAGGCAAACCAAGCTGGAGTGCAAGGACACTTTGAGCGCACCGCACGCACACCGTGACATCATTGCTGATAGGGGATACCCTGCACATGGAACACAGCCGGGATTGCCCCGAAGGACCCCCGAGCACGCTATCCCCAGAAGCCTCCATATGGTGATTAACACAGGCGCAATAGGCCAGTGCTGGGAAAAGGCTAATACAAAAGCCACCCGGGATGCCCTCCCATGGGATGCCCCCAGATAAGCAAAAATGGGTGGGGGGATGAGGGGGAGGAAGGAGTAGAGCCGGGAGAAACCACAACCCACTGGCATCCCGCCTGAAAGACATAAGTAAAAATGACACATGAGCAACCCACAGCACATGCCCAACAAAACCAATAAGAAAAAAACCCTCAAGGGGGACTCATGGACCAAGGACACCACAGGGTCACCAATGCACAGACCGCAGGATGAAGTGACACACCGAAGGAAACAGCGCTGCAGCCCAGAAGGCAAAAAGACGCGCAGCTAATCCAAAATGGCGCCAGCAGAGGTACCTCAAGGGGCGGGCCGCAGGGGGACGACGCGATACGCGTCATCCCCGGCCCCGGCCCCCCTGAAGAGCGTGAAACCGAAGCCCACGTGACCCCGCGGCGCCATGACAAAGCAAAAACCCCGCAGGTTATAGCGCCCAGAGCCGCGGAGCGCAGCACAAAGCGGCGCGGCGGGCTAAAAACACCAAAAAACACACTGTAAACTCCAAAAAACACCCACCCCCCCGAACAAAGTCAGAGAGGGGGGGGGAGAGAGAGATACGAGAAGGCAGCGGCGAGTATCCAGGCCAGGGGTGGGGGTGGGACTCAAAAAGGAAAAGAAGGGGACACAGTCCCCAAAACACTCACCCCCTCAGAAGCCAGGACAGGAACTCTGCATCCCTAGTAGGCTCAACATAAAGCCTATGGCCGGCTACTCTTTGTGGAACAGGGTCTGCGGCTTGGAGCAGCGCTCCAGGAGCACTTGACCCTAGTGCTCTTCTACCCTCACCCGATTTGTCAGCCAAGGCTGGGAGGCAGTGAGGGTCCAGAAACGGGTGAAAATAGACTTGCAGGGCCGCAGGCTTGGTTGCCCCGAGAGAGAGCCATCTTCTAACTTCGCAGTTTCACTGCAGAGGAAACACTGGGAACTCTATGGTTGATCCCTCTTTTATAGGGGGCCGGGAGATGCCACAGCTTTCTGCAGTACCACTGAGCCACCTTGTGGCGGAATAACCCAACTGTTATGAATACGAAGCAGGCCGTGCCATGCAATAAAGAAAAATACATTTATTTGTCTTTACTCACCTTCGATCCTCCGCTATCCCTCAATGATTCTGTCACCTGGAGCTCCAATGACAGCTGCAGGGTGATCGGTGGAGGGGGGTAAAGGATCACAGCCCCTCACCCTCCAACCCTCTCATCGCCAATCACCCAGCGCTACTGAGCGTCTTTTGGCAGGTCTGGGATGACGCCATCTGGCCCGCACACAAAAGGTGGGGTTAAGCGGTGGTGGAAGTGGTGTAGCGAGCCTACTTTGGCCCTCTCCTCAACACGGAAGAGCCCGCGCCCCTACAGGAAATCAGGTAAAAAGAAGACCCAGATAAGGGCTAGTCTGCTTTCGATAATATTTTTAAAAGCGTAAATTTTTTGTGCCAAAGTTGTTATTATTATTTACTTATAAAGAACCATCATCTTCCATTAGGCTGTACAAAGTAGATGATATCCTCAGGGTGCTGAGCTGATCTAATATTTTTTCTAATTTTCTTATGTTTTCACTTCTACGCCAAGAATAGAGGCCATAGCAGCAGTGTTCTGTATGTACAGGGCTCCTCACTTCTCTCACCTTGTGGTGTATAGCAACAAACGGCAGGCAGTGAAAACTACTTCCATAATGAAACACACTGGTTACTGCCAGTGTTCTCTTGCGGGGAGGTCATTACTTCTGCTTGAGTTTGCCAATCTGCTGATTACAGAGGAAGGATTCTGGGACTTGTAGTCAGTAGTGTTTACACAGGGCCAAGAAATCCACTCCCACAGGAATATTAGAATCATGGAGACAGATTTCTGATAAGTAAATCACAGGTCTGGGGGCACACTCCTGACACAAATGTTTATTTTACATTCTAAAAGAGGAAAACAATAAAATTTAAATTGTAATGAGGGGTAAACTTTAGAGCCCTGTTACAGCTTCTATTTTGCGCTGCAGGAAATTGAAAGGCACACAGGACAGGTATGTGTGCTGCTTGCTGCTTTTTTATTGCCAGGGCCGGCAACAGCACAGGGAAAACCTGTGCAATTGCCAGGGCCCCTGGCATCTCCAGGAGCCCACTCTAGCTCACACTTGTCCATGGTATTGTTTTACAGAGGTCCCGAACCACTGAATAGCGGGTGTTGAGTGCAGACCTGCTCATGGCTGGCCTCAGCAACAGGGGATGATCAGCAACAATGGAGAAGGTGGCATGAAAGCGAGGTGGCGAGAACCAGGTGACAACTGACTGCTATTATGAAGCAAAGCAGTAAGGGTTGATGGGTGCTTGGTGGCAGTAGAGAAGGCAACAAGGACTAGAGGATGATTGGTGGCTATAGGGAAGGCTACAAGGACTAGGGGACAATTGGTGGCTATAGGGAAGGCAACAAGGACTAGGGGACGATTGGTGGCTATAGGGAAAGCAACAAGGACTAGAGGACGATTGGTGGCTATAGGGAAGGCAACAAGGACTAGAGGACGATTGGTGGCTGTAAGGAAGGCAACAAGGACTAGAGGACGATTGGTGGCTACAGGGAAGGCAACAAGGACTAGAGGACGATTGGTGGCTATAGGGAAGGCTACAAGGACTAGGGGACGATTGGTGGCTATAGGGAAGGCAACAAGGACTAGAAGACGATTGGTGGCTATAGGGAGGGCAACAAGGACTAGAGGACGATTGGTGGCTATAGGGAAGGCAACAAGGATTAGAGGACGATTGGTGGCTATAGGGAAGGCAACAAGGACTAGAGGACGATTGGTGGCTATAGGGAAGGCAACAAGGACTAGAGGACGATTGGTGGCTACAGGGAAGGCAACAAGGACTAGAGGACGATTGGTGGCTATAGGGAAGGCTACAAGGACTAGAGGACGATTGGTGGCTATAGGGAAGGCAACAAGGACTAGAGGACGATTGGTGGCTGTAAGGAAGGCAACAAGGACTAGAGGACGATTGGTGGCTACAGGGAAGGCAACAAGGACTAGAGGACGATTGGTGGCTATAGGGAAGGCAACAAGGACTAGGGGACGATTGGTGGCTATAGGGAAGGCAACAAGGACTAGGGGACGATTGGTGGCTATAGGGAAGGCAACAAGGACTAGAGGACGATTGGTGGCTATAGGGAGGGCAACAAGGACTAGAGGACGATTGGTGGCTATAGGGAAGGCAACAAGGATTAGAGGACGATTGGTGGCTATAGGGAAGGCAACAAGGACTAGGGGACGATTGCTGGCTACAGGGAAGGCAACAAGGACTAGAGGAAGATTGGTGGCTATAGGGAAGGCAACAAGGACTAGAAGACGATTTGTGGCTATAGGGAAGGCAACAAGGACTAGAGGACGATTGGTGGCTGTAAGGAAGGCAACAAGGACTAGAGGACGATTGGTGGCTACAGGGAAGGCAACAAGGACTAGAGGACGATTTGTGGCTATAGGGAAGGCAACAAGGACTAGAGGACGAGTTGTGGCTATAGAGAAGGCAACAAGGGCTAGAGGACGATTGGTGGCTATAGGGAAGGCACCAGAGGGTGATCAGCAGCAGGAGATGACCCATTTGTGGCAGCGGAGATAAAAGGTGACATCATCTGACTCACTACTTTGGGGCCTATTAAGACTCTCTTGCCCAAGGGCCTCCACAAACCTAGAGCCGGCCCTGATTTTTCCCTTTGGATTATAGCCCCTCTAAAGCAAAAGTCACTGCTGCAATCCAAGCCCCCTCCTGCCTGGTGCTAAACCCAACTTGGGCATTAAAAGAATAAATGACCGCCACAAGAATGCATGTCTTGCATGTTGCAGCACCGATTGCCTGCCTAGGCACTTAGTCACATGCTCAAGCAAGGGTTGACTCTTATTTTGAAGTGGATCAAAACCTATTGCAGCCACCCCTGACATCATCGGCTTCCCTACAGCTGATGCCTGCTCTTGTGCCAAGCCTGTCTCATTCCCAGAACAGGCATGCGGAGCCATAAGGGAATAGATTTGCCAGGTATTAATACTTAAAGGAGCACTATCGCGAAATTGTGTAATATTAAAAACCCATATAAGCACTTTAGCTAATAAGGGGAGGTGTCACTTATATACCCGAACTCAGTAAAACTCCTGCCAAGCTTGTGGTTTTCTTCCTCTGATAGGAATAAAATCCTGGGGTTACAGGTTTAGTCTATGAGGGGTGAGTCTGTCACCCGAGACGTCTTCTTCCTTCCACTAAAATAAAAAAAACAAGCCTGGCTGGATATTTCTCAATACAGGTTGTATAAGTGACCCCTCCTCACTCCATATTTATATGGATTTTTATCATTGGGCCATTTTATCGCGATAGTGCTCCTTTAAGGAAATCTATTCTGCTGGAAGCCAGCATGTACACCGTGTGAGCGCGGAGCGGGGTAAGATATCCGAAAATCCCTGGGGTTTCACACTTAATGTTGAGTTGACCAAAATCGGGACATACTAAACTGCATATTGGGATGATGGGATGATTGATTTCATTTCTCAGCACTTCCACCAGAGGTCACTACAGTTTTTGCACTCATAGTAAATCACAGCATGTTCTGTTCTGTTATTCTTGATACTTATGTTGCAGTTTCAAGAAGATGATTCCATCAGAACACTGTATGTATTTCAGCAAGGAAATGGTTAATAATTTGCAGCTTCTTCTTGAATCTTTGCAACATTGTATCTAGAACAACATGAAAGAACATATTATTTACCATTAGTACAAAAACTGTAGTGACCTCTGGTGGTAGTGCTGAGAAATGCAGTCCATCATCCCATCATCCCACTATGCTGTTTAGTATGTCCCCCAAAATCTATGCATTTTCACTATCCTGGGATGCCCCGAGGCATCCCACTTTGGGATGCCCTGCTTTATGAAACCTTTCCTTGGGCCCATGGCATAGGCACGGCTTGCCTCATTGAGAGATGGATAGGAGATAGGGTGTAACAGTTACAACAATAGAAACACTTGGAAGAGGCAAATGAATCATTTATTGCTGCAGATCTGCATGTTACAACTCAAAGAGGGACAAATGAGAACAACAAGAGACAAGGGGACATGGGCTCGAAAGAGGGTCAGTCCCTCCAAATCAGGGACACTTGGGAAGTATGCATATATTTGATGGGGTCCCCCTCACCTAGTGGGCCCCCAAGTTCCACCCCTGCCAGGCTTCCCCTTAGCAATACTCCGAGTAGCTGTGTGCAGGTGGGGGTCCCCTACAAGGGCAAGAGTCCATTAGCTCCAGAGAGCATTATGGGGACATACTTCCTCACACGTGCTCGCATAGGAGCCCCGGCCCTGCTTCCTGACGCGAGCGCCCGGTTCCGCCCGAGCGTCTATAGGCCTCTGTGTTATTGTTCCCAATTAGGTGCGCCTCAAATGACAGCATGTGATTGGCTGGGCGGAGCGACACCCGGCGCCGCAGCTGTTCCTATTCATTCCATATAGAAGAGCTCTGAGAGAACGGTTGCGCTGCCGGTAAGTACTCCTCAGTGACTGCTCTATGGGGGAATGGAGGCGCCGCACCTCCTCTCATACAGCTGCGGGGTGGGGGTGTGAGGAGGGGCGCATGGCGGACCCGGTGTATAACGGCAGCGGCTCAGCCATGGTCATTATATTGTGTTCCTGATGCTGTGGGTGTGAGGGGGGCACGTGACCGGGCACACACTAACATGCTGCTGGCAATGCTGCCCCATCCCTTCCTGGAAATAGGAGGGGTTGCCAATAGCAACCCCCTATCTATAAATCTGTTTCTTTTGGTTGTTTTCCCCATATTTGTGTATAAATGGCTAAGCTAATACATTTTGTGCCTGTACAGGAACTTTATCCTGGACTTGTTGCTTGCCCCTGGTGCATTCGGATTCCACCTTTTCCTCATCCCATGGCGCATTCGGTGCGGGCTGTTGGTGCTGTATGGTGATGGCCGCATCCCCTGCTTCCTGTTCCCACACTGGCCATTCACAAATGCCTGATGTGGGAACGCACCTTCTAAAGGGATAGCAGGGTTGTGGCTGCTGCTTGTGCATGCACTATTGGACAGGGTAAGAAGACGAATTTCTGGGTGACCTAGTGGGTTTTTCTCAGTGGGGCATCCCGATTCTGGAATCTTGTATAGGGCTGTCGCTTTGTGGGTTTTGGTCCACTTTAATCTCTGCCATAAACCTGGTCAGGGAGAGACTCATGGCTGCCATGCTCACCACTCTGCCAGTGCTCATATATGTACACCAGGTGGGTGTGCATGTGCCACAAGTCTCCACATTGGGCATCCTCTCTGACTTTATGCAAAAGCAAGTTAAAGTGGACCAACACCCTCCTGTATCGGCCCGGGAATCTATAAAATTCCCAGGCCGATCCGATCCCTCCCTGTGGGGCATCCAAAATCGGGATGCTCCGCGGTGTGAAACTCCCCAGGACACCCTCTAACCTTACCTTACTCCTGGTCCAATGGTACATGCGCCGGCCGCTGCTGCATCTCGCGCTTCTCTCTAGCAGGGCGCGTGCCTGCGCCGGGTATTTGTGAATGGCCAACGTGGGTGCGCTGCCTGTTAGAGGGAAGTGTGAGATGCGGCCGCCAGTGTGCTCGGAGCCCCTGGGGTTTGACGGCTCTTTGGCGCGCATACCACAGCTGCTCTGAGCATGCTGATTGGACGAGCGGCTGCGCATGCGCCGTAGGAGCAGGGTGAGGTGAGTTGAATCGGGCGATCTGGGGGGTTTCAAATAGCGGGGGAAGTGGACCAAAACCCAGGATAGCCAAATTCCTGGGTGTGGGTCCACTTTAAAGGTGTAAAAAAATGGTCCAATAATAAAAATCCAAATAAAAATGGATACATAAAAAATAATCCATCCATACTTGTTTCTTGCCATTACTGGAAGGAAGAAGCGTCAGGGGTGACAGGTTATTAACATACTATTTTGATTTTACATGGGAGATCTGCTCAACTGCAATAGCTTGTCCCCCTGAGGCAGCCTCTGCTGGACCAGCAGCTTTTTGCTATTCTTTTGATGTGTGTAAATGCTCTTACCCATCATGCAATGCTTTGGTCAGTTATTTTAGAGTGGTGAATGCTGCCTGGCCCCCCACAGGCTGACTCAGGAGACAGGCATTGGAATGGAGCAGATCATCCCTGCAAGAGTGAAGTCACCCCTTAATTTACTGCTAGCAGGAGAATGAAACTATTTTCAGTCAGTGTATTAGGAACTTCCCCTGGAATGCAAACGACTCCATGGCTGCCCGTTAGTCTGCTCCCTGGGGGTTCTTAAATCGGGACGCTCTGCCATTCCATGTGAAACCCCCAGGGATGAGTTTACTAGCGGCTCCCATGATGCTCTGTTTGGCTTCCCTGTAGCTGTGTGCGCTTCCCTGCCCGCGATTCAGGTGGGGATGGGAGCTCTTTGAATCGAACAGGTTGCTGGTGATGTGGCTGACATGTTACCCTGCACTCTTGAGATCAGCCAATCGGCAAGTGTATAGTAGGCGTAGCTTCGGCGGAGGCAAAGACCGGGCCACTGCTGAGCCAGCGGCTGCCCCCGTTGTACTCGGGTAGGGGGTGCGAGGGACAAAGAAAAGGGGTTTTGTTCTCTTTCAAAGTGGACCAAAACTTGGCATTTTGACTATCCCAGGTTTTGGTCTTGGTCCTCAATTTGGTATGCCCTGCTGGGTATAACCCTCCCAGGTCGTCCAGTAATATTCTCCTTTCCCTGTGCAGGCGTCCGATCGGGGGTCACAGTTGTGCTTGTCAATATTGGCTATGTCTCGGCAAAGGGCTGAGTCTAGCCTGGAAGAAGCTCTAGCGGTGGTGTGTGCCCGCAACCTGCTAAGATATAGCTGACGGTGGCTGCTGCTCACGCATGCGTCATTGCATTGGGGAGAAGTTAGGATTTTTAGGATACTGGGGGGGGGGGGGGTTGGCACAGTGGGGCATTCCATTCTGAGATGGGAATCGGGTGGCCCCGTCAGCTGTGGGTTTTGGTCCATTGCCAGCTTATCAGCTACCTGTACCTTGTCTCATCACATAAGAAGCTCATGTCATCGGGTTCCCTGTGAAGAGGAGACGTGAGGCATGGTATAGGTAAGCGGGTGCAAAGGAGGGGACATGGACATTACATTCATTAGAAAAGCTGATAGACACCGAACAGCAGGGGCGGACTGGGGCTAAAAAACTGCCCGGGACTTTTTGGGGCACACCGGCCCTGCTGTACTGTTTCTGGCCCAGTATAGTATCTTAATGTCACATTATATATACACCTTATGTTTCATTCCATAACACGCGCCAAGGGTTTAGAGGACAAAAATTTGAAAGAAAATATTCTGAACCAAATAGCGTGCTAAAATCCCCCCATTACAGACAGTGTGCAGAATGACCCCATTACAGGCAGTCATTGGTATCCCTCATTACAAGTGAGTGAGGGGCATCCCACAGGCATGTTGCGGCATCTCCCATTACAGGCAATGATGGGAATCCCTGATTACAGCCAGTGAGGGGCATCCCACAGGCATGTTGCGGCATCTCCCATTACAGGCAATGATGGGAATCCCTGATTACAGCCAGTGAGGGGCATCCCACCAATGCATGTTGCAGCATCTCCCATTACAGACAGTGAGGGGCATTTTTCATTACAGCCAGTAAGTAGCATCCCTCATTAAAGCAAGTGAAGAGCATCCAACAGAGGCATGTTGCGGCATCTCTTATTACAGCCAGCGATGGCATCCCTCTGTATAGCCAGTAAGTAGCATCCCTCTGTATAGCCAGTAAGTAGCATCCCTCTGTATAGCCAGTAAGTAGCATCCCTCTGTACAGCCAGCGGGCGCCTCCCTCTGTACAGCCAGCGGGCGCCTCCCTCTGTACAGCCAGCGGGGGCCTCCCTCTGTACAGCCAGCGGGCGCCTCCCTCTGCACAGCCAGCGGGCGCCTCCCTCTGCACAGCCAGCGGGCGCCTCCCTCTGCACAGCCAGCGGGCGCCTCCCTCTGCACAGCCAGCGGGGGCCTCCCTCTGCACAGCCAGCGGGGGCCTCCCTCTGCACAGCCAGCGGGGGCCTCCCTCTGCACAGCCAGCGGGGGCCTCCCTCTGCACAGCCAGCGGGGGCCTCCCTCTGCACAGCCAGCGGGGGCCTCCCTCTGCACAGCCAGCGGGGGCCTCCCTCTGCACAGCCAGCGGGGGCCTCCCTCTGCACAGCCAGCGGGGGCCTCCCTCTGCACAGCCAGCGGGCGCCTCCCTCTGCACAGCCAGCGGGGGCCTCCCTCTGCACAGCCAGCGGGGGCCTCCCTCTGCACAGCCAGCGGGTGCCTCCCTCTGCACAGCCAGCGGGGGCCTCCCTCTGCACAGCCAGCGGGGGCCTCCCTCTGCACAGCCAGCGGGGGCCTCCCTCTGCACAGCCAGCGGGGGCCTCCCTCTGCACAGCCAGCGGGGGCCTCCCTCTGCACAGCCAGCGGGGGCCTCCCTCTGCACAGCCAGCGGGGGCCTCCCTCTGCACAGCCAGCGGGGGCCTCCCTCTGCACAGCCAGCGGGGGCCTCCCTCTGCACAGCCAGCGGGGGCCTCCCTCTGCACAGCCAGCGGGGGCCTCCCTCTGCACAGCCAGCGGGGGCCTCCCTCTGCACAGCCAGCGGGGGCCTCCCTCTGCACAGCCAGCGGGGGCCTCCCTCTGCACAGCCAGCGGGGGCCTCCCTCTGCACAGCCAGCGGGGGCCTCCCTCTGCACAGCCAGCGGGGGCCTCCCTCTGCACAGCCAGCGGGCGCCTCCCTCTGCACAGCCAGCGGGCGCCTCCCTCTGCACAGCCAGCGGGGGCCTCCCTCTGCACAGCCAGCGGGGGCCTCCCTCTGCACAGCCAGCGGGGGCCTCCCTCTGCACAGCCAGCGGGGGCCTCCCTCTGCACAGCCAGCGGGGGCCTCCCTCTGCACAGCCAGCGGGGGCCTCCCTCTGCACAGCCAGCGGGCGCCTCCCTCTGCACAGCCAGCGGGCGCCTCCCTCTGCACAGCCAGCGGGCGCCTCCCTCTGCACAGCCAGCGGGCGCCTCCCTCTGCACAGCCAGCGGGCGCCTCCCTCTGCACAGCCAGCGGGCGCCTCCCTCAGCACAGACACTTGAGGCATCCCTCAGCCCCCGGGGACGCTGCCATTATCCGCAGGGGGGTGTCCCCGCTCTACAGCTGGCGAGTCGCCATCCAAATGCTGGTACCGCCGCCATGCTGTCGCATGGTCCGCTGCCATTCCCTTCCTAATGCTGCATCCTCCGCGGCCATTCCTCCCTGCATTTCAAGCCACACCGCCGCAATTATCTTCATGCAGGCTGTTGCGTGCTGGTGGTGGGCGTGCCCCAGATGGCTAGCGTCCAATGTAAGCAATGGAAGCCGCCCATAGACACCCACTGACCAGCGCGTAACAACCAGGAAGTGCCGGTAAGTGAGTGTGTGTGTGTGGCAGCCGGGAAACAGCAGCAACTGGCAGACCGGCCGCCACATCATGTCATTCACTTTGTTGCGGCCTTCCCTGCTGTCGGCCTACCGGGATTTTGCCCGGTATGCCCTATGGCCAGCCCGCCCCTGCCGCACAGGACGGTCTATAATGAGACATTGGTCATGTAGACCTCCAGAAACCGAGTAACGCCAGGCTGACTTTTGTTCAATTGACATCTTCATTTTGTTTTTTTTAACCTAATAATGAATTCTGTATAGTTATTTTCCCATAACTATAGTTGGAACACACCTTGTAAAATAAATTAATCATACTTTCAGTGACCCAGATAAGAGGGATGGTTTACATCTAATTATGCCTCTGAGTTCTTTTTATTAATAATGCCGCCTGTGGTAGAAATTACATTTGGCATCAAGCTAGTGCTCATCATGTGGCCGAGTGGACCTACACCCTTAAAGCTGTGAAACAGGCTTCTGTAATGGAGCCACCCAGTGGGATGCACTGCCAAGAGGGAAGATGAAATTGCTTTGTTTTTAATTGAAAAAAAAATGTTTTTGATTCAGTGATACTGCATGTGCAGAAAGCAGTAACTTTGAAAGTGTGTAGAAAATATTTTGCTCTTTAATATTGGCATGTGTAACAGAAAGATTATTCTGGACTAAAATGAAAACAAAATATTCACAGTCCTCTTCCATCTGTTCTAAACATCTATCCAGGGGACATTTGCGTCCCCCAACATGTACAGCAATGCTCCCACAGTGCCTCTACACACTGAACATTGCAGATCTAGGTCCCCTTCACTAAACCGTTGCCAGAAGACTGCTGGGATACACACATTGTGGGGCAAGTAAACATTGAAGCTTTCAGAACTCGGTGACATCTTCTGCTCCCCCTGGATGAATAAAGAGATTAAAGATGAGTAGGAAGTCCTAAAGTGGGTTTACTTGCCGGGTCCACACGCCTTTGCATAAGGGATGGTCAGTTGGGTTTGCCTTCCCAGCAGGACCCTTCATGATGCAGCATTTTCCTTCTGCTACATCCGATTGGTCACTGGCAATGAAGGGGATGCCCAGGGTGTGGCTGCCATAGCTAAGGACACGGGGGGTACTGAAGCCTGGTTGTGGTCTTACATCTTAAATTTAGAGGAGCCATGATACCCCTAAAATAATCCAGGTACGCTGATTTTCTCTTTCCTGGGGCATCCTGATTTGGGATGCCTCAATGTGTGAAATCTTGAGATCACCAAGTAAAATCAGATATCAGAGGGACTTACAGAATCTAAATTGAGCAAAGCGTGCTGATTGGCCAATGAACTGTGGGAGCACGATACAGGTGGCTAAATGTGTTGATACATACAGCAGGGCATCCCAAATCGAAATTCCCCGCTGGATAGGTAGAACACCTAGGAGAATGCTAATACCAATTTGAGGTGTCCTGACCTTGACACAGAAATGTAATGGGCTACATCTGGCTTCTCCCAAAAACAGACTCGTGTTTCAGATATTTGGGTCAGATACATGATGTCTGCTGGGTACAAAATACACAGTATGCTCATAAGGACAGCCCTTTTTAAACTTTCTAATCCTTATATTTTGGAGCCTTTTTGTCTTGTCTAGGCTTGTCTAAGCATTTGGCTCCATCCGAGTCTAGCCAGGCTGAGCCAGTGTGCAGATAGCGGCATCCCCGCTACGCTCTAACAGGAAGCGTATCTGCCCCAACAATTCACAAATGCCTGACGCAGGCGCGCCCTGCTAAGGGTATAGCAGGGAGCATCTGCTGCTCGCACATGCTCTGTTCGATCAGGGAGAAAATGAGTTTACTGGGCGACTTGGGGGGGGGGGGGGGGGTTTACACAGTGGCGCATCCCAAATCTGGATGTGTAGGGGGAGGGAGTATGCCTCATAAACTCCAGGGTGGGTTTTTGTCCACTTTAAAAGAAAGAAACAACATTAGCTGGACTTTTTGGGTGCAAGGTGCAGGTAAGTTACACCTTCTCTCCCTATCTAGCTTATTCATGTGGATTTTGTTTTTATAGGACCATTTTTCGCAATAATACATCTTTAAGTTGAAGCTTGGGGTAAGATATGTTTGTTTGCTGCAGGTCCCTAGGCTTGATTGGAAGTCTTGAAGTTCTCGTCAACTTCTAGCCGTATATGTGTTGGGATCTGTATTTTCTCAAGAAATAGAGGGAGGTTTTTATTTAGTGTGGGTTTTAGAACAAGCCATATAGCAAATCTCCCTAAAATTGGAAATCCTGGTACCTGAAGAACTGAATCTTTCTTCCAGCCACCATTCAGCCTGATTCATATTTCTTGAAGAGTAAGCCCATTAAAAAATGACTATGCAGCAGGGGAGCACCCAGGTTTGGGATGCCCCACTGTGCATCAGTGCTCTGTAACCCGGGGAACAGGGCAGGCGATACTTGCCTCATCCATGATCCTTCAATAGCATCTGTGTTATCAGACTCCGCAGGCCAGCGGGAGTTATGTGCACGGCCGCCTACTTGTGGTCACGTGATATTGTGTTTCCCTGAAAATATTAATTTTTGTTCCAAAGGGTATGCTAGGACTTATTTTTAGGTGATCTTGTTGATTAAAAAATAATTTACATTTGTTCTTTGTTTGCTTGTTTGTACAATACACATCCAGATCCACTTACATTCTCGTTACGAGCACCATCACGCCTCGAGGTGGAAGGTGGGGGCTGTGGTGTCCCCGCCTGTACTTGCCCCAGTAAGCTCCACTAGATGGTCACCCTCCATCACTCTCATTAGGTACCATGTGGTGTCCTTAAACCGGACCTTCACCATGATTTATTGAAAAACCCAAACCCTTAAAAAACGATTCCCCAGCATCTAAAGTTAATATATTTTAAGATTTTAGTCACTTAGTTATTATTCTTTCCCCCACTGGGCTGCAACTCTGTTTAGGACTTTAGGACACGGGCGCCGCCATCTTGACTTAGAAACATCACACTTACTGAGGATAGGAGAGTGTGATAAAGTACAGGGGGGTGGGTTATAGCTGTGCTCTGCTCAGACAGAGCAGAGCTGGGGTTAGGAAAAGGTCAGCAATCCCAGAATGCAGAACAGCAGTCAGAAGGCACTTCCTGTTTGCAGGCCGCTTGATGTTCCATGAGCCGCCATCTTGGATGTTTAAAGGCTCATAACATGCAGTAGATGCAGGTAGGATGATTTTTAAAGTGAGCAATCTGTATGTACAGGGTGGGGGAAACATATATAATAGACTCTTCTTCAGAGTGAAGGACCACTTTAAATGTTTGGTATAGCTTTTGTTTAATGTCTGTATGTAGTGTATCAATAAAACTGTCCCAGGTGCCCATAATTATTTTTTAAAATATTTATACTTGTTTTCACATACCTTCCAACCTTTAAAGATTGGAAAGGGGGATAGATGTGTGCACCACAGAATTGTTTTGTAATTCAGCCACACCCCCTGTTCATGCCCCTAGCCACACCCTTAACCACGAATTTCCCACTTATTGACACTAATTCACACCCTGAGAAAAGGAGTGAATGTGGGAGAGAGAGAGAGAGAATAGGGAAATGTGGAATAGAGAGATGGAGGAAATAGAGAAAATAATGTAATATGGGAGAGGGAGAAGGCAAGAATGTGAGCAGTAGGAAATATAGAAGAAAGAGAATGGGGAAATGTGGAATAGAGAGATGGAGGGAATGTGGAAGAAGGAGAAAAGGAGGGAATGTGGATAAGAGATAGAGAGAATGTGGAAGGAGGGCACAGAGAGAAGAGAGAGAAGAAGGGAATGTGGAAGAGAGAGAAGGAGGGGATATGGAAGACAGAACGAAGGGGGTGGAGTAAAGACAGAGAAGGGAATGTGTAAAAGATTAAAATGGAGTGAAAAAAGAGGGGATGTGAAAGGCAAGAAAAAACAAATAAGTAAGAAAGTGGGAAAGAAAATGCTACAGATAGAAGAGACATAGAATAAAATAAATGTGGGGAGATATGGAAAAAAGACCAGTTGAGCCAGCTGTGAGAGCTTTTTATCTATAGGGGTGTCTAAAGGATGTCTCCTGTCACCCCTATAAACTGGACCAAAACCCAGGATTTTGACTAGCCTTGGTTTTGGTCCTTTCCTAGGGGCACCCCGATCAGGGGATGCCCCGCTGTGTGAAACCCCTCAGCTCGCCGATGTACAGGGTGGGGGAAACCTATAAGATATGCTCTTATTTAAGGTGAAGGTCTGGTTTAAATAATATAACCTTTGGATTCACCTGGATCTTCAACTGGGTTACACGCCAGGCCGTGTTAATCACCTTTCTCCAATAATTCTGAATTACTCCACCATTTGTGGAACACATCTCTCACCTGCTTACAGCCTCTAAGACAGTTTGGGAAATTATTGGATATGGCTATTCTTAGTATACAGTACGTCCTGCTCCAGATATATTACTTACACTTGGGTTATCCTCCGCCAGATGGCGCTGCACTGCAGAGACATGTAAAACAGGCTCCTCCCACAAATCCCCAGATTTCTCTGCAGTGCTTACTGCGAAGACATGAAATTATCACTCTGTCGCAGGTGAGCGGGGCTATTAGCCTGCGGCCTTGTTGGACTATTCCCACCCGTCCTTCGTGAGATGTGCCTCCCAGTCTGGGCTGCGCTGGTCGGGTGAAGGTAGGCGGCACCATGTGTGCTTATGGAGCGACGCTCCACCGCAGTCCCCCACCAAAGGGTAGGCGGTATAGGCTGATGGTGAGCCTTTATGGGATGCCCCTCCCGCATTATTGTCCCATGCCCCGGTAGCGGTGGGCCCTGTGCAAAGGGCTGCATCCTCCCTTATTCTCCCCGTAGCCTTCGGGGGGGAAAGAAGGGGGGGGGGTGGGTGAGCGTGTGTCGTGATTCGTGCATACCGCCTGTTGGCATGTGTGTTGGGACTAGTATATGTGGTGTCAACCGCCACGCTGACTTGTCTTTTTACTATTGCAAACGCCGTGCGCGCCTTTTCCTTCATTTGGATGCTCCGTGCCGGGCGGTGGCGTCGCCTCAGACGCTCCTGCGTCCTCATTGGCTGCTTGTCAGATGGACTTCGCGCTCTTCAGGGGGGCGGGGCCTGGCCTGGCGTGCCCTGCGTCACGGCTCGCTCTGGCCCGCCCTTCGAGGTTCGTTCTGCACCATTTTCCTGTACAGTCGCGCGTGCAACGCCCCCCCTCCCGCAGTCTGTAAGTGCCCTCGCGGGTGACTCATTATTTACTGTGTATGGCTCTGACGCCCCTTCTTCTCATTGTGTCTTTCAGACCGGTGAATCCAGTGGCTTCTCCCAGTCCGGTGTAATTGTAGTTGGGCCTAGTATAATTACTCCAACTTCCCTAGCGGGTCATTGGGGCATCCCGGGTTGCTTTATAGCGTCAATCCCTACTGGCATATTGTGCCTAATAATCACCATATGGAGGCATCCCAGGATAATGGGACCGGGGTTCCTTCGGGACAAGCCCGGCTGTGTGTAGCTTGTGGGGTCTCACCTATCAGCGGTGACAGCGCACGGGTCTGTGTTCCTTGCGCACAGCAGGCGCTAACGTTGCAACCCGCCCCTCCGGTGGCTGGGCCTGCACCTCGTCTCACTTCACCTACTCCCCCAAGCTTGAGTCTCACTCCCATTGAATTACATACAAGTGGGGATTCTCAACCTGATGTGTCTGCTAGACTGGCCAGTGTTGAAAAATTGATTGCTAATACCTTAGCGCGTAAGGCCACCGCTAAAAAGCGTCACTTAACTACTGATGCCACTCCGTCTCCTATGGAATCTGATGAGTTGTTGCATCTGTATGGCTACACCTCATCGGACGAAGGGGAGCTGTTTTATGACTCAGGGTCATCTGACGAGACTTAGGGGTCATGACGATTCTGGCTCTGAACCCTGGACCCTGGATGATACTGACAGACTGCTGGTCCAAATATTTGAGGTTTTGTTCATCTCTCCCTCCCAGGCAAAGGGGTGAGCTTTTTCATACTGCTAAGGCTCGTTTGAAATTTCCTGAGCAAACCCATTTCAATAACCTTGTGCTTAAGGAGTGGGAACGTCCCAGTAGACTTCCCGGTATACCTAAGAGTTGGGACAGAAAGTATCCCTTTCCTGCTGATATGGTCAAGTGCTGGTCATCGCCCCCCGAGGTCGATGCTCCTATTCTAGGGCTGTCTAACACCTCTATTATGCACTCCCCTGACACTACTACGCTGCGGGATGCTGAGGACCGGCGCATTGACCAATTGCTGTGTGATGCCTTTGCATTTGTGGGGGCGGCGCTGCGCCCGGTTTGCGCCTCGGCCATTACGTCTGTGGCGCTCAGGGCCCTGATCAGAAGTGTACTTGAAGGTTCTGATGAATTGTCACCTGATACGTTTAATGCACTAACTGTGATGTGTTTGTAAACTTTATCCTATCTGCCTTGGATGATGCCATTAGGATGTGTGCCAGAACCTCTGCCTTGGCGGTAGCTGTACGCCGCACGGTTTGGCTGCGCCAGTGGGCTGCTGACAATGCTGCTAAGACGGCCCTTACTTGGCTTCCATTTAAGGGGCTACGCCTGTTTGGGGATCGCCTAGAGCTTTTTGCTAAAGGAGGTAAGTTACCCCAGCGCAGGCGGCAGTCTCGGCCCTTTCGGGGCCGGGGCCCCCCTTCACTCCCCTACCGCGGTGCTAAGCAGGGAAAAGGGGTGTCCTTCGCAGGGGCTCGTGCAGATTCCTGGCACAGGAGCAGAGGACGACGTCCTGGCTCTTCCTAGGGGTCTAAGCCAAAACCCTCTCCTAAGCCCCCTCAGTCATGATGGGGCGCCCTCGCCCGTCAGGGTGGGGGGGACGGCTACAGCACTTTGCGCACGTCTGGAGGCATCACGTCTCAGACAGGTGGATCCAGGAGGTAGTGTCCTCTGGTTACAAGATAGAGTTTGCTGTGCGCCCATCCCCCCCCCCCCCCCAAGATTCATCAGGTCCCGGAACCCCCAGGACCCTGTCTTAGCTCAGGTCTTGATGCAGGCCGTGCAAGGCCTTCTGGATCTGGGGGTCATTTGCAGGGTCCCCTTAAGAGAAAGAGGCAAGGGGTTCTATTCCAACCTTTTCACAGTCCCCAAAAAAGATGGGTCAGTCAGGCCCATTCTGGATTTAAAGATCCTCAACAAATTTGTCAGAAACAGGCGCTTTCGCACGGAAACTCTGCGCTCGGCCATTGTCTCACTGCGCCCAGGGGATCTCATGATGTCAGTGGACATCAAAGATGCTTACCTTCACATCCCTGTGTTCCCAGGACACCAGAGGTTTCTCAGATTTGCGTTGGAAGATCAACACTACCAATTTGTGGCTTTGCCATTTGGCCTCACCTCAGCTCCCAGAGTGTTCACCAAGGTGCTGGCGGGGGTGATGTCTCTGGTAAGGTCAAGGGGCATACGCGTGCTGCCCTACCTGGACGACATACTCATCACCTCTCGGTCTCTGCAGCAGGCAGAGTTGGACACTCAGCTGGTGGTGTCCACCCTGGAGTCCTTCGGCTGGGTGATCAATCACAAGTCCTCTCTGTCCCCTTCCTTGGTGACCCCATTCCTGGGAATGATTCTGGATACGATTCAGTCAAGGATATTCCTTCCTCAACAGAAGGTGGAAGCTCTAACTGCGCAGGTGAGGTTTCTGCTATCGTGCCCCCAGCCCTCCCTCAGGCAGGGAATGCAGTTGGTGGGCCTGATGGTGGCGTGCTTCGAGGAGGTTACCTTTGCTCAGTTCCATTTGAGGCCTCTACAACTTCACCTTCTGTCAGTATGGGACAAGGATCCAACGTCCTTGGACGGGATCTGTGTGCTTCCCCCCTTGGTCAGACGGTCCCTTTTGTGGTGGCTGGACCACAGGAACTTGCTGGGGGACAGGTCCTTTCTGGCCCCCTCCTGGGAGACGGTCACCACGGATGCCAGTCTGTCAGGATGGGGAGATTCTGGAAGTCCCTGCGGTTCCAGGGGAGGTGGGGCCCTCAGGAGGCCCACATACCCATCAACATTCTGGAACTGCGGGCAATCAGGTTGGTACTGGAGCAGTTGACCAATCACCTGAGGGGTTTGTCTGTGCAGGTGCGCTCAGACAACAGGACGGCGGTTGCCTACATCAACCATCAGGGAGGGACCCGGAGCAGGAGGGTCCTCCAGGAGGTGTAGCGGATTCTGACATGGGCAGAGGCCAATGTTCAATGCATTTCGGCTGTGTACATCCCGGGGGCAGAGAATCTACTGGCAGACTCTCTGAGCAGGGGGACCTCTCGTCATGGAGAGTGGTCCCTCTGCAACAGGGTATTGCAGTCCCTGTGTCACCGTTGGGGTCTACCGGATGTGGATCTGTTTGCATCCCGTCACAATCACAAGCTCCAGGCTTTTGTCTCCCTGTTTCAGGATCCTCTGGCCTTGGCCACAGATGCTCTGTCCATGTCATGGCAGGAATTTCGGCTCCTGTATGTCTTTCCTCCATTCGCCCTGCTGGGCAGGGTCCTGCGCAAGATTGCTCTGGAAGGGGTGCCAGTGATTCTGGTGGCCCCCAGGTGGCCAAGAAGAGTGTGGTTTGCAGACGTGGTGCAGATGGCAGTAGATCAGTACGTCCTGCCAGGAGTGCCAGATCTGCTCACTCAGGGTCCCTTACGCCATCCCAATTTACAAACTCTGTCTTTGACGGCCTGGCTGCTGAAACCTCCATCTTGATGGAGAAAGGCTTGTCTGCCTCGGTGGTTGAGACCATGGTGAAGGCTAGGAAGAAGACTTCCTCTTCCATCTATTATAGCGTTTGGCGTGCTTACATTGACTGGTGTGAGTCTAGGTCTCTTCCCTGTCGGGTGTTCTCAGTTCCCAGGGTTCTGGAGTTTTTACAGCAAGGGTTGGAGTCGGGTCTCCAACTCAGTACTTTGAAGGGTCAGGTTTCTGCCCTGTCTGTCTTCTTTCAGAAGTCTTTTGCCCAACATTCCTTGGTCAAGACTTTCTTTCAGGGGGTTACTCATGTGCGTCCCCCACGAAAACCTATGGTCCCTGTTTGGGATTTGAACTTGGTCCTGTCTGCCTTGCAGGGTGCTCCCTTTGAACCTATTCAGGATGCTGCTCTGGTTGTACTTACCCTCAAGGTTGTCTTTCTGGTGGCTATTACTTCGGTCAGGCGTGTGTCTGAGCTGGCGGCTCTGTCTATCCAGCCCCCATACTTTGAGAGACACCAGGATAAGGTGGTGTTCTGCTTTAAGCCGGATTTCCTGCCTAAGGTGGTGTCTGCTTTTCATTTGAACCAGGATATTGTTCTTCCTTCCTTGTGCCCTAATCCTAGCAATGCTAAGGAAAGGGTTTTGCATTCCTTGGATGTGGTCAGGTGTCTGATGTATTACCTAGTAGTCACTGCGTCCTTCAGGAAAACTGATGCTCTTTTTGTGGTCCCTTCTGGTCCTAGGAAGGGTTTGGCTCCTGCCAAGTCTACTATCAGCAAATGGATTCGTCAGGCTGTGATTCAGGCCTATTCTGCTAAGGGGAAGAATCCTCCCTTCCGCCTTACTGCTCATTCTACTCGTGCTATTGGTGCCTCTTGGGCCTTCCAGCACCAGGTTCTGTTGAACAAGTTTGCAAGGCTGCTACTTGGTCTTCTGTTCATACCTTTTCAAAGTTTTACAAGGTTGACGTTAAGGCCTCAGCTGATGCTGTTTTTGGCCGCAAGGTTTTGCAGGCGGCAGTGGTTTAAACTGTCTGCTGTCACCTTTTTTATTGGGGATCCCACCCTACCTAATGGATACTGCTATTGGATGTCCCAAGTGTAAGTAATATATCTGGAGCAGGACGTACTGTATACTAAGAATAATACAATTCTGTGAAATACCCACCTGTAGAATTGGTATTATAAGTACACAGTATGTCCTGCTCCACCCCACCCTGTTTTTTTGCATTAGTCTGGATCCCCTGTATGGTGATTGTTATCATTGTTATAAGTTACCAGTTTTTGGGTGGTTAAATTCTCCCGGCTTCTTCTTCACTGCTTTTCAATGCTGGGGATTTGTGGGAGGTCCCCGTGTATTTGAGGGGTCGGGAGGAACCTGTTTTACATGTCTCTGCAGTGCAGCGCCATCTGGCGGAGGATAATCCAAGTGTAAGTACTATATCTGGAGCAGGACGTACTGTATACTTATAATACCAATTCTACAGGTGAGTATTTCACAGAATTGTATTTTTGCTATCCTACCTGGAGTCATGTACCAGCGAAGTGCTTCTATGATATTAGCATTAAAGATATTTGGGTAGTTTTAGACATCATCTTATTCCATTCTGCTAATTCCATCTTACTCCCCAAATCCTGTTCCCATCTGGTCTTATATGGTAGCTTAGATGTGGACTCAATAAGTTTCCCATACAGAAATGAGATCCCCCCCACACTTTACCCAGAGATTGCCAGCAATCGTATTCAGAAGCCATTTTCTTTGCAATATCTTTTGAGACTTCCTTCAGCTTTGAAACAAAGTGCAGAATTTGATTTGCTCTGAGTATTTCTGGGTTTGGCAATTGATATTGTTCTTTTATGGACTGAATTGACCTCACCCTTGTGTAATTCTTCAAAATTGCCAATGCGTGTAAAGCCCCTGTTTATCCATCTAAATTCCACCACTCCATTCCCTGGAAGGATTCAAGGGTTACCATATATAGGAGCCAGGGGCATGTGAGAGGAGGCCGTACCGTGTGCCAAGTGGTCCCAAATATTAAGTGAGCATGAGAGAGAGAGAGCCAAGATGCTGTAGAATTTATGAAATCCCTTTGTGATCAGAGCAGGGATCTGTGAGAGATCTCCCCTGGAGAGTCTTAGTTTGCTGAGCTTTGGTTCCAACTTCCTTGCTAATAACTTTGCTGTGTTAATTAGTGGGTTCCGATCTTTCTTATGTTTTCTCACTAATTCTGACAATTTGGGTAAAGAGGTGTTTCTGAGCTTCTGAGCCAACTTTGTTGCTAATAACTTTCCTAGCTTATCCCCTGAGAGTAAAATCTAAACCTTTGCCATCTAATGTCTTTTTTAAGCTTGCGTGGTAAGTTAAGTTCCAACTTCGCTGCGTTAATTAGTGTTAGTGTTTGTGGGTTCCGATCTTTCTTATGTTTTCTCACTAATTCTGACAGTAATAGCAATTTTTTCATTTCCATCTGTCGTTATTCCTTAATCCTAGAGGAAATTTGCATGAGTTTACCTCTGATTGTTGTTGTGGGTTGCTGAGGTATCCCCTGGCCTTGTTTACGGCGAAACATTTTTATATTTCTATAATTAACTCTTAAATCATACACCTCTTTCATGCTTAACAGAGACTCGTTTAGTCTCCAGGTGAACCCCCTCCGGTTTTGAGCATAACTTATTAATATTCACCTGAACGGCATTATGGTCAGACCAGTCTATATCATGTATTCTGTTTCATGCTATGTTGGGACGAAAATATGGTCTATTCTAGTATATGTGAAGTGAGCTTGGGAGAAGAAATTATAATCTTTTTTAATGGGTTAATTTCCCTCCACACGTCCACCAGATGACTGCTTATCAACCGGGCCAGAGACATTCCTGGAGGGAGACAATTAATTCTGGTAGCGTTAGACTTGTCCAGGGCCATGTTAGTGTCTACCCCCCATTTTCAAGATCCCTTATGCTTGTGTTAGGACTTTTTAAAATATGTGTGAGAAGAAGGCCTTCTGTCTCGCATGGGGCATAATAAGTCAGACTAGAGACCAATGTTTCGCACAGGTGACCTTTGGCCATTAGGTACCCCCCCCCTTTATCTCTAATGTTATCCATATTGGAAAAAGATGTGTTTTTGGAGAAATATAAAGTCACTCTCTTCTTCTCTGTGAAATTAGAAAAATAGAAGAGGGGTCTGAGTGTAAGAATTTAGGGTTAATTCTGTGAAGTGGGTTTCTTGTAGTAATAGGATGTCTATACCCATAGATTTATAATTTTCAAAGGCCTTGGATATCTTCAGCCGGGATTTTTGAGCCTGCTTGCTTAGTGTTAGAATTCTTATTTTTTTAGGCACAACCAGGTTACTTATGGATGTATATAGTGGTACCTTTACTGAGACTGCGAGGAAGAAATGTCATCCAGAATATAAGAAGAGTTATTAATAAACACAAAAATGTTGATCCACCTCTCTAACATAAGTATAGAGAAAACGTTTCAAGTTAAAAGAATATGACCCCTGCGTGTCTAACTGTGTGACTCTAGAATGAGCTTTACAATCGGGCACAGACTAAAGTGGTGGGAACCTGTTTCCCACCTTACAAGCTTATTTATATGCATTGACAGAAATTATATAAACCCTCTAAAGGAAATAATATATGATATTATCATGAATTAGGTCGGCTTGCGGTATCTAAAACATTAAAGCAACTTCAGCCCAGTATTGCTAAACATAAAAATTACAAACCCCAGTGTTTCAGTCCCCTTTCTTCAGTGAGAAGTAAATGGGAGACCAGCAATGCCAAAATTGGCCAGCAGGGGTAGCTATTATACTATGAATACAGAAATGCTATATGTGATAACAGGTGCTGCTCAGGATGGGCCTCCAGTAGGACCTAAACCCTCCCTACTTTCCTCCCTGCACTTCCTCTAGTCCCCCAGCCCTGCTTTAACACTGCTTTTGAGGGCGATTAGGGTAAAAAAAGTAACAACCTTTATCGCAGTTAAAATGAGAATTTTGCTATATCATAGAAATGGGTGACTTCAAACCACCAGACATGCTTCCCCTGGCATAGGGTCATTTGACCACTTCCAAACAACAGTGTGTTACATCAATAGCTCCTGCCTTGCAACTAACATTTTCCCATTGCACGGCCCACTTCACAAAATCATTACATCTGGCTATTCCGCCACAAGGTGGCGCAGTGCACTGCAGAAGAGTTGTGGCTCCTCCCGGTACCATATAAAAACGGAATCACCATAGACTTACCCAGTTTTCCTCTGCAGTGATTCTGCGAAGATAGAAGATGGCTTTCTATATTGCGCAGGTGAGCAGGGCAAACAAGCCTGCGGCCCTACATGGCTATTTCCACCCGTTTCCGGACCCTCGGTGCCTCCCAGCCTCGGCTGACGGATCGGGTGAAGGTAGAAGAGCACCAGGGTCAAGTGCTCAAGGAGCGTTGCTCCAAGCCGCAGACCCTGTACCACAAAGGGTAGCCGGCCATAGGCTTTATGGTGAGCCTGTTTGGGATGCGGAGTTCCTGCCCTAACTTCTGAGGGGGTGAGTGTTTTTGGGGACTGTTTACGCGTTCTGGCATTTTTGGGGTCCTGTCCCTGGCCTAGGCCCTCGCCGCTGCTCTCCTGCTTTCCTCGCTCCCTCCCCGTAGTGTGCTCGGGGGAGGGGGGGCGGTTGGTAGCGGCGAGGGTGCTTTGGCGTGTATTCACATGTTATTCTTAGTATACAGTACATCCTGCTCCAGATAGAATACTTACACTCGGGTATTACTCCGCCAGATGGCGCTGGACTGCAGAGACATCGAAAATAGGCTCCTCCTGGCCCCTCAAATAACCAGGGACCTCCCACAATCCCCAGATCTTCTCTTCAGTCTGGACTGCGAAGGACAAGAAGATGGCTCTCTCTACTCGCAGGTGAGCGGGGCTCTGTAAGACTATTCCCACCCGTTCCATCAGTAATTGCCTCCCAGCCTTGGCTGCGCTGGTCGGATGATGGTAGGTAGCACCGCTGTTAGGTGCTTAGGAGCGCTGCTCCACCGCAATCCCCCACCAAAGGGTAGGCGGTACAGGCATATGGTGAGCCTCTATGGGATGCCCCTCCCTCCCTATTGCCCCTTGCCCCTGTCTACCGGTGGGCCCTATGTTAAGTGGCTGCTGTCCTCCCTCACTCTCCTTGTAGCCTTCGGGGGAGGGAGGGGGTGTGTATATATGTGTATTGGCTTTTATGCTTCAATACATTATGCTTGGTGTCAGCCGCCGCGCTGACTTGTTTTCACTTATTGTGCCTTGAGATTGCCGCTGCCGCGCGCGTTTTCCTGTGTTCCGCGCTTGGCGCTCTTCGGGGGGGGCGGGGCCTGTCTTTGACGCGCTCCACGTCACTGTTCATGCGGGCCCGCCCCTCGAGGTATACCAACGCCATTTTTTTGCTTGGTTCCGGATGCTGCGTGACGGGCTTCTACCTACCGCGGTCCGTGAGTGCCCTCGCGGGCGGCTTTTTTACCGCTGTTAATTATTGTATACTTACGGCTCCCCTTTGATTATGTCTTTCAGATGGGCGAACCCTTTTGGCTTCTCCCGGCCCTACTCCCTCTATTTAGTTGGTTAACTTGTGAGGCCTAGTGTTAATTACTCCCACTTCCCTAGCGGGTTATTGGGGCATCCCGGGTTGCTTTATAGCGTCAATCCCTATCGGCCTATTGTGCCGCTATAATCACCATATGGAGGCTTCTCAGGATAATGTGATCGCGGTTCCTTCGGGACAAGCCTGGCTGTGTGTAGCTTGTGGGGAGTCCCATATTGACGCTGACAAGGCGCGGGTCTGTGTACCCTGTGACGAACAGGTGCTTGCACTGCAATCCGGCTTTCCAGTGGCTGAGTCTGCGATTCGTTTCGCCTCACCTACTCCCCCAAGCTTAAATCTCACTCCCTCTGAGTTGCATACAAGTGGGGATTCTCAGCCTGATGTGTCTTCTAGACTGACTAGTGTTGAGAAGTTAATTGCTAATACCTTGGCGCGTAAGGCCTCGGCAAAAAAGTGGCACTTAACGCCTGATGTCACTCTTTTCCCTATGGAAGCTGATGAGTTTTTGGAACTGTCTGGCTATACCCCTTTGGAGGAAGGGGAGCTATTCTCCGACTCAGGGTCATCTGATGAGAGGCCCAGGGGTCATGACGATTCTGGCTCTGACCCCTGGGCCCCGGATGATACTAATAGACTGTTGGCTCAGATTTTTGAGGTCACGCTTGGAATTTCCTGAGCAAGCACATTTCAATAACCTTGTGCTCAAGGAATGGGAGCATCCTAGTAGACTTCCCGATGTACCTAAGAGTTGGGATAGGAAGTAACCCTTTCCTGCTGATGTGGTGAAGTGTTGGTCTTCCCCTCCTGAAGTGGATGCCCCAGTCCTAGGGTTATCTAAAACCTCTGTCATGCACTCCCCTGACGCTACTACCCTGCGGGATGCTGAGGACCGGCGCATTGATCAGCTGGCGTCCCATGCCTTTGTGTGTGTGGGGGCGGCGCTGCGCCCGGTCTGTGCCTCTGCCATTACGGCTGTGGCTATTAGGACCCTGCTCAGAAGTATCCTTGATGGTGCCCCTGATGTGTCTAGTGAGGAGTTTAATGCACTCTCTCGTTGTGATGTTTTTGTGACTTATGTCCTCTCTGTCTTGGATGACACCATTAGAATGTGTGGCAGAACCTCTGCCCTTGTGGTAGCTATACGTCGCTCGGTTTGGCTGCGCCAGTGGGCTGCTGACAACGCTGCCAAGAAGGCCCTCACTGGTTTTCCCTTCAAAGGACTACGCCTGTTTGGGGACCGCCTGGACCTGTTTGCTAGGGCGGGAGGCAGGTTACCCCAGCGCAGGCGGCAGTCTGGAGGCTTCATGTCTCAGACCGGTGGATTCAGGAGGTAGTGTCCTCCGGTTACAAGATAGAGTTTGCTGTCTGCCCCCCCCCCCCCCCCCCCCCCAAGGTTCATCAGATCCCGGATTCCTCAGGACCCTGTGTCAGCTCAGGATCTAGTGCAGGCAGTGCAAAGCCTTCTGGAGCTGGGGTCAAGGCAAGGGCTTCTATTCCAACCTCTTCACAGTGCCCAAAAAAGATGGGTCAGTCAGGCCCATACTGGACTTGAAGATCCTCAACAAATATTTTAGGCGCAGGCGCTTTTGCATGGAAACTCTGCGCTCTGCCATCAGTTCCATGTGCCCAGGGGATTTCATGACGTCTGTGGACATCAAAGATACCTTCATATTCCTGTATTTTTCATGTCATTAAAGGTTCCTCAGGTTCGCTCTGGAGGATCAACACTACCATTTTTTGGCATTGCCCTTTGGTCTCACTTCAGCTCCCAGGGTGTTCACCAAGGTGCTGGCAGGAGTGATCTCTCGGCTCAGGTTTCAGGACATCCGCGTGCTGCCCTACCTGGACAACATTCTCATCACTTCCCAGTCTCTACATCAGGCAGAGTTGGATACTCAGCTGGTGGTGTCCACTCTGGAGTCATTTGGCTGGGTGATCAACCATCCCAAGTCTTCCCTGTCTCCCTCGTTGGTGGCTCCCTTCCTGGGAATGAATCTGGATACAGTTCAGGCAAGGATTTTTCTTCCTCATCAGAGGGTGGACAGTCTAATTACGCAGGTCCAGTTCCTGCTATCTTGTCATCATCCCTCTATCAGGCAGGGAATGCAGCTGATGGGCCTGATGGTGGCGTGCTTCGATGCAGTCCCTTATGCTCAGTTCCACTTGAGGCCTCTGCAACTCCACCTCTTGTCAGTATGGGACAAGGACCCTGGACCGGGTCTTTGCGCTTTCCCCCCTGGTCAGGCGGTCCCTCTCATGGTGGCTGGATTCCAGGAACTTGTTGGGGGGCAGATCCTTTCTGTCCCCCTCCTGGGAGACGGTCACCACGGATGCCAGTCTGTCAGGTTGGGGGGGTTTCTGGAAGTCCCTGCAGTTCCAGGGGAGGTGAGGCCCTCAGGAGGCCCACACACCTATCAACGTCTTGGAGCTGCAGGCGATCAGGTTAGTTCTGGCTCAGTTGACTCATCACCTTCGGGGCCTGCCTGTTCAGGTGCGCCCGGACAACCTGACGGCAGTTGCCTACATCAATCATCAGGGAGGGACCCGGAGCAAGAGGGCCCTCCAGGAAGTGTCTCTGATCCTGACCTGGGTGGAGGCCAATGTTCCCTGCATATCAGCTGTGTACATTCCGGGGGTGGAAAAATCTGCTGGCAGACTCTCTAAACAGGGGGACCTCTCGCCAGGGAGAATGTGTTCTCTATTCCCAGGATTCTGGAGTTCCTGCAGCATGGGTTGGAGATGGGGCTCCAACTCGGTACTCTGAAGGGTCAGGTTTCTGCCCTGGCTGTTTTGTTCCAGAAGTCCTTTGCTCAGCATTCTCTGATTAGGACTTTTTTCCAGGGGGTTACTCATGTGCATCCCGCACGTAAGCCTATGGTGCCTGTTTGGGATTTGAACTTGGTTTTGTCAGCCTTGCAGGGTGCTCCCTTTGAACCTGTGCAGGATGCTGCCCTGGCCATTCTTACTCTCATAGTTGTCTTTTTGGTGGCCATTACCTCTGTTAGACGTGTTTCTGAGTTGGCGGCGCTTTCCATCCAGCCCCCCTACTATGAGAGACACCAGGACAAGGTGGTGTTCCGCTTCAAGCCAGATTTTCTGCCTAAGGTCGTGTCTGCCTTTCATTTGAATCAGGGCATTGTTCTTCCGTCATTGTGCCCTAATCCTAGTAATGCTAAGGAGAGGGTTTTGCATTCTTTGGATGTGGTTAGGTGTCTGAAGTACTATCTGGTGGCTACTGCACCTTTCAGAAAAACTGATGCTCTTTTTGTGGTCCCTTCTGGTCCTAGGAAGGGTTTGGCTCCTGCCAAGTCTATTATCAGCATATGGATCCCTCAGGCTGTGATTCAGGCCTACTCTGCTAAGGGGAAGAATCCTTCCTTCCGCCTTACTGCTCATTCTACTCGTGCTATTGGTGCCTCTTGGGCTTTTCAGCACCAGGCTTCTGTTGAACAAGTTTGCAAGGCCACTACTTGGTCTTCTGTTCATACCTTTTCAAAGTTTTACAAGGTTGATGTTAGGGCCTCAGCTGATGCTGCTTTTGGGTGCAAGGTTCTGCAGGCGGCAGTGGTTTAAACTGTCTGCTGTTACCTTTGGGGATCCCACCCTACTTTATGGACACTGCTATTGGATGTCCCGAGTGTAAGTATCCTATCTGGAGCAGGATGTACTGTATACTAAGAATGATACAATTCTGTGATTACTCACCTGTAGAATTGGTATTATGAGTATGCAGTACGTCCTCCTCCACCCCACCCTTGGTTTTGCATTGTCTTGGATCCCCTGTATGGTGATTGTTATCATTGTTATAGTTACCAGTTTGGTTTGTTTTAATTCTCCCGGCTTCTCGTTAACTGCTTTTCAATGCTGGAGATTGTGGGAGGTCCCTGGGTATTTGAGGGGCTGGGAGGAGCCTATTTTCGATGTCTCTGCAGTTCAGCGCCATCTGGCGGAGTAATACCCGAGTGTAAGTATTCTATCTGGAGCAGGACGTACTATATACTCATAATACCAATTCTACAGGTGAGTAATCACAGAATTGTATTTTTTAACTGTGTTTTAGCTGTTTTTCGCCACCTTGCCGCTTTGTACTACGCTCCGCGGCGGGTGGCGCTATATTTGTGAGGCGTTTTTTCTTTACTGTGATGGCGCTAGCGAGGTCAGGTGAGCGCCATTTTCGCACTCTTCGGGGGGAGGCGGGGCCGGTGGATGACGCGTATCACGTCCTCTTCCCGCGGCCCGCCCCTCAAGATTACTCTTCCGGCGCCATTTTGATTCTGCTGTGCGTTGGGACCCTTCTCATCACGGAGCTGCAGCGGTGATCCTGGTCTGCTTGACGTTTCCTCCTGTGGTCTGGCGGTTGGTGCCCTTGTCCTACTTGGTCCGTGAGTCCCCTTCGGGGGTTTTTGGTCTCCTTTGGGCATGCGCTGCTGGATACTTATGTGTCTTTATTTATGTCTTTCAGGCGGGACAACTGTGGATTGTGGTTTCTCCCGGTCCTATCCCTTACCATCCCTCATCTTCCCTTACTGGCTTCTGGGGGCATCCCTTGGGAGGGCATCCCGGGTGGCTCTTGCTAGCCTTTACCCTGTGCTGGCCTATTGCGCCTGTGTTAATCACCATATGGAGGCTTCTGGGGCTAGCATGCATGGGGGTCCTTTGGGGCAATCCCGGCTATGTGCCATGTGTGGGGTATCCCCTGTGAGTGACAGTGTCAGGGTGTGCGTGCCGTGCGTCCAAAGTGTCCTTGCGCTCCAGGCTGGGCTGCCCGCCTCGCTTCCCAGCTCTGCGCCTCCTTCGGCATCACCTACCCCCCGCGCCTGCATTTAGCCCCTAGTGAGGGGGATACTAGCGGGGGTCACAGTCTGATTTGGCACTGCGTGTGTCCAGTATTGAAAGGCAACTTGCCAGGCCTACTCCACGTAAGGCCTCTGGCAAGAAGTGGCACCTAGCTCCCGTGACATCCCTCTTTCCTGAGGAGGATGAGGGACCTGATACTTTTGTTGGCCTTTACCCCCTAGAGGAGGAGGAACTCTTTCAGGACTCTGACTCCTCTGGGCACCAGCAGGAGTGTTAGGGCAGTGACCCTGGGTCTGCGTCTGGGGAAGACTCATGGTTCCCTGAGAACACTGATAGCCTTTTTGAAATCTTGCACGTTATCCCTCCTGAGGTGGCTAAGAGGAAGCAGGGTGAGCTCTTTCGTCCGCAGCGCCTGGAGTTCCCTGAGCAGAGCCATTTTACTAATATGGTGCTCAAGGAGTGGGAACGTCCTAGTAGATTGCCCGGTGCCCAATGGGTGGGATAGGAGGTATCCCTTTCCTGCCGACCTGGTCAAGCAATGGTCGTGTCCCCCTGAGGTGGACGCTCCCGTGCTCGGGCTGTCCAACACTTCGGTCATGCCTTCACCTGACACTACTACACTGCGGGACAGCGAGAACCGGCGCATGGATCAGCTGGCCTGCCATGCTTTTGTGTGTGTGGGGGCTGGGCTGCGTCCGGTCTGCGCTGCTGCCATTACAGCTATTGCCCTTAAAAGACAGCTCAAGTGTCTCCTGGAGGGCGCTACTGCTGGCAAGAGGGGGGAGGATTATAGGTCCCTTTTGCTTTGCTCTGATTTTGTTGCCTTTGTCCTTACTACCTGATGATGCGGTACGGATGTGTAGTAGGACCTCTGCTCTTTTGGTGGCTATGCGCCGCTCTGTTTGGCTGCGTCAGTGGGCGGCTGATACTGCCGCTAAGAAGGCTCTCACTGGGCTCCCCTTTACGGGGCTGCGGCTCTTTGGTGAGCATCTGGATGTTTTAGCCAAGGATGGTAGGCTGCCTCAACGGAGGAGGCAGCCTCGGCCCTTTCGGGGGTCCTCCTCTTCCCTCCCCTCTTTTCGTGCTTCCAGAGGAGGTAGTGGCTCCCTGTCCTCGGGTACACACAGGAATTCTTGGGGCCGTGGCAGATCCCGTGGCCGTCCCGGTCTATCATGGGGCCCCAAGCCCAAACCTTCCCCCAAGCCCCCTCAGGCATGAGGAGGCGCCCTCACCCATCCGGGTGGGGGGACGGCTTCTGCTCTTTGCTCACGTCTGGAGGCTACGCGTCTCAGACCGGTGGATTCAGGAGGTGGTGTCCTCCGGTTACAAGATAGATTGCAGCCTGGCCGCCCCCAAGATTCATCAGATCCCGGATGTCTCAAAACCCTCTGTCAGCTCAGGGTTTGCGCCTTGCGGTTCAACGTCTGTTGGAGTCAGGAGTCATTTGCCCGGTGCCTTCCCAGGAAAGGGGTCGAGGGTTCTACTCCAATCTGGTTATGGTCCCCAAAAAGGATGGGTCCCTGAGGCCCATCCTGGACTTGAAGGGTCTCAACAAGTTTGTCAGGTTTAAGCATTTTTGCATGGAGACTCTACGCTCGGCGGTCAATACCCTGCGTCCCGGTGACTCCATGACCTCAGTGGACATCAAGGATGCCTACCTTCACGTACCAATCTTTCCAGGTCACAAGAGATTTCTCAGGTTCGCTCTAGAGGATCAGCATTACCAGTTTGTGGCCTTACCGTTCGGTATCACCTCGGCCCCTCGGGTGTTCACCAAGGTGCTGGTGGGTGTGATGGCTTTGCTGCGGAATCAGGGCATTCGCATCCTTCCTTACCTGGACGACATTCTGGTTGCGTCTCAATCTCTTTATCAGACCGAGAAGGATACTCAGGTGGTGACCTCCACTCTCGAGTCCTTCGGCTGGGTGATCAACTATTCCAAGTCTTCACTGTCTCTGTCTTTGGTGAGGTCTCTGGATACCTCTCAGGTCAAGGTAATCCTGCCTCAGCAGAAGGTGGAGGGCCTGCAGAAGCAGGCACGGACTCTGCTCTTGTGTCCCCATCCCTCCATCCGGCAGGGGATGCAGTTAGTGGGTCAGATGGTGTCCTGCTTCGAGGCGGTCCCTTTTGCTCAGTTTCACATGAGGCCTCTTCAGTTGCACCTCTTGTCAGTTTGGGATCGGGACCCTGTGTCCCTGGATCAGGAATTTGCTCTGTCCCCCCTGGCCAGACAGTCCCTTTCGTGGTGGCTGGACTCAGGGAACCTTCTAGTGGGCATGACCTATCTGCCTCCGTGCTGGGAGACTGTCACCACAGATGCCAGTCTGACCGGTTGGGGGGGCTTTTGGAAGTCTCTGAAGTTCCAGGGTCGGTGGGGCCCCTAGGAGGCCCATGCTCCTATCAATGTACTGGAACTGAGGGCGATCAGGCTGGTTCTGTCTCAGCTGACCACACACCTTCAGGGTCGGGCTGTTCAGATCCGCTCGGACAACCAGACGGCGATTGCATACATCAATCATCAGGGAGGGACTCTGAGCAAGCGAGCCCTCAAGGAAGTGTCCCTGATTCTGTCCTGGGCGGAAGAGAATGTCCCCTGCATCTCGGTGGTTTACATTCCGGGGGTGGAGAACCTGGAGGCAGACTCCCTGAGCAGGGGGACGTCTCGGCTGGGGGAATGGTCCCTCAGCAACAGGGTATTTCACTCCCTGTGCCACCGCTGGGGTCAGCCGGATGTGGACCTGTTTGCGTCCCATCACAATCACAAGCTTCCCAGGTTTGTCTCCCTGTCACAGGACCCTCTGGTCTTCGCCATGGATGCGCTAGCAATGCCTTGGACGGAGTTTTGGCTCCTCTGTGTTCCCTCCGTTCCCTCTGCTGGGCAGGATGCTGCGCAAGATAGCCCAGTAAGGGGTACCAGCCATTCTGGTGGCCCCCTGTTGGCCAAGTTTTCAAAATGTAACACTTAGGCACTAGATCCTCTTTAATTGGGACAAATGTCAAACACTCTGTTGACTTGTAGTGACTTAAACCTCACTAGATAACTTTCTCATAGTGACTTTAAGGTGGATTGCCCCTGTTGTATGGTGATTTAGGGCCCTGTACTGGTCTCCAAATAGGGAAGATTGGCTTCTGGCACTTCCTGTTGAAGATGTAGAAGGGGGGGAAAAGGTATTAAACCCAAATCCAACAGGATTGGATGGAGCTAAAGGAGTATATCTTATTGCGAAAACGTGAATTTGAGCCGAAATGGGAACGTCCACCTATAACAGATTCCGCGCTGCTGCAGGGGGCCAAGCAGGGGCTCCATACTCTGCCTCCTCTGAATTGTTATTGGGGATATGTCTAAGAATATTTGTATTGGCTCTGTTTACGGCAATGGAGATTGGAGCCTCCCCTGCCCCTGTCTGGGTGGTTGGGTACGCCTATCTAAAGATGCAGGGATGCCCTTGATGCTTACATTGCCGACAAACCAGGAAGCAGGTGATTTTTGTGGTGTCCTAAGGAGGGGGGCCCAAAAGTGCATAGAAGCTGCTTTGGGTTTTGTTCCTCTTTAATTTGATTTGGGTGGCTTCATGTGCCTGAGAATGTCAGGCCACAGTCATCACCTCTCACTCTTTTGGATTGCTTTTAGGGGGCTTATAGTTAACCCTTTCTAGCTTCCTGACTATCTCAAATGGTCCTTGCCATTTTTATAAGAATTGTATTTTTACTGAAAGCCACCAAAATCAACACTTGATCTATAATTTGAAACTCACTGACCCCGTATTACATGTACAATTTGGCTTGAGCCTCTTGTACAGCCTGTAATTGAAGTGAACCAACAGTCAAAAATGACCAACAGGTGGCCTGGAGCGCGAATGGAGTAGTCGCACATGCTGTAGCTCCTGACCCCATTTGGGCATTTCCCAACATTTACAGGCGATTTGGTGACAAATTCGAGTGGAAAATGGCAGGCAAGAAGCATAAGAAGAGGGAGTGTGAGAGCACTGTGACTCGAGCAAGTAGCGGTGCGGGAGGCGGCACGGCGGCCATCCGAGCGGAGAGAGAGAATGGGCCGTAGCTCCTGACCCCATTTGGGCATTTCCCAACATTTACAGGCGATTTGGTGACAAATTCGAGTGGAAAATGGCAGGCAAGAAGCATAAGAAGAGGGAGTGTGAGAGCACTGTGACTCGAGCAAGTAGCGGTGCGGGAGGCGGCACGGCGGCCATCCGAGCGGAGAGAGAGAATGGGCCGAAATGTCATCGTCCCCCTTGTCGGAGGAGTCAGTGGGCGGGGAGGAACACCTACCCGAGGACATCTAGAGCGGTGGCTGGGCGGTGGACGCTTCTCGGAGGAGAGGGGCGGCGTCGTTGTCCTACCGCTGAGGGGGGAACGCCATGTGAAGCAGCCTCCAATGGGTCACCGGAGGAGCAGGATTCGAGGTACGAGGGGAGGACTTATAAGCCATGCTCTGGGAGAGGGGCAGAAAACCTCCATGCAGACAGTGAGGAGGGAACTCTCGGGAGGGCAACTTCTCTCCAGCCATATATGCCTGACCCTCAACCTCCCCCGGGACCAAGCTGGAGAGACACAGCTGTGGATAAACTGGGGAGATACACATTTGTATCCAGATCTTGGAGGTCGGAGGTCCCCAGTAACGAAAAAGGGCCCATCCCACGTTACTGGCACCCCCCCCCCCCCCCGGAGAATGCCCTCCCGCAAAGGCCCCCAAGATCAAGGAGCTGTCCAAGGCCGGGGAGGGGATCACAAGAGATTGTGGTTCACAACACCCTTACATCAGAGGTGAATACCCCGCTGCGGCCTCCCTGCGACCTCCCTATCGGCTGGTCTACCCCAGGAGACACTGGCACCCTTAGCCCCCCAACCATGTTGTCTTTCACGCAGGAGGATCTCCCCCCACTTGCCGTAACTATGTCTCCTACTGTCGGGTGGCACTCCCCTCTCCGGCGGCCTCACTGACACCAACTCCAGTCCAGAGCTCATTGGAGGATCCTCTAGAGGGCAGGTGTACGCTGGCAACATTCATAGCGAAACCCTCTCCTTCCTGAGATCCATTCCCACCAAAGCGGACTTTGAGGCGCTTATAACTAAATACGAGACGGCCTACAGCAAAGACATCGCGGTGGTGCGAGGCCAACTCCAGGCGCTGGATTCCAGAGTGTCATCTCGCCAATCAGCCAATGAGACAGCTATCTCCGAGCTAACGGCACGCGTGGAAGCGCAGAGTTCACAGATCCTACAGCTCCAGCTGCAACACGATGACTTAGAAAATAGACATAGAAGAAACAACCTCCGACTCAGGGGAATACCGGAAGCATCAACTGGAGAAGACGTAAAACAAATTATCACCACCATCTTTAATACACTCCTGGAGAGAAATATCGATACTCCAATCGAAATTGATAGGGCCCTAGGACCGCGCAACCCAGACTCGGCACGCCCCAGAGATGTGATATGTAGAGTGCATTTTTACAAAGTCAAGGAAGAGATCTCGCGTAGGGCCTGGAGGCATGGCCTGGTGTACTTTGATGGAGCCAGAATCCAAATTCTTCCTGACCTCTCTAGACGCACGTTGCATATGAGAAGAATGCTGAGGCCAGTGCTGGCCGTGATCAGGAACGCGGGTGCCGCGTACCGTTGGGGGTATCCCTTTCATCTGATAGTCTCCAAGAATCGTGATACATTTCTCCTCAAAAAAATCGGGACCTTGATGGCCTCTTCTCCTTTCTGGGATGTAACCCGATTCCGGTCCCTGGCTCCTTCCATCAGCGGAACCCGTCCCTCAGGGGCTATGGGGAGCCTTCCCCCGCTGAGCCAGATCGACCAGACCCAGGTTGAGAGGCGCCCCAGACCGACGGACAGTGAGCCCTAATTGTCTACCCTACGCTCATGTTAAGAGTTGCCTACTATGTCAAGTACTAAATTTAAAAGGTTTTGCTTTTTGTTGTTGGTAAGACGCTGCTGGGCGCGGCCGGGGCGGTTCCGGCCGGACATCAGAGGGACGGGCTCAGACTCTGACCCATGACGGCCAGCGGGGGTCGTTTGGCCCAGCTGGAGCATGGTAAGTTATCGGGGGAGTGGTTCTCCCCTAAGCCCTTCTGGTGGCCAGCGGGGGCCGGCGATCGGCCGCTGTCCACGGTAGCTGTATAGACCATGTCTGCCTTTGATACTTGTTTATATGTTATAATGTATTCTCTTTGTGTACCAGTAGCCCAGGAGACCTATGATGCCCTGGAAGCTCAGGTGGCTACTGCTCCCGATTCGCCGCTAGACACAGTCCCCCACTTAGGCTGGTTTCAGATCTCCCTCTGTGGGAGGAGGTTTGAACCTTAGAGCAGTTGCTAATTAGTTTGTTACCCCCCTAGCCCTGTTTTGGGCACGAGTTCCGGTTTAAATTCGTCCCCTATTATCCCTTCCCTCTCTCCTTTTCTACCTCTCCTGGGGCAGTTCCCTGCTGTCCGTCCTTCTCTCTTTACTCCTGTCCTACACCCCCTGTTACAGCTATCCCTTGTACGGGGAACGGGGGGAGCGGGACACCGTGTGGAAGTGAGTCTCTATTCCCTGTAACGTTATCACTCTGTTCCTGTCGGCCCCCTGAGTTCTCACTTACAGCTGACCCACTTCTGCAGTGATGTGTGATATTAACTTGGTCTCCTTCAAAGTGAAGGGCTTAAACATCCCGGGGAAGAGAACCCTGGTTCTGAATGATCTTAAAGCAATGAAGGCGCAGGTGGCTCTTCTTCAAGAGACACACTTCAAGGCTGCGAATCCACCATCGCTCAAAAACAGGTCATTTCCGACCTCATACCACAGCTACTCCCCGGATTCTAGATCTAGGGGAGTGACTATCTTGCTCGTCAGATCAATTCCGTGGGAAGAGGTGGGCTCTCTGAGTGGTGGGGAGGGAAGATGGCTTTTTGTCAAGGGTAAGATGGGAACCAAAATGTTCACGTTTGTTAATATCTACTCCCCTAACATTGGGCAGGTCTCGTTCCTTGAGGAGGTATTGGACAGAATGGCGACCTTTGCTGAAGGCAAGTTGATAGTGGGGGGAGACCTTAACCTCACCCTGGATCCCCTGTTGGATACATCAAAGGGCCACTCATATATTTCCTATCCTAAACTTAGAAGAATTAAGAAACTCCTACACTCCCACCAATTGATTGATCTGTGGCTTGTCCTTAACCCAAATTCAAGGGATTACTCATACTTCTCAGCCCCACACAATATGTACTCGAGATTAGACCTTTTCCTAGTTCAGCACTACCTGTTACCGCGGGTGACAACCGCATCAATAGGTAATATCACTATATCAGATCACGCCCTGGTCTCGCTCAAGCTTGCGACACTAGACCCGACACCTCGGCCTTGGTCTTGGAAACTTAACTGTGCCCTTATACAAGACCCAATAATTAAAGAGGACATGAAAAAGAATCTTCAGGAGTACTTTGTGACTAACACCACTCCTGACATGAGTATGCCCGTGGTATGGGAAGCCCACAAATGTGTAATTCGAGGCCTATTGATCCAGCACGGGGCCAGAGTGAAGAAGGAAAGGAATAAACAACTATACGAACTCCTTAGAGAATTCCAAAGACTAGAGACCCTCCACAAGCAGTCGCTGGCAGCGATGCATTTAGCTGCCCTGACCTCCCTCAGAGAACGGCTGAAGGGAATTTACAACGACCGAAATAAACTCCAGTTTATAAAAAGCAGGAAAGTCTTCTATGAGTCATGAGACAAGTGTGGTCGCCTCTTGGCCTCGGCTCTGAGGGGGGAAAGGGCCATGACATATATCCCCAAAATTAGAGACCAGGAGGGAAACATGGTGCATAAAGATAAGGATATAGCTAGGGTCTTCAAGGAATATTACACATCCCTGTACAATATTCCCCTAGCCACCCGAGACCTAGGCACACGGAGATCAATGAGTACATTCTGCATTCGGGGATGCCCAAGCTCCTGCAGGCTTTGTTGGAAGACTTGGAGGCCCCAATTGCCCCAGAAGAGTTAGCCCTGGCCATCAAGGGGTCAGCCAATGGGAAGGCACTGGGTCCGGATGGACTCCCCCTGCTTTATTATAAAACGTTTTCAGAGACTCTCTCGACTCGGCTCCTGGGGGTTTTCAACTCCCTTAAATCGGACAATGTTCTTCCAACGGATAGCCTCCGTGCGCTATATCTGTGATTCCCAAGGACGGGAAAGACCCCACTCTTAGCTCCAGCTTTAGGCCAATTTCACTCCTCGCCATAATACTTGCCAACCGCCTCTCCCCCCACTTGCACCAGCTTATTCACCTTGACCAGGTTGGTTTCATGCCCTGCAGAGAGGCCAGGGATAACACCACAAAAGCGCTGAATCCACTCGGCTCTTGGGCGGAACCTCCCCTCGATACTCCTCGCGACCGATGCCGAGAAGGCGTTCGATAGGGTGCAGTGGGACTTTATGTTTGGAGTCTTGGACCATATTGGTCTAGGGCAGGGGTATTCAACCCGCGGACCGCGGTCCGTTTCCGGACCGCGGCCGCTTGCTCTCCGGACCCCATGGCCGGCCGGGAGAAATGACAGAGGCTGAGGCACAGTGGGCGGGGCAGGCGGCCGGGAGGAGAGACAGCGCGTGCATGAGAAAGACAGCTCGCGATGCACAGTGGGCGGGGCAGGAAGCCGATAGGAAGGACAGCGGGGGAGTGAGAAGAGACAGTGGGCGGGGTAGGCGGGCCGGAAGAGAGACAGCAGGCAGGCGGGCGGGCAGGCGTCAAGCCGGGAGGAGAGACAGCGAGCGGGGCTGGTGGGCGGGAGGAAAGACAGTGGGAGGGACAGAAGGAAAGAAAGTGGGCAGGGCGGGATGACAGTAATACAGCAGGCGGGGTTCGTTGTGGAAAGGACGCCGGCTCAGTTCCCTGCTTCGATTGCAGGAGGCTGAGCGGCGCTCACTGATAGATGTTCTGCATGTGCCCTGTTTAATATCCTCCGGGCAGAAACAATCAGAGCGATGCATAGTTCCACTGGCAACGGATATAAAAGGTGCATAAAGCAGAACGTCTATGATTGTGCGTCGCCCAGCCTCCTGGAATTGTAGCAGACAGCTGAGCGTGCCCTTTTTTTTACAGTTTCAGATCACAAGCCAGCAATCAGCAAATAAAGGTAAAAGCTAGCTGGCTGGCTGTTTATCATGGGATTGGGGGGAGATAAAAACTAAATGTTGTAAGCATAGCAGCAAGTTGGAGAGTACAGTGAAAAGGTGCAGCATAGCAGCAAGTTGGAGAGTACAGTGAAAAAGTGCAGCATAGCAGCAAGTTGGAGAGTACAGTGAAAAAGTGCAGCATAGCAGCAAGTTGGAGAGTACGGTGGAAAAGTGCAGCATAGCAGCAAGTTGGAGAGTACAGTGAAAAAGTGCAGCATAGCAGCAAGTTGCAGAGTAGAGTGAAAAAGTGCAGCATAGCAGCAAGTTGCAGAGTACTGTGAAAAAGTGCAGCAGAGTACTGTTAAAGAGTGCTGTCAGCAAGAAGTTAGCAGCTCAAGCTAAACATCTATTAGCTATCTATATAAGGAAGTGTAAAAAACCATGGCTAGCACATCCAAGCACATCCTGTTGTCATTTAGACACCCCTCATCCATCCTTCAACCTGCCGCAGGCCACGATTAACGGACCTCTACTAAAAGTTCTTGAGTACCCCTGGTCTAGGGCCTACCATGCGGTCCTGGATAGCAAGCCTCTATCAGCAGCCGGCCGCTTCGGTGAGAGTTAACGGCTTACTGTCGGAGGCTTTCGCCATCGGGGACGAGACAGGGGTGCCCCCTTTCCCCGTTAATTTTTATCTTGACTCTGGAGCCCTTTCTCTGCAGGGTAAGAAATAATCCCAACATACGAGGGGTTTCCCTCCCATCGGGCCACTACAAAGCTGCGGCATTTGCCGACGACCTGCTCTTCTTCATCACCGGCCCCGAGGTGACGCTTCCAAACCTTATAAAAGAGCTGGAGTTATACAGGAGGCTATCCAACTACAAGGTGAGCATGCAAAAATCGGTACTCAATCTTAACGGTAAGAGAGAGGAAAACCTTAGAAAATCCCTCCCCTTTAAGTGGGCTAAAGAATGCATCACGTACCTTGGTACGAAGCTGGGCAAATCCCTGGATAAGATCTACTCCCTTAAACTTTCCTCTGTTGCTCCGGGCATTCTCAAAAGACCTGGACGCGTGGTCCCTCAAAAAGCTGTCTTGGTTTGGGAGATGTAACGCCCTTAAAATGAATATTCTCCCCCGCCTTTTGTATGTGATGCAAGCAATACCGGTGGCTGTCCCTGATGTGTTTCTGCAAAGAGTGGGGGCCCTCTTCTCTAAATTCATTTGGCTGGGGAAAGCTCCAAGGATAAACAGGAAGACCTTAACTAGGTCAAGAAACAACAGGGGGGATAGGCCCCCCCGATCCAAATCTTTACTATGCCGCCACGCACTTGACTAGGATAGTGGACTGGCGTAGGCATAAGCAACATAAGCAGTGGGTCCAGATTGAACAGGGGAATTCAGCGACCCCACTGGCATCACTCCCCTGGCTCACGAAACAGACATTACATGCGGAACTGAAACACCCGACGATTGGGGCATCACTTAAAGTCTGTCACAAGTATTTCCCATTGGAGGAGGTGTCGCCGGCCTTCTCTCCCCTGTTCCCGATCCTGGGAAACCCTGCGTTCCCTCCTGGAATGGGCGGAGGGACGGCAGATAGGTGGATGGGGAGGGGGGTTAGTAGGATCAGACACTTTTGTGATCAGGATGGCTGGAGGTCTCTAGACGCAATTGCGGAGTCAGGAGAGTTGCCAAGGTGGGGCTACTGGCAGCAGCTGCAATTAAACCACTTCTTGTCAACCTTGACACAACAGGCCCGACAACTTAGAGACCTCACGATTTTTGAGAGACTTTGTGAGGAAAGGGGGCCAATTCAACAGGTGCTGTCATTTGCCTACAAAGTCTTGGTAAATCCCCAAGACCCTCTGCCATCACTCACAAAATGGGAAGGGGAGTTAGGGGTCACCTCGGTCAAGCAGAAGAAACGGATGGTGCGCCTGGCACACAAGACAGCCACCTGCACCAAGTACAAAGAGTGCAACTATAAAGTCCTTACAAGGTGGTACAGGGTCCCCACTTTGTTACACAAATGGTTCCCCGCTGTCTCTCCCCTGTGCTGGCGGTGTAACGGAGATAGAGGCGACCTCTTACATATCTTTTGGACATGCCCTAAGCTGTCTGACTTCTGGACTAAGGTTAGAAGCACAGTGCAGCTTATGACAGACAGAGGTCCCAGAGGGGCTGGCTTTTTTCCTCCTTCACCACTCCGAGATGCCCACTAAAAGATACCAGAGATCTGTTCTTAGCCAGATGGTGAACGCCGCAAAGGCTTGTATCCCCTTGCTTTGGAAGAGCCCAACACCTCCCAGCATTTCTCTATGGCTGAGTAAAGTGGCAGAGATTGAGAGGTTCGAGGGTTTAATCGCAGCCCGTAATGAATCCTCGGAGGACCATCGCCTTAAGTGGACCAGCTGGGTGATCTTTACAGCCTCACAGGAATATGAGTCATTGCTGGAGGCCGACCAATAGGGGGTGTAGGCCCACTTTATCTACTCCTTTCTCACCCCTCTTCTTTCCCCCCCCTTTTTTTTTTCTTCTACACTGGTCCTGGTTCTTCTCCCCCCCCCCTACCAGTTTTCCTTTTGTTCTGTAGCAGTAGTGTTGGCACCAGACCCCCCTTAATGAGCGCTCAGTAGTAGGTTCCTGGGTTTGGCTCGGGGGAGTTCCCGTCCTGGGTGACCATCCACGGCCTCCTGACAGATCGTGTCAGGCTGGCTCCTACCGGGATTTCTCTACAGCTTTGGCTTGAGTCAGGGTGGCGGGACTCCCCCCTCCTCCCCCCTTTTTGTAGAACGAAGTAGGTGATCAGGTGGGGTGAATCTGGCTGCAATGTTATCTGTTTCCGCCACTATACGGCTTTGTACATGCTTGACAATGCTCTGTACTTTCTACATTTTGGAATGTATTTTTTTTTCTTCTTTCGACTGTTTGTAAAATGTACTTGAAAATGGAAAATTAAGAATATATATACAAAAATGACCAACAGTCAAAAATGCATCCCTCCCCAGGGCATTTCAGATTGCTGAACATAAGAAGTCATTTACCTTTTTCGAACTCCTGCTGTGGTAAATTTTAAAAACAAGATGGCGGCTCATGCATCTGCAGTCAGATGCTGCTTGGTTTCCTGTTACTGTGCCAGTTATGTCAGTTGAATCCAGGCAACCACATAACTGATATGCTGAGAGAGGAAGCTTCAAAATGGCCGCTACCACTAGAAAATCAGTAAAGAGGCGTTTCAGCTTTGACTGGTTCAGGAGCAAATGTAAGTGCTGACAATGATTCAGTATCATGCATGCAGATGGGGCAAGTGAATTTTCTTTTCCAATTGTGCCAGGCTATTGGTCCAGTTTAAGTGTAGCTTTCTGTCCAATGTAGCTTTCTATCCAAAGTTCCCCTAAATTTGCTCTAAGGGTAAGGGTCCTGTAAATCCCATCCGGCATGAAACGAGCAAAAAGCAGGCAGACTTTGCCTGAAATGTTCCTTTTTAATTAGAATGCAGTGAGTAAGCTGAAACAGTGGTGCAGATAAGGTGCTCAGACTTTGTTGCATACTTATTGTAGATGTCTTCACTTGCTCAAAAAAAGTGGATGTGGGGAAACGTTTAGGGAGCTCCAGGTGGCAGCCTGCATTTTTCTCTCTGTATTTTTGTATTAAAGGTTACATAGAATCAGTGGTGGACATCCTTCTGACGCTTATGTTCCTTTAGCTACCTACATCTTCAAGCTGGCTGCTGGTCCCAAAGCATTTAATATAGCCAGTCCGTGCACATTTCTTCCTCCAATCGGCAATAAGTGATGGAAGGAGCACATTCTGGAGCTGGTCCAGGAGCAGGTTCTACAGGTGGCAGAAAATTAGACTCGGAGGAAAAGATTAATGCTGGGTTTATATGAGCAGATAAATTGCCTGTTCGTTCAGTGAGCGACCGAACATTTAAATCTATTGCAATTAAGTAACTGCATTCAGACGCTGAAGATTTATTGGTCTAGCGGTTGCTCGTGTTGCTTATTCTCATAGCTAAATACATTTTTTGTGGGCAATTTATGTTTCCATTCTCTAGCGATCAAGTGATGAATGAGGCATTTTTGGCCAGCCGCAGCGATACGACAGGCGTCCAATGAACCAATTCTTGTTTTTCGTTTGATCGCAGCGTCCGTTTCCATGAATGCTTGATAATCGCTCCATGTAAACGGGGCATTAGTTATGCAGCACTGCGCTGGATCAGAAATCTAAGGGTACGCGCACATGTTCTTCAACTTGCAACATTTTTATTTAATGTTTTAAATCTAAATTTCATGTTACCTACTTTGTTTGAAACTGTGACAGCCAAATGTGTGTTGCCGTGTTTGCTAAGTGACAAATAAATGTGTATATAGATCTGCAATTTGAACTCCATGAAGTAAAAAGTATTTGGAGATTGCCTTCCTTCTACCGTGTGAAAGAAAATATGCATTCCTTTGTCCAATTTGTGTGATAAGTGATCCTATGCCCAGCCAATGTAAATCTTTCCCCCCTTGCTACCCTGGCCCCAGTAATGTAAAGCACACCCCCTGTAATAATAATGATTAAATGAAAACGCTCACAGGAAGTGTTCTATTGTGGGATTGGTGGCTGTTGGGCCCCTGCTACATCAATATCTTCTCATGTTACTCATATTGTGGCATCCTCAATGCCCCTCCTCTTGATGCTTTAAACCTCCTTTGGGGAGGTACCTATACTCCCCTGTGCATCCCAAATTTGGGTGACTGTCCATTTATGGCCTGGTGTGAAGTTTGAAAATTAGACCGTATCGCATTGGGTTTTTTGTCCCGCATGATCATGGCTAATCTGTTAAGTCTAAAAAAAAAAAAGTAAAGTAAAAAAAACTCCCTGCAACTCACTTGCCCAGTCCCCATGCACGATACTGAATGATTGTCAGCACTTAAAATTGTCTTGCATCCACTCAAAGCTGAAATGCAGCCTAACCAGTTTTCTCCTGGTAGTGGTCATTTTTGAGCTTCCTTTTCCAGCATCCCAGTCGTGCTGCTGCCTGGATTCAGCTGACATAACCCACAATGCACAACGGCAGAAAGCCCAGCAGCACTTCCTCTTGTCAGTCAACCTGTAGCTGCATTGGCTGTTTTGATTGAAAAATTGAGCAGAAGATACTAAAAGATAAATGAATTTTTATGTGCAGCAATTTGAATTTTCCTGGGGGGATGCATATGAGCACTGTTTCTTCTAAGGATGTTGGTCCACTTTCAAATGGACCTATCACCAGGCTTTTTACTGTCTTGGTGATAGGTCCTTTTTTTCCTGGGGAATCCTGATTTTGGTTTTCCAGCTATGTAAAACCCCCACATTTACCTTTCCGACAGCCCATGCCCCATTCACCAACTCTATTTCAGTCAGCCCTGTATCTGTAGCTTAAAATGATGAAACATTAAACAGCAGGATTGCCTGGATTGTTGAATAAGCAGACCTTATTCATTTCCAAAGAAATTGAAGCAGTCTTGCAAGCTCAGGGTGCATCAATGTCACCACCAACTATTCAACATTTTAATAAAATGAAATGCAGGACCCAGAAGGACTCCATTGCTGACCCAGAGAAAGCCTCTAGTTTGCCAAAATGTAAACCAGTAAGCCAAAATCCTTCTGGGAAAACATCTTATGGACAGATGAGACTTTTGGTAAAGCACATCATTCTACAGTTGAACCAAAAAAGGAATGAGGCTTACAACGAAACGAACACAGTGCCTAAAGTCAAATATGGTGGAGGTTTAAAGGTGTTTTGGGGATATTATGCTGCCTCTGGCACTGGGTGCCTTGACTGTAGGCAATGAAACATGAAATCTGAAGATTACCAAAGGAGTTTGGGTTGAAATGTAGAGCCCAGTGTTGAGGGTGCCAGTTGTCCAGCCCGTTTTTGAAGTTTTGTGTGAAATTATATCATTTTTGGCTTTTTTACCCTCTGTTTGTTTTGCTTTTCCAATATGCACAAAACCGAAACGGCAGTCAGGTTATGTGCTGTACATCTTGAGCGTGATGAGTGTATTGTTTACAGGTGATGTAATCTGCTTTTAAGATTAATGTGCATGTTATTCCTTGGTGTGGGCAATGGTAACTCTCTGATTATTATGTATTTGTGCAATATTGTTTCTTTTTTTTGTTTTTGTTTCTTTTGGGCATAAGTGCAATATATATGGCTGCTGGCTGGTGCAATGTTTACATAAGCTGATACATTTCTATAACATTGTGAGATCATATACTTCTGAATTCTCTATCACAATTGCACTAAGCACTTTAGCCATATGTTGACTGTAGCCATACACTATAAGATGATGGGTAATAAAACTGTTCCATCTTAGTACCTTAAAGCATATTTAAAGAGGCCCAATAAAGTTACATGCAATGTCTTTTTTGTCTAAATGTGTGTTTTATGAAATTTAATTTATACTGTGATTAATTTGAATAAATGATAATAACTTTGTGTAATTAAATCATTGTCTGGGTGAAATAGTTCATTTTTTAGAAAAATGTCATGGGTCCAGCACTAGCAAGCCATGACTTTATTAAGTAGGTATATCTGTACAATGAATAAAAATTAGGGATGCCCCAAACCCCCACCCGAGTATCTGACAGAGTCTTTGTACTGCACACACCAAACTTAGTAATAAAATATATATATATATTTATTAATCCATTAGAATCAAAAACATTACATCCAAGACACATTGTTAAAAAACATATAAGACAAACTAAACATATTCTGTCAGGAGGGGGCGCTGATGTGCTTTGCTGACATACTGACAGATGTGAATATTAGATATAATTCATAAAACTCTTCAAAATAACTGATATCCTTAAAGTGGCAAGTGCCTATACAAACAGTACATCAATTAATAACAGAAACTCATTTATAGAGGTTTTTATCTCAAAAGCGTAAATAACAATAGAGTGAAGCTCAAATCAATAGAAAAAACAGTGCAAAGAAAGTGCTACTTATCCCAATCAGGTATGTCCGAGTCAGCGATATGCGTCCCCCCCCTATTCACAAGCCCACGCGTTCCGAGACGTAGGTCTCTTTTTCAAGGCAGAGTGCCCCCTCCTGGCAGAATATGTTTAGTTTGTCTTATATGTTTTTTAACAATGTGTCTTGGATGTAATGTTTTTTATTCTAATGGGTTAATATATATATTTTTTATTACTAAGTTTGGTGTGTGCAGTAATAAGACTCTGTCAGATACTCGGGTGGGGGTTTGGGGCATCCCCAATATTTATTCATTGTACTTTTTTGGGTTAAGGACAGAGCATTGCACCACATGTGATGGTAAAATTGTTTTGCTGGTGCCACCCACACATCTTTTTTAGATTAGGTATATCTGTAGTAATTAATCAAAGCACCTAGACTTGCTGCATTATTTGCTTGAAGACATTTTGGTAGCCAGACGTTTTTCTCAATTCAGATAATGCCAGTCGAATGTTAAGTACAGATTATTCAGAAGCTCTCACTAGTTCTGAAAAAGTCTTGTCACAGAATTTCTGCTGTTTTTTTAATACTTACTATTAATAAAACCTTAAACTAATCAGTAGTAAGTATTACTGAATTAAAAAGTACAGAACAAAAATTTTAGAATTTTTTAGAAAAGTTACCAAAAACCATCCCATAAATACCCCTGATGGCTAAAACAGAAAACAACATGTCTTTGCTCATAAATTATTGGGTATTGGAGGTGATCGAATGCATTGGGGTACAGGATTATAGACAGAGTATAATAGTTAGAATCACTGCTGAAGTAAATTGCATCACTCACACTGTAGAACATGCCAAATAAGTATGCCCTGATGCAAAGCTGTAACCTGTGCTTGAAATATTTTAGACTTCAGAACCGGTTTACATAAGTTTTGATCCGCCTTGACAATCTTTTTATTCTAAGCATACAGCACGTCCTGCTCCAACTATAATAATTACACATGGGTAATTCTCCGCCAGAGGGCGCTGTTCACTGCAGACATGCAAAAACAGGCTCCTCCTGGCCCTTCATATACCCAGGGACCTCCCACAAATCCCCAGATTTCTCTGCAGTGCTGAACTGCAAAGACATGAAGATATCACCCTCTCGCAGGCAAGCGGGGCTTTACAGCCCGAGGCCCTGCGGGACTATTTCCTCCCGTCCTCTTTGGAAGAATATGCCTCCCAGCCTGGGCTGCGTTGGTCAGGTGAAGGTAGGCAGCACCTTGTGTGCTGAACGGAGCCATGCTCCACCGCAATCCCCCACCATAGGGTAGGCGGTTAGGCCGATGGTGAGCCTCTAGTGGATGCCCCTCCCGCATTGTTGCCTGTGCCCCTCACAGATTTAGTCCACTGGACGCTGGTCCGCTTCTCCCTCGCTTCCTCCCGTAACTCGGGGGAAAAGAAAGGGGGGGGGGTTATGTGTGGCAGTCCTAGTGCAATATTTCATGTTAAGGCCTTGGTTTTATTATAATTGGGTGTCAGTGTCGTGCTCCTGGCTATACAGTTGCGAGCCGTTTGTCCTTTCATTAACAACTGCCCAGACGGCAGCATCATTTCCAGCGTTACAGCATCTTTATGCATGCGCCTTCTATCCAATACTGTCCTTCTTATTTCTGTTGGTTAGAGCTTCGCGCTCTTTGGGGGAGGCGGGGACTCGGCATGACGCGCTCCGTGTCACAGCCTGGTCTGGCCCGCCCCTCGAGGTTCGCTTGGTGCCATTTTGACAATCTTCGCGCGCGTGGTGCGGTCCGCCTCCTCCCTTGGTCATGTAAATGCCCTCCGGGGCGGCATTGTTCTATGTGTTTATTCGGCTGCGCATGGCACTGACACCACCCCTCTTGTCCCATTATGTCTTTCAGACGCCAGGACTTCGGTGGCTTCTCCCGGCCTAACATATATTACAAGCGGGTCCACATAACAAATTCTCCCACTTCCTAGCGGGTCTTGGGGCATCCAGGGTTGCCTATTGCGTAAATCCCTGCGGGCATACTGCTCAAGATAATCACCATATGGAGGCATCTCAGAATTATGTACCCGGGGTCCCTCTGGGACATGACCGGCTGTGTGCAGTTTGTGGTCAGCCCCAGGCTGAGGCTGACAGAGCGTCTGCCAGTGGCTGCACCTCCCTTCAATACACCCGTCTCCCCGGACCTAAACCTCACTCCTGATGAGTCCCACTCGAGCGGGGATGACCTGCAAGCCGTGCCGCGCGTGCTGCCTATGGCGGAGCAGGTGCTGTCTGGATCGGCGGAGCGTATGGGCCCTGGTAAGAAGCGGTCCCTGACGCCTCCAGGCTCTCCGGTTCCTAATGATACCGATGACTCTGCTGATATGCAGGACCTTGATCCTTCTGAGGAAGGTGAGCTATTCTCAGATTCGGTACTCCTCGGATGAGATGCCCGGGAGCTGCGATGATTCTGGGCCCGGTTCTTGGGGCCTGTGTGACACAGATGAAATTCTTATTAAGATCTTTGAAGTTTTGTCAATCTCCCATCCTGGAGAGAAGCATAAGAAGGAGAGTTTCCACACAGCGCCGCCGCGCTTGGAGTTCCTGGAACAGGATCATTTCCAGAATCTTATATCCCAAGAATGGGAATCGCCTTGTAAACTTAAAGGGGTCCCAGGGGTCTGGGATTGGAAGTACCCTTTCCCTCCTGATGTGGTAAATTTCTGGTCGGCACCTCTTGTGGTGGATGCACCGATTTATAGGGGTTACTAACCCCCCCTTCATGACGGCTCCTTATTACCGTACCCTTCGGGATGCTGAGGACCGGCGCATTGACAGACTGGCTTCCCACGCCTTCTCGTGTGCAGGGACGGCTCGGCGCCCGGTCTGTGCCGCGGCCATCACTGCGGTGGCCGCCAGGACTCTTGTCAGAAAAGTACTAGATCACCGTCCTGAGGACCTCCCTTGGAGGGTATTTAATGTGCTATCAGACTGTGATGCATTTGTGAAGTTTATCCTCTCAGCGCTGGACAACACCATTAAGATGTGTGCTAGAACCTCTGCCCTTGTGGTAGCTATTCGCCACCTGGTCTGGCTGCGACAGTGGGGTGCTGACGATGCAACGAAAAAGGCTCTCACTGGCCTTCCCTTCAGAGGACGGCGACTATTTGGGGCCCGTTTGGACCTTTTTGGGAAAAAGGGTAAGGCACCCCTGCGCAGAAGGCCGCTCCGGCCTCCCCGGGGCAGGGCCACCCCTCCACCTCCCTACGTTAGTGTCAAACGCGAACCTGAGGTGTGCTTCCAACTGTTCAGTGTGGATTTCCACCATGGGGTTGGCAGGCAACGCCCTGGGCCCTCTGGCAGGACTAAGTCCAAATCTGCCAAGACCTCCCAAGCATGAAGGGACGCCCTCGCACTTCTGGGCGAGGCTACTGCTGCAGCAGCTGTCTCCCATCTAGGAATGTACCTTCTGCTTCGGGTGGTTGCAGGAGGTAGTTCCCCTGGACACAGGATAGCATTTGCTGGGCGGTCCCTCTCAGTGGTTGTCAGGGTGCTTCTAGCCCCTGTTTTTCCCTCAGGAATTGGTGCAGGCCGTACTGGGCCTACAGATTTGGGCTTACTTACAGGTTGCCCTTAACAGTATGGGGCTATGGCCTCTATATTAACCTTCCTCCTTCCCTCAACAGTATGAGGCAGTCTGGGCCATACTGGCCTATGGTAGGCCTGGCAATTCTACTCTCACAGGTAGTCCCTATATGACATCTCTGTCTTGGGACACAGGCGCCCTGTGCAAGGGGGGCTTCCGACCTCCTGTGGAGTTCTAGATCTTCTTAGTTCCCCCTGTGTCTGCTGGACACCAAGACCGTTACTAGGCGGTGTGGCAGGACCAACCCTGCGGCTTGAGGCATTGTTGGTGGCCTCTCTTTCGCTCCCAGGCTACTCACCATGGCGCGAATGGGGGTGATGTCTCAGACATGCCGAGGGGGGGGGCTCCGCATTAGGACCTACCGGGTCGTCTTTCCTTACTCCCCAGTCTCTACGTCAGGCTGAGTGGATTGGTCGGCCGGCGGTGTCCCCTGGGAGTTACTGGATGGGTGCTCAGTCACCTCAATCCCGCTTGGTCCCTTATCTGCTATCTCCATTCCTTGGATTCGGTTCAGGCTTGAGCCTTCTTCCTTGGCAACAAGTGGACTCCTGGTTACGGGGGCTCTGCCCCCCTTTGCTGACTTCTTACTTTCACCAGGCAGGATTGCAGCTGGTGGGCCCGTTGGTGGCGTATCAGATGATGTCCCTTATATACCGAGCCCTTGGGCTCTTCAGCACAGTAGGTTATTGATCCTACATGGGGTTCCAGCACCCCTGGGGCTTGGTCTGTGCTCATTCCCCCTTGTTAAGGTGGTTCCTCTTGAGCTGATCATATTCAAGGGCCCTGTCAGGGGGCACCCCCTTCTTTGCTTGCATCTTCCTGTGAATGGTCACCTTGGGTACCAAGTCTCGCAGGTAGGCGGGGGGAGGGACTTTCTTCCAAAGCCCCCCGTGGTTCCTAGGTAGGGTCCCTTAGAGGGTCCATCTTTCCTACTGGTTGTTGCAACAGTGAGCCTTCCGTTGACTCTATACGGCTGGACTTCTCCTCTTTTAGGACCTGTCTATTTGGGGACTCTTGGTCCGTTGGAAGACAACGGTCTGTTTTATTATTGGTCTGGAGCTTGAAGCAGGATGATCCCTCTGGAGGGTTCCTGATCCCTATCTAGGCGGGGGTCTACGCCCCCTGCTCCTCAGAGGTATTCGCTCCAATAGATGCCTTTCAGTGGCAGGTTATGCTATCCTGGTGGCGCTCTGAGAGCCAACTAGGGTGGCTCTGTTGGGTCTCGCTTATACCACAGGGGCTCCGCCCTTGTTTTTACTGTCCCAGAATATTCATGGGGGCTTAGTAAAATTATGCATAGACTTTCTATCTTATATTGCCTACTCTTCGCTCACCCTGCTATGTGGGGTTCTGCGCACAGTTGTGCTGATAGAGAGACCCGTGAGATTGATGGCCTGGGTGGCCTTGTGAACTGTGGTTCGCAGATGCTTCTGCTGAGGTCTGCTGACCTGTATGCTCTCTCAGGAGTGCGGTTCTGCCCTTGTCCGGCCCCTTCTTTTGTTGTCTCAATCTACAGACTCTAGTCTGGGGCTTGACAGCTGATTCATTCACCCCTTGGAGACGGGCTTATCTTCTGGGTGACTTGGTATATGGGGGGCTAGGAGCAAGCTTCCTTGGCTTCCTCTTCCTCCGTCTATTGTGGTTCATGGTGTACCCATACTGATTGGCATGAGTTTTGGTCTCTTACCTGTTGGACGTTCTTGGTTCCCAGGGTTCTAGAGTCTTTACAGCATAGGTTGGGGTTGGCTCTCCATCTAGGTACTCTGAAGGTCCAGGTTCTGTCCTGGTTGTCTTCCTGTAGGAGTCTGGTTCTGTCTTCCTTGTGAGGAATTCTCTTGGGGTTTTGCTCATGGGCATCTCCCAAGTAGTTTCTGTGGTTCCTGTTGGGATCCATTTTCATTCTGTTTGCCCTGCGGATTTTTCCCTTGGGACTTATGCTGGATGCTGTCTGAGCTGCTTTGTAGTCCAAGTCGCTTCTCTGGGGGCTCCTGCCTCAGTCAGACGTGTGCCTGAGAAGGTGGATCCGATTACTTAGCCTTGGCTCGATTCCGTCTTATGCCGGACCTCTGTGCCCAAGTGGTGTTTTATGATCATTGTTAAGTCCTTTTAGTCTAACTACGGACCTTATTCTTAATAATGCTAATGTTAAGGGTCTACATTCCCTCAACAGGTGTTGCAATTTTTCCTGATGGTTTCTTGTCCCTTAGGGGGACTGATGCTCTTGGGGTCTGCGGGTGCCTCCTTATGTATGTGCCTGATATTGCTTGCTTCCAGAGCCACTGCGCCCTTTGGATTGATCTTGCTTGGATGCCCTCTGGTCCTGAGTAAAGCTTTCGGCTTCTTGCTAATGAAGGGGTCAGTATTCCCGCCGTTTGACGGGTGACCAGTTCTTATTCCCCTTGGGAGAGTTCTAGGTTTTCCACGAGGCTTCTGTTGCCTGTGGGCTGGTTGGGCCGTTACACTGGCCTATTCCTTTAAGGGGGAAGAATCTCCCTTTTTCATTTTATTCCGTTATATTGGTGTTTGGGTACCATTGGCCCTTCAGCACCAGGTTTTTTCTGTTGAATAAGTTACTAGACTGTTGCTTGTCTCTGTTCATACCTTTCAAAGGTTTTGTTATGAGATTGACGTTAGAGCCTCTGCTGATGTCGTACCTGGTTGCAAAGTTTTGCAGGTGACAGCGCCTTTACTGTCCACTGTGCCTTGTTTTTGGGGATCCCACCCTACTTTATGGACACTGCTATTGGATGTCCCATGTGTAATTATTATAGTTGGAGCAGGACGTGCTGTATGCTTAGAATAATACAATTCTGTGAAATACTCACCTGTAGAATTGGTATTATACGCATACAGCACGTCCTGGTCCACCCCACCCTGGTTTTACATTTTTCTGGATCCCCTGTATGGTGATTGTTATCATTACTATTGTTACTAGTTGGTGGGTGGTTTCTCCCGGCTTCTTTTCTCACTGCTTTTCAATACTGGGGATTTGTGGGAGGTCCCTGGGTATATGAAGGGCCGGGAGGAGCCTGTTTTTGCATGTCTGCAGTGAACAGCGCCCTCTGGTGGAGTATTACCCATGTGTAATTATTATAGTTGGAGCAGGACGTGCTGTATGCGTATAATACCAATTCTACAGGTGAGTATTTCACAGAATTGTATTTTTGCAAGTGTACAGCACGACCTGTTTCATTTCATCCTTACTTCTGGGTATTCCGACACAAGGTGGCGCAGTTAACTGCAGAAGATTTGTGGCTCCTCCTGGCCCTATAAAAAGCCAGGAATCACTCATAGACCCCCAGTGTTTCTCTGCAGTCATGACTGCGAAGACCAGAAGAGTGGGGCAACCAAGCCTGCGGCCCCTCTTGCCTCCCAGCCTCGGCTGACGGATCGGGTGATGGTAGGGAGCACCTGGGTTGTGTACTCGGTGAGATTTGCTCCAGGCCGCAGACCCTATGCACTGAAGGGTAGCCGGCCATAGGCGTATGGTGAGCCTATAGAGGGATGGGAGAAACCTTGCTGAATGTGTGTTCCTGTCTTTGGGGTGAGTTGTGTTTTACTTGGGGGTTGTATTGTCCCGGGCTCCTTAGCATCCTCTCGCCCTTTCCTTCCTTCCTCCCCCTCCGCTCCGTTACGCTGCTGCTTTTCCCTCCCGCCGTGTCCTCTCTCCTCTCCCTCCTTCCCCTCTCCCCGGCGTGGCCGTTGTCGGGGGTGGGGGGAAGTGTCGGTGGGGTGGCAGCGTGCGCTGTTCTGCCTCTTTTGCCGGGCGTACTACGCTCCGCGGCTGGAGGCGCCATTGGTGCTGCGGCAGTGCGTCCCTCCCATGGCGCTCAGCGCATATTGCGTCATCCTCCCGCGGCCCGCCCCTCGAGGTTCCATATGGTGGCGCCATTCTGCTGCCTGTGCTGGCCATTGTAAGAAAGGCTTGTGCTGCTGGGGCCATTCTGTGCTGCCGCTGGCGATCTTGGACGCGTGCCGGGCTCTTCCTGTAGCCTTTATCTGTGGGTCTGTCGCTGCTGTGACCACGGTGCTCGCTTTCTATTGGTCCGTGAGTTCTCTGTGGGGGTTACTGTTGGGCATGTGCTGCGGGATACTTATGGCTTCTCATGCTTATGTCTTTCAGGGGATAGCAGCTTATGGTTTCTCCCGGGCCGATACTCTCCCCCCCACTCCCGGTCCCTTCTCTGTGGGCATCCCAGGTGGCTGTTTTTAGCCATTACCCTGTGTTAGCCTATTGTGCCTCTGATAATCACCATATGGAGGCTTCTGGGGATAGCGAGCTTGGGGGCCCCTCGGGGCAGGCTCGGCTGTGTGTCATGTGCGGGGCATCCCCTTTGAGTGGTGGTGCCGTGCGCCCAAAGTATTATTGCGGAACAGATTGGGCTGAGCGCTTCTCTTTCCAGTCCTGCGCTCCCTACGGCATCCCCTACTCCCCCGTGTCTGCATTTAGCCCCCAGTGAGGGGGAAGCTAGAAGGGGGTCGCAATCAGATCTGGCGCTGCATATGGCCAGCATTGAGTGACAGCTGGCCTGACCGGCGGCGGGCAAGGCCTCTAGCAAGAAGCGGCACCTAGACGCCGAGTTGTCCCTCTTTGCTGATGAGGACGAGGGCCTTGACATGTATGACGTCCGTGACTCCCCGGAGGAGGGGGAGCTGTTCCATGACTTGGTTTTTTGGTGTGTTTTCTGGTGTTTTTAGCTGCTGCGCCGCTTTGTACTGCATTCCGCGGCTGTGGGCGCTATAACCTGAGGTGATGTTGCTTTGTCATGGCGTCGGCCGGGTCACGTGAGCGCAGTTTTTCGCGCTCTTCGGGGGGGCGGGGGCGGGTGATGACGCGTACCTTGTCGTTCAGTTCGCGGCCCGCCCCTCGAGGTACCTCTGCCGGCCCCATTTCGGACAAGCTGCGCGTCTGGATTTTTCCTTCCTGGCTGCAGCGCTGCTTCCTCCAGCGGGTTGCCTTATTCAGCGGCCTGTGCCTGTGTGACCTTGTGGTGTCTTTGGTCCGTGAGTCCCCCTTGGGGGGGTTTTAATTGAATTGGGGTATTTTGCTGCGGGATGCTTATGTGTGATTTTACTTATGTCTTTCAGGTGGGATACCATTGGGTTGTGGTTTCTCCCGGCTCCACTCCTTTTCTCCCCATTCATCCCCCCTTTATTAACTTTTGGGGGCATCCCGTGGGAGGGCATCCCGGGTGGCTTCTGTATTAAGCCTGTACCCACTGCTGGCCTATTGCGCCTGTGCTAATCACCATATGGAGGCTTCTGGGGATAGCGCGCTTGGGGGCCCTTCGGAGCAAGCACGGCTGTGTTCCATGTGTGGGGTATCCCCTGTAAGTAACAGTGTCACGGTGTGCGTGCCGTGCGCTGAAAGTGTCCTTGCACTTCATGCTGGTTTGCCTGCTTCGCTTCCCAGCTCTGCGCCTCACTCGGCTTCACCTACTCCCCTGCTCCTGCAATTGGGCCCCAGTGAGGGGAATGTTGGCAGGGAGTCACATTCTAATTTGGCTCTGCGGGTGGCTAACATTGAAAAGCAGCTTGCCAGGAATGCTCCTAGGAAGGCCTCTGGCAAGAAGAGACACCTGGACCCCAGGCCTGCTCCCCTTACTGAGATGTGTGTGGGGATTTATGAACTTTATGACTGTCTCCCCCTTGAGATGGGGGAGCTCTCCCAGGATTCTGACTTTTCTGGGAACCAGCAAGAGGGTTGCGATAGTGACCCTGGGTCTGCGTCTGGAGAGGAATCATGGTACCCTGAGGACACTGATAATCCGCTGTCACATATTTTTGAAATTTTGCACATTGCTGCTCCTGAGATAGCTAACAGAAAACAGGGGGAGCTTTTTCACCCTGGTAAACAGCGTCTAGAGTTCCCTGAGCAGGAACATTTTACCACCTTGGTGCTTAAAAAAAGGGAACGTCCTAACAAGTTGCCTGCGGTGCCCAAGGGTTTGGATAAAAGGTATCCCTTTCCCGTTGATCTTGTTAAGAGGTGGTCATTTCCCCTGAAGTGGACGCTCCTGTACTAGGCTTGTCCAATACTTTGTCATGTCTTCCCCTGACACTACTACTCTGAGGGACGGAGAGGACCGGTGCACGGATCAATTGGCCGGCCATGCTTTTACCTGTGTGGGGGCTGGCTTGCGCCCTGTATGTGCTGCCGCCATTACTGCTATTGCCCATAAGAAACTGCTTAAGCATCTCATTGATGGCACAACAGCTGGTAGTGTGGGGGGAGGAATATAGGACTCTCTTACTTTGCACTGATTTTGTGGCCTTTATCCTTACTGCTATGGATGATGCTGCGCTCTTGGTGGCTATGCACCGCTCTGTCTGGTTGCGCCAGTGGACAGCTGACGCTGCGGCTAAGAAAGCTCTCACTCCCATTTGTGGGGCTGCGGCTGTTTGGGGAACGTCTTGATGTTCTAGCCAAGGATGGGAGGCTGCCTCAGCGTAGGAGGCAGTCTCGGCCCTTTCACGGGTCCTCTGCCCCCCTCTCTTCCTTTCGGATTCCCAGGGGTGGATTCTTGGGGTTGCAGAGATTCTTGGGGCCGTGTAAGAACCCGTGATCGTCCCGGTCTCTCCTGGATTCCTAAGTCCAAACCCTCTCCCAAGCCCCCTTAGGCATGAAGGGGCGCCCTCACCCATCCGGGTGGGGGGGACGGCTTCGGCTCTTTGCTCACGTCTGGAGGCTTCATGTCTCAGACTGGTGGATTCAGAAGGTAGTGTCCTCCGGTTACAAGATAGAGTTTGCAGCCTTGCCCCCCCCCCCAAGATTCATCAGATCCCAGATGTCTTTAAACCCCCTGTCTGCTCAGGGGTTGCTTCTGGTGGTTCATTGCCTGTTAGAGTCGGGAGTCATTTGTTTGGTGCCTCATCAAGAAAGAGGTCAGGGGTACTATTCCAATCTTTTCACGGTCCCCAAAAGGGACGGCTCTCTGAGGCCCATTCTGGATCTGAAGGGCCTCAACAAATTTGTCAGATTCAAGCATTTTCGCATGGAGATGCTGCGCTCTGCTGTCAGTACCCTTCGCCCCCGGCCAACTTCATTACCACCATGGACATCAAGGATGCTTATCTTCATGTGCCTATCTTCCCAGGTCATCAGAGATTTCTAAGGTTCGAGCTGCAGGGTCAGCATTACCAGTTTGTGGCTCTACCCTTCGGTATCACCTCGGCACCTCGGGTGTTCACCAAGGTGCTGGCGGGAGTGATGGCTCTGCTAAGGAACCAGGACATCCGCATTATTCCTTACCTGGACGACATCCTGATTGTGGCTGAGTCTTTTCCTCAGGCCGAGCGGGACACTCAAATGGTGACATCCACTCTGGAGTCTTTCGGCTGGGTGATCAACTATCCCCGTCATTGGTGAGGACCTTTCTGGGCATGACGCTGGATACCTCTCGGGTCAAGGTGTTCTTTCCTCAGCAGAAGGGGAAGGGTCTTCAGCTGCAGGCTCGGGCTCTGCTGTCGTGTCCTCATCCCTCCATCCATCAGGGGATGCTGTTGGTGGGCCTGATGGTGTCCTGCTTCGAGGCAGTTCCCTTTGCTCAGTTTCACATGAGACTTCTTCAGTTGCACCTCTTGTTTGGGATCGGGACCCTGTGTCCCTGGATCAGGAATTTGTTCTGTCTCCCCTGGCCAGACAGTCTCTCTCGTGGTGGCTGGACTCAAGGAACCTTCTGGGGGGCAGGTCCTTCCTGCCCCTGTGCTGGGAAACGGTCACCACGGACACCAGTCTGACCGGCTGGGGAGGCTTCTGGAAGTCCCTGAGGTTCCAGGGTCGGTGGGGCCCACAAGAGGCCCATGCTTCCATCAACGTCCTGAAACTGAGACGATCAGGTTGGTTCTTTCTCGCCTATCCACTCACCTCCAGGGTCGGGCTGTTCAGATTCGCTCAGACAACCAGACGGCAGTTGCCTACATCAACCATCAGGGAGGGACTCGGAGCAAGCGAGCCTTCAAGGGAGTGTGCCTGATTCTGTCTTGGGCGGAACAGCATGTTCCCTGCATCTCAGCAGTCTACATCCCAGGGGTGGAGAACCAGGTGGCGGACTCCCTGAGCAGGGGGACGTCTCGTCTGGGGGAGTGGTCTCTCAACAACCAGATGTTTCTCTCCCTCTGTCACCGCTAGGGTCAGCCGGACGTAGACCTGTTTGCGTCCCATCACAATCAGAAACTTCCCAGATTTGTGTCTCTGTCTCAGGATCCTCTGGCCTTCGCCACGGATGCCTTGGCAATACCTTAGACGGAGTTTCAGCTTCTTTGTGTTCCCTCCATTTCCTCTCCTGGGCAGGGTCATGCGCAAGATGTGGGTACCAGCCATACTGGTGGCCCCTTGTTGGCCAAGAAGAGTTTGGTTCACAGACGGCAGGATCCAGATCGTCTCACTCAGGGGCAGCTATGCCATCCCCATTTACAAACTCTGGCTTTAACGGCTTGGCTGCGGAAACCTCCATATTGATGGAAAAGGGGTTGCTTGCTTCTGTTGGTGATACCATGATTCGGGCTAGGAAAAAGTCCTCGTCCTTTATTTATTCTTGGTGTGCCACACACCCCGCTTCACTTTTAAATATTCATCCAATATTGGGTTAATCCACCGCAGGTGACGTAGTGCAGAGAGGAAGTCTTGTAACGAGCCCCCTTCCGGCCTATATATACCTGGTACCTCCTTTCAATCACCAGTATTTTTCTCTCTGCTTGCTGACAAGTCAGAAGATGTAAGTCTCCTGCTTACAGGTAGGCCAGGGTATTCTTACCCCGCCACCCCCCTTTTGGTCTATTTCTGCCCGGTTTGAGTTTGTATACCTTTATGGTGGATTGGAAGCCTCCCAGCCTAGGCTGTTCACTGGGCAATTGGTAGACGGCACTATTGGTGCCTAGGAGCGTATCTCCTCCGCTCGACCCCCTCTTTTGGGGGCAATGCGGCTATCCGGCATGGTGATCCGGAAATGGGATGCCCCTGTCCCGAGGGTCCCCTTAGCCCCTTACTCTCCCGTTACGGTCCCTTCTCCCTTCACTATGGGGGGGGGGGTATAGAGGGTGGTGTATTATGTATAGTGTTTTCACTGTATTGCTGTCTTTTACATATGTGTGTTCACTTTGTGCACATAAACAGACTGCGCAGCATGGTGCGCTTAGTCTGTTATGCTGGAGCTTCGGGCAAATCCTCTAAGAGATTCAACAGTGGCCAGTGTGTTGGTCAGCTTTATGGGGGCGGGTGCAGCGGACCACGCTCAGCAGTTGGGCTTGCCGCCTCAGTCTGCGGCCCCTCCCGCCTCCCCCCTTCCCCGCTGTCTCCGTGCGGCAGCCTGTGTGGCTGCGCTTATGCTTCTCCTCCCCCTCCTCCGCCGCCTGGCTGTGCGTGAACCAGCACAGCTGGTGGCAATCCCTTAATGAATGGGCGCACACGAGGACGCTTCTGACCGGGTTGTAGGGGGCGGCTCCCTGTGACGCGGCGGGGCGCGGCGCCGGCGGTAGCGTCGCTCGGCGGCCCCGGCCTCACTTCCTTCCTGTCTCTGTTAAAAGAGGTCACGTGGGGGAGGGTGCGCGCTGCAGCACATGTGTTTTGTTTATCTTGCTGCTGCTGCTGCTACATTGTCCCTCTGGTCCTGCGTTTGGCCTGTCAGGTAAGCGGCCCCGCTTTGTGGGGCCGAGAGTGGGATTTCTTTTTGTCCTTATTCTCTTATTATGGGGGCAAGCTTTTAAGGAGGCACTCTTATCATTTATTATTGTTTTATATTATGATTGTGCATAAGACATGCTGCATGTGTTACACTCATATGGGGATCTGATGGTTTGTTTCTTTCCTTTCAGATCCTGGGATCCCTGATTATAGCGGCCCTCCGGCTCTATGTTGCCTGGCTAGTCTTTCTTTTTTAAACAAAAGAAAAAGGGGGATATTTTTTATATATAAAGTTTACACATTTAATATATATATACATATATATATATATATATATATATATATATATATATATATATATATATTGAGATTATTAAGGGGGACCTTTCCAAAAAAAAAAAAAAAAAAAAAAAAAGTATATAACAAAAACCCTCCCTTCCGGGACATTTTCTATAAGGGGGCATCCCGGGTTGGCTTATGCTTTAAAAATCCCAGTAATTGCGATACCATAAATCACCAATATGGAGGCTTCCGTTACTACCGGAAACGTCAGAGCCGTCCAGGTGGTGTGTAAAATGTGGGGCTGCGCTCCCGGCTGATGATGTCTTTATTTGCATTCCTTGTGCAAAACAGAGTATCGCGCGTCAGTCTGTTGATCCGGCTGCTGGCCCGTCGCAACTTCCATCATCTCCTGCCTCTCCCTCCCTGTTCCGGACCCCGCATGACACTGTCAAAAGTGAGGATTCGCGATCCGAGGTGGCGGCAAGGTTGGCCAGCCTTCGGAAAGTATTGCCCGTTAAAGCAGGGTTGAAGGCCCCTGCAAAACGGAAGCGCCTGACTCCGGTATCTTCGGCTCCACAGGACGAATTATGTGAGCCTGTGGAATGGTCCGATGGCTCCCCGGATGAGGAGGAATTCCTCTTAGAGTCAGATGAGCCGGCAGATCAGCTTGAGGCTGATGCGATTGGCGATTGGTCGGCGGGGGTTGCCCTTGACACCCCCTCCATTCTGGCTCAAATGTTTGAAATTTTGAATTTAGATCCGCCTGAGGCTGTCACCCTGCCAAGGGGCCAGTTGTTTAAAGAGCCTCAGCCGCGTTGGGTTTTTCCCAGACAGCACCACTTTGAGAGGGTGGTCCTTAAGGAATGGGAACATCCCACGCGGTTATATGGAATCCCTTCCAGTTGGGAAAGGCGTTATCCCTTTCCGCCAGAATTGGTGAAGCTTTGGTCCATTCCTCCTGAAGTCGATACCCCTGTGCTAGGGCTCTCTAGCACCTCTATGGTACAGTCTGCTGAGACCACTGTCCCTAAAGATGGGGAGGATCGTTGGATTGACCAGTACGCTCGCCATGGTTTTATTTATGCTGGGTCAACAATGCGCCCGGTGTGCGCTTCGGCCCTTCTTCTATTGGCGGTCAGATCTGTAATCCAGGGGCTATACGAGGATCTCAATCCCGCTTGTAATGAGTTCGCTGCGCTTAAGCAGTGTGAATCTTTTGTGTTTGTACGTTCTATCCGCTCAGGACGATGCGCTGGCTATGAGTAGCAAGACAGCGACAATGCTGGTGGCCATTCGTCGGTCTGTATGGCTGCGACAGTGGTCGGCGGATTCAGCTCCTAAAAAGGTGCTCACAGCTCTCCCCTTTTTGGGGCTGCGTCTGTTTAGGGAGAGAATTGATTCTGTTGCGAAGGGTGGTAAGATGCCACAACGCAGGAGGCCTCGACGCCCCTTTAGGGGGGCAGGTTCTGGTAGGCCTTCCTTTCGAGGATACAGAGCGGGTAGGGGGGCTTCCCTTCCCTCTACCAGTCGTACAGGTTGGACTCGGGGGAGGGGCCGTGGCCATCCCGCCCAGTCCTGGGGCTCCAAGCCCAAACCTGCCGGTAAGCCCGCTCAGCAATGAGGGGCTGCCGTCACCCGTGCGGGTGGGGGGACGATTACGACACTTCTCCCAGGATTGGAACCGGGAAGTTCCGGACAGATGGATTCAGGAGATAGTGTCGTCCGGTTACAAGCTGGAATTCGAGTCTCGCCCTCCTTCGCGATTCTTTCGGTCTCGAGTGCCCATCGATCCTTTCGCCGCACAGGGGCTCCTGGCGTCGGTAAAGAATCTACTAGAGATGGCGGTCATCCGGCCGGTACCGCGCTTAGAGATGGGCCTCGGCTTCTACTCCAATCTGTTCGCAGTCCCCAAGAAAGATGGGTCAGTTCGTCCCGTCTTGGACCTGAAGTTACTCAACAGGTTCATCCGGTTTCGGAGGTTTCGCATGGAAACCTTGCGTACTGCCGTCAGCTCTCTTCGGCAAGGGGACTTCATGACGTCCATAGACATCAAGGATGCTTACCTTCATGTTCCCATCTGCCACGCTCATCAACGTTTTCTTCGATTCGTGATGAAGGATCAGCAGCATCAATTCGTGGCACTTCCGTTTGGCCTTACCTCAGCTCCAAGAGTGTTCACCAAGGTGCTGTCAGATCTCGGGGCATTCGTGTCGTGCCTTATTTGGACGACCTTCTCATCATGGCTCCGTCGCTCAATCAATCAGAGACAGACACCAGCATGGTGGTCTCCACGCTGGAAAGCTTTGGTTGGGTGATCAACTTCCCCAAGTCCTCCCTCGCTCCAGCCAGGGTAGTGTCCTTCCTGGGGATGCAGTTGGACTCTCATCAGCACAGAGTGTTTCTTCCCCAGTCCAAAATTCATCTGATTCAGGAGTTGGCTCGGGTCCTACTCTCCAATCCTCGGCCGTCCATCCGTCTGGGGATGAGGCTGGTAGGGTTGATGGTTGCCTCCTTCGAGGCAGTTCCTTTTGCTCAATTCCACACGAGGACGCTTCAGCTTTATCTGTTGGCGTCTTGGGACCGACGGCCTCGGTCGCTGGATCAGCCCTTCCAGTTGTCCTCCCGGGTCCGGCAGTCCCTCCAGTGGTGGTTGGTCTCGACCAATCTCGTAAAGGGCAGGTCTTTCCTGACCCCTCTTTGGGAAATTGTCACCACGGACGCCAGTCTGACGGGATGGGGCGGGTTCTGGAAGGAGCTGCAGTTCCAGGGGCAATGGGGACCTCAGGAGGCCCACTTACCCATCAATATTCTGGAACTGAGAGCCATCCGTCAGGTGCTTGCTCTCCTGACTCAGCACGTCCTGGGCCTTCCGGTCCAGGTGCGTTCAGACAATCGAACAGCGGTTGCTTACATCAATCATCAGGGAGGGACTCGCAGCCTGAGTGCTCTCAGGGAGGTGTCCCTGATCCTGACCTGGGCAGAGGCCCATGTTCCTTGTCTCTCGGCGGTATACATTCCAGGAGTGGAGAACCAGGAAGCGGACCGGTTGAGCAGGGGCTCTCCCCGTCTGGGAGAATGGGCTCTCCATCCTCGGGTGTTTCGCTCACTATGTCTCCGGTGGGGGACACCGGAGGTGGACTTGTTTGCCTCTCGTCACAATCGCAGGCTCCCGAACTTCGTGTCGCTCTCCCAGGATCCACTGGCTCTGGCAGTGGACGCCATGTCCCTGAGCTGGGGGGATCTGGGATTTCTATACCTGTTTCCTCCGGTACCCATGCTAGGCAGGGTGCTTCGGAAGTTGGCTCTGGAAAGGGTGTCCGCCGTTCTCGTGGCCCCAAGGTCGACAAGGCGAGTGTGGTTCGCAGACATCGTTCGGCTGGCAGTGGACCAAGTCGTTCTGCCTCTTCGGCCCGATCTGCTCACTCAGGGTCGATTGTGTTACCCCAATTTACCAGCGCTAGGTTTGACGGCCTGGCTGCTGAGACCTCCATCCTGAAGGAGGAGGGTCTTTCTGATTCAGTCGTTAAGACTCTGATCAGTGCTCGGAAGAGGTCTTCTTCTATCATCTACTATAGGACTTGGAAAGCCTATATCGCTTGGTGCGAGTTAAGATCTTTTCCTTGTAGGGTCTTTTCAGTCTCCAGGATTCTGGAGTTTTTACAATCAGGGCTGGACTCTGGTCTTCAGCTTAGTACGTTGAAAGGACAAGTTTCTGCCTTATCTTTTTTTTTCAGAAGCGTGTTGCGCTTAAACCTTTGGTTAAAACCTTTTTCCAGGGGGTTACGCATGTGCGGCCTCCCAGGAAACCATTACTCCCGGTTTGGGATTGGAATTTGGTTCTTTCTGCTCTTCAGGCTCCTCCTTTTGAGCCTTTGCAAGATATTGCTTTGTCTACCCTGACTCAGAAGATTGTCTTCTTGGTAGCTATCACTTCGGTCCGGCGTGTCTCAGAGTTGGCGGCCTTAACTATCCAGGCGCCTTACTTTGAGAGGCATCAGGATAAAGTGGTCTTTCTGTTCAAGCCAGACTTTCTTCCCAAGGTTGTTTCTGCTTTTCATTTGAACCAAGACATTGTTCTTCCCTCCTTATGTCCTAATCCTAAGAATGACAAAGAGAGGGTGTTGCATTGCTTGGATGTAGTACGCTGTGTTAAGTACTACTTGATTATCACGTCTCCTTTTCGCGGGACGGATTCCTTTTTTGTTGTGCCCCATGGGCCTAAGAAGGGTTTGGCACCAGCCAAATCTGCCATTAGCAAGTGGATACGTCAGGCCGTTACTGCGGCCTATTCTGCGAAGGGGAAAGTTCCCCCTTTTCGTATCACTGCTCATTCTACTCGCGCCATTGGGGCGTTTTGGGCTTTTCAGCACCAAGCTTCTGTTGAACAAGTTTGTAAGGCCGCCACTTGGTCTTCTGTTAATACTTTTTCTAAGTTTTACAAAGTTGATGTGCGAGCCTCAGCGGATGCTGTTTTTGGCTGCAAGGTTCTGCAGAATGCAGTCATTTAAGTTATGCTTCACCTGGCCTTTAGTTGCCCAGCCCTTGTGGACACTGCTTTTGGATGTCCCAATATTGGATGAATATTTAAAAGTGAAGCTGGGTGTGTGGCACACCAAGAATAATACCATTTTGTGAGTACTCACCTGAAAAATGGGTATTGTTGGTGTGCCACACACCCGCTTCACTCCCACCCTTTTCGGTAGTTCCGAAGCCTTTATATGGTGAAGCTTTTTATTTATATCAAATTTGATTTTGAGGTTACTGGTGGAATACTGGTACCTTGTCTTTCTGCTTTGTAAATATACTGGTGATTGAAGGGAGGTACCAGGTATATATAGGCCGGAAGGGGGCTCGTTACAAGACTTCCTCTCTGCACTACGTCACCTGCGGTGGATTAACCCAATATTGGATGAATATTTAAAAGTGAAGCGGGGTGTGTGGCACACCAACAATACCCATTTTTCAGGTGAGTACTCACAAAATGGTATTATTACAGGGTCTGGCATGCTTACATAGCTTGGTGTGAGTCCAAGTCTCTTCCCTGTCGGGTGTTTTCTATTCCCAGGATTCTGGAATACTTGCAACATGGTTTGGATCAGGGCCTTCAACTTAGTACCCTAAAAGGCCATGTTTCAGCTCTGGCAATTTTTTTCCAAAGATCTTTTGCCAATCACCGGTTGGTTAAAAACTTTTTTTAGGATGTTTCTCATGTGCGTCCACCCCGTAAGCCTTTGCTACCAGTCTGAGATTTGAATCTGGTGTTGTCTGCTCTGCAAGGGCATCCCTTTGAGCCTATTCGTGAAGCTACCTTGTCTATTCTGACCCTTAAGGTAGCCTTTCTGGTGGCTATCACTTCTGTAAGGTGAGTTTCTGAGCTAGCGGCACTTTCCATCAAACCTCCTTATTTTGAGAGACATCAGGATAAGGTGGTGTTCCTGCCAAAGGTTGTGTCTGCCTTTCATCTTAATCAGGACATTGTCTTGCCTTCATCGTGTCCTAATCCTGCTAATTCCAAGGAGCGGACTCTGCATTCCCTAGATGTGGTCAGGGCTCTGAAGTTTTATTTGGTTGCCACTGAGCCTTTCAGGAAGTCTGATGCTCTTTTTGTTCTCACTTCTGGACCTAGAAAGGGTTTGCCTCCAGCTAAATCAGCAAGTGGATCCGTCAGGCGGTGGTTCAAGCCTATCTTGTCAAGGGAAAGGAACCTCCCTTTAGGATTACTGCTCATTCCACTCGTGCTATTGGTGCCTCTTGGGCTTTTCAGCACCAAGCTTCTGTTGAACAAGTTTGCAAGGCCGCTACTTGGTCTTCTGTTCATACTTTTTCAAAGTTTTACAAGGTTGATGTTAAGGCCTCAGCGGATGCTGCTTTTGGCCGCAAGGTGCTTCAGGCGGTAGTGACTTGAACTACTGGCCGTTACTCTTTGGGGATCCCACCCTACTCTGGACACTGCTTTTGGATGTCCCAACTGTTATGAATACCGAAACGGGCCGTGCCATGCAATAAAGAAAAAAGCAATTCTGTGAGTACTCACCTGTGGAATTGTTTTTGTTCTTGCATGGCACGGCCCGCTTCGCCCCACCCTTGTTATCGTTATTCTTGGTTGCCTCTTTATGGTGTTTGTTCCAAGTCAATTGGGTTTTTTTTTACCTTTTTCACATTTTTTACTTATTCTCTCCCAGCTTCTTGTCACGCTACTTGTGTACGCTGGGGAACTCTATGGTTAGGCCCGTTTTTATAGGGAGCCGGGACAAGCCACAGCTTTTCTGCAGTACCACTGCGCCACCTTGCGGCTGAATAACCCAACTGTTGTGAATACCGAAGCAGGCCGTGCCATGCAAGAACAAAAACAATTCTACAGGTGAGTACTCACAGAATTGCTTTTTTGGTGAGCGTCAGGTTCAAGCACTTTCTCATGGCGTTCGGCCGTAAGTTCCCTTCGGTCGGGCGACTTCATGACCACGGTGGACACCAAGGATGCCTACCTTCACGTGCCAATCTTCCCAGGTCAACAGAGGTTCCTGAGGTTCGCTCTGGGGGACCAACACTACCAGTTTGTGGCCTTGCCGCTGATATCACCTCGGCTCCTCGGGTTTTCACCAAGGTGCTGGCTGGCATCATGGCTCTCCTGAGGAACCAGGGCATTCACATCCTTCCTGAACCTGGACGACATTCTGATTGCTGCTCAGTCTCTTCATCAGGCCGAGAGGGATACTCAGATGGTGACATCCACTCTCGAGTCCTTCGGCTGGGTAATCAATTATCCCAAGTCTTCACTATCTCCGTCTTGGCGAGGTCCTTCTTGGGCATGACGCTGGATACTTCTCAGGTCAAGTTATTTCTCCCTCAGCAAAAGGTGGAGGGCATTCAGATGCAGGCATGGGCCCTGCTTTCGTGTCCTCACCCCTCCATTCGTCAGGGGATGCAGTTGGTGGGCCTCATGGTGTCCTTTTCCCTTTCCTTAGTTTCACATGAGACCTCTTCAGTTACATCTCTTGTCGGTTTGGGATCGGAATCAGGAGTCCCTGGATCAGGAAATTGCTCTGTCCCCTCCGGTCAGACAGTCCCTCTCCTAGTGGCTGGACTCGAGGAATCTTCTAGTGGGTCTAACTGGCTGGGGGGGAGTTTGGCAGTCTCTGAAGTTCCAGGGTTGGTGGGGTTTGCAGGACACCCATGCACCAATCAATATCCTAGAGCTGCGGGCGATCAGGTTGGTCCTCTCCCAGTTGACCCCCCACCTTCGGGGTCGTGCTGTACAGGTCCGCTCGGACAATCAGACAGCAGTTGCCTACATCAGTAATCAGGGAGGGACTCGGAGCAAGCGAGCCCTCAAGGAGGTGTCCCTGATCTTGTCTTGGGTGGAGGAGACTGTTCCCTGCATTTCGGCGGTTGACATCCCGGGGGTGGAGAACCAGGAGGCGGACTCCCTGAGCAGGGGGACGTCTCGACCTGGGAGAATGATCCCTCAGCAACAAGATTTTTCACGCCCTGTGTCGCCGCTGGGGTCAGCCGCACATGGACCTGTTTGCGTCCCGTCACAATCACAAGCTTCCAAGATTTGTTTACCTGTCACAGGACCCTCTGGCCTTCGCCACGGACGTGCTAGCAATTCCCTGGACGGAGTTTTGGCTCCTCTATGTATTTCCTCCCTTCCCTCTGCTAGGGTTTACTGGCCTCCGTTGTCGATACCTTGATTCAGGCTCAGAAGAAATCCTCGTCTTTTATCTACTACAGGGTCTGGCATATTAACATTGCTTTGTGTGAGTCCAAGTCTCTACGTTGTCGGGATTTTTCCATTCCCAGGATTCTGGAGTTTTTACAACATGGTCTGGATTCGGGCCTTCAACTTAGTACTCTCAAAGGACAGGTTTCGGCTCTGGCAATTTTTTTCCAAAGATCCTTTGCCAATCACAGGCTTGTTAAGACCTTCTTCCAGGGAGTTACTCATGTGCGTCCACCGCGTAAGCCTCTGCTACTGGTTTGGGACTTAAACTTGGCGTTGTCTGCTCTACAGGGTCCTCCCTTCGAGCCTATGCGCGAGGCTGCGTTGCCCATTCTGACTCTTAAGGTAGCCTTTTTGTCACTATTACTTTGGTGCGTCGAGTCTCTGAGCTGGCAGCGCCGTCCATGAAACCTCCTTATTTTGAGTGGCATCAGGATAAGGTAGTGTTCTGGCTTAAGCCGGATTTCTTGCCCAAGGTTGTGTCTGCCTTTCATCTCAATCAGTACATTGTCTTACCTTCTTTGTGTCCTACCCCTTCTAATTCTAAGGAACTGACCCTTCATTCTCTGGATCTGGTCAGGGCGCTAAAATTTTATTTGGTCGTCACTGAGTCGTTTAGGAAATCTGATGCTCTGTTTGTTCTTCCTGCTGGACCTAAGAAGAGTTTGCCTCCAGCCAAATCTATTATCAGTAAGTGGATCTGTCAGGTGGTGGTACAAGCTTATTAGGCTCGATTCAGAGAGACAAAAAAAAAACGTCAGTTTTAGTGCCAATCTGTTTTTTTTGTGAAATGTTTCCGTTCTCGTATGAGTGTACAAGCGATTCTATGCATGCATTGAAAACCTGTAAAGTTTCCGTCCGTTCGTACGGCAGATTATGAATACGAGGATGTCATTTTCCAGCGTGATTTTTCCGTTTCATTTTCACATGTTACAACGTAGGCTTTCGTTTTTGCCCTTTCCCATCGTATCCTCCAATTAATCCTTTACGTTTTCCTATAGATTCTGTTTCCCTTTTTCAATAAATATTCGTCCAGACGGAAATTCTTACGATCTAGCGCCTGCACACTACAAACTTAACTCATTAAAGTGCTCGCCTACATATTTGCCACCCTCACTTCTTTCTACTACAATGTTTAGCTAAATCACCTAGCACTATCCTCCATCTTCCCTTCTGGACCCTTAAAGCTCACCCAAATCACTTAGCACTATCCTCCATCTTCCCTTTTGGACCCTTAAAGCTCACCCAAACCACTTCTCGGTCATGTGAATATTCATCTTTAAATATTTCTGGGCCCATTAGTTTTGTGTTAATGTATTTTGTAAATGAAATGACACTGTAACATTTTTTTGGGGATTCCATCATAAAATATAACATTTTTTAAAATTTAGAAAATGTCTAATTTTTTACAACTATAAAAAACAAAATGCATAGCAATGGCAGGCCACAGAACATTATTCTTCATCTGTGGTCCCAAACGAGTTGCGCAGCTCCTGCATCTCGCCCACCAACTGAAGGACCCTGACACTCAGTTGTGCAACTCTGGCACGTGTGGACCCTGTTAAAAAACGTAAAATATTGGTATAACCTTGTTGGGGTCATACTGCAGTGACCCCCCCCCCCCTGTATGGTCCAAACACCTAAATCTGGACTTCAAAAGCCAGAGGGCCCTCACCACTACGGGCCGGGTTTTGCATAGTGCCCGGTTAGAGAACCCCTGGCCCGCATTCTGCAGGCAAAGAACGGGCATCAGGAGCAAGGGCAGGAGTGGATATCCAGAATCCCCTGAAAGAATTTAAAAATAATAACATAAAATACACATTCTAAGCTACAATATTGCTTAACATGTCATCAAGGGCTAAAAACAGCAATAGGTTAAGTCATGAATCATCAACTATATTCATTGCCATACAGTGAAAATGGATTGATGGAATGTGAGCAAACTTACCCAGGAGCCATACACCAGATAATTCTCCTGACTCAAACTGACGAAATTAGCCGGAGCTCTGCAATATATAAGCATCATGGGAGGACCCTGGATTCCCTGCAAGAACACTGAGGAATCGCATAGCTGGACCAAAGACTGCTTGTATCTTGTGGTTCCTGCAACCAAATATAAAATAATTACACAAAGCAAAGGTAACCGACTAAAACAATAACTCCTACAACAAATTAAGATTCAAGTTCAACAATCCAAATATAATTCACAAAGGACATAAGTCTAAAAAAATATAGCAATTATATGGATGTCTGGGAAAATAAATGTTTACATGCTAAGGACTAATTAAAGTCAGCATTAAAATGCATCTAGAAGGCATACATGAAATGTATTGATTCAGGTATGCATTGCTATACAATTTATGGCCTCGGCCATGCTGATACATGCAATGCCTTGGTGCTAAAGGAAAAATTTCCGATTTTGTTTGGAAAAGGATCCGAACTAATGGAAATGTTCCGATTTGCTTACGTTCATCGAAAGGGCATATACACATTTTCCCGAACGTTCGTACGAATGAAAAATGAACGAAAAAAAGCAAAAAAAAGACTAACACCCATCCAAACTTTCACAGACAGCTACGGAAGTCTGGACGAATGTGTCTTTGAATCGAGGCTATTCTGCTAAAGGGAAGGAACCTCCTTTCCGTGTTACTGCTCATTCAACTAGAGCTATTGGTGCCTCTTGGGCTTTTCAGCACCAGGTTTCTGTTGAACAAGTAAGGCCGCTACTTGGTCTTCCGTTCATTCTTTTTCTAAGTTTTACAAGGTTGATGTTAGAGCCTCAGCTGATGCTGTTTTTGGCTGCAAGGTGCTTCAGGTGGTAGTGGTTTGAACTGCCTGCCATTACTCTTTGGGGATCCCACCCTACTTTTATGGACACTGCTATTGGATGTCCGAGAAGTAAGGATGAAATGAAACAGGCCATGCTGTACACTTGGAAAAATACAATTCTGTGATTACTCACATGTAGAATTGTTTTTACTGTGTATAGCACGGCCTGTTTCATCCCTCCCATGTTATTGTTATCCTTGGTTGCCTTTTTATGGTGATTTGTTCAAATGCTTATTTTTGAGAGGCTGTGTATTTTTTATCATGATTGTTCTCCCAGCTTCTTGTATAACTGCTTTTCAACACTGGGGGTCTATGGGTGATTCCTGGCTTTTTATAGGGACGGGAGGAGCCACAAATCTTCTGCAGTCAACTGCACCACCTTGTTGCGAAATACCCAAAAGTAAGGATGAAATGAAACAGGCCGTGCTGTACACAGTTAAAACAATTCTACAGGTGAGTAATCACAGAATTGTATTTTTTTTAGTACATTTTGAGACAATGAAACATTTTTACATATAGTTTTAAATGCTTTGCCCCTCACCCTTCATCCATCTTCAGTTTATTCGAGCATGGTAACTGGGCTAGGGACGTGCTGCAGCCTCTATTTTACAATTCACTTTGGTGCTGTCTTTTCAGGTTAGAGAGAGATTCTGGGGGGATTAAGGGGCATATTTTGGCTTTGAAGGACATCTATTCAACTCTACTGCTCTTAAAATGATAAATGACATTTGGGTCTTTGGCCTTCTGGGGCATCTCAATTCAGAATGTTTGGGCTTTAATACTTACCCTTCCACAGATGTGGCAACTTCAGATCACCCCTCCTCATTTCACCTAAGCAATCAATCTGCATGCCATCTGCCTAACTCCATTGGCTGCCAGCAGTAATGTAGTTTGCTGTGGTGAGGCTGTAAAATGGACCAAGTAAGGTTTGGCTGATTTTCTTGCTTCCTAGAAGGCTGTGCGCAGATGGGCTCCCTGATTTGGGATGCCTGGGGGCTATGGACTGCAGTGACCCCCCACCAACAAGTGTGCGTATGGTATAGGAACTGTGCTGGACAAGTAGACCTAAACTAAAAAAATAATTTAAGCCTGCTTAGCCTCCTCACCCTGGGATATCTCCAATTGTGATGCGTCTCTTGTCAAACAGCCTAGGACACCTTGAATCAGACTGACGTTAAATCACTCACTGGTATAAAAAGCTCCTTCCTGTGGCTGGGAGAGAGCCGTCAGAAGCTCAGCGTGGGACAGGGAATCAGTAGTATAATCCCTGTGTAGTTGTAGTCCCTGTGTCACTAGGGTGTTCATTAGGCTACAATACCTGATAGCACACTACAGACTTCATTATACTAGAGGAGCAGGAGAAATGGTTATAGGAAATATTAAGTGTAGTTTTGAGGAAAAGGGACATTTAGTTTCTGTGCTTTTGTTACAGAAATACCATGTACAGTAGATGAGAGATCCACTTTGATTTAGCTATAAACATAGACGTGAACAATACAGAAATACAGCAGGTAAAATAAAGATTGACCATATCAACAGTTTTTAAGGAAATACATTTTGAATGGTGCTACTAGCAGAAAAAATCTAATCAAACCACAGATGTCCATACATCATTTTTTAATAATAAGGAATGTATTTCATTCTTTGTACTAAAGTCTTTCTTATAGATGACAGCTTCAAGACGCCTCCTGTATGGAAATATTAGCTGCCTGCACTGCACAAGTGTTCATTTTTTTTTTTTGCCCATTTTTCTCACACAAGCACTCTTCAAATGCCGAAGGATCTCTTAGTTCCTTCTATGAACTCTGAGATTTAGTTCCTTCCATACATTTGCAATCACATTCAGGTCAGGTGATGGCTGGGCCATTCTAGCGGGTGTATTTTCTTGATACCAATTAAGTATTTCATTGTGTACATGTTTGGTATCATTGTCGTTTCATCATCATCCTGGGCGATGGCAGCAGCATGTTATCAATAATTTCTCTGTCATTGGTGGATTCATCCTTCCTTATGATGTGTGCTGGTGCCATATGCTGAAAAACTTTCCCATCGCCACTGTTGCTGGTGTTTTTGGATGGAATGCAGTTTCGCCTTTCAACCTCCAAACATGGTGTGTATTATGGCATACAAAGACTTTCATTTTGGTCTCATCTGACCAGACTATGTTCTCCCAGTATTTCACAGTCTTGTAAATGTTGTTTAGCAGGCCATGGAGCTTGTGTACATTACTTAGGCTAAGTTCACACCTGTCTGGTCTCATTTGTGGCCTGCATTTTGCGACAGGAATTCTGCTGTGCTTTCGCCTTTTTTTGCCTGCTTGCGCCTGTGTGTTATATCCCTGTTTCAAGGGATGCTTTTGCATAATTTTTACTCATCATGAGATGTTTCTTGTTTTGCACCTTGGTTATGTGAATCCTTTTTATAGGTCATGAGTTAAACCAGCTATTAATTTGCACTAATGCAGAATTGATTTTTAATTATTGATGTATTTCAGCTGGTGTCATTACTTTCCCTGCCATTGCACCTCTTTCTTCATGGGTTCAATACTTTTTCCCTAAATCATTTCTCATTATTACACATAACTTAAACGGTCGGTAAACAGACAGAAAAACAGACAGCATTGGTTGCGCCCCAATGTATTCTGGGGCATATGCTTGCATTGCCCCTCTTTTTTCGGGAAACCAGGAGAACCTGCTGGGACTTGTTGCAGGGGCAAGAAGGTACCTGTCTTTTGTTTTTTTCCCTGGGTTTACAATCTCTTTCATTTATGACCGCCTATGGTTTTATTTCTTTTCATGTGTGGATTGGATGGGTATTTACCGACATCATGTCAAAAGCCCCTTTTTACAATATTTTTACTTAGAATTGCTGATGTGTTCAATACTTATTTCAACCTTTGTCAGTGGCGTAACTAGTGCGAACATTGAATTGGGCCCCATAATAGCATCATGCCATGAGAGCACAAATATAAGAAAAACAAGAAAAACATAAGAGAAACAACAATGATGGGGCCCCCTGACCTTATAGGCCCCTGTGCGGTCACAACATCTAAAAAAGCCTGATGAAGTGGGATTTCTGCCAACGGAACGCATGGCTCTTTGGCTGTGGCAGGCAGTGAGAAGACTGTTCATTACTGTAGAGCATATATTTATTATAGTTGGTTTGATGTTCTATTTGTTGGAGTAGTGTTTCTTTGCCTTTTTGGATTGTTTTGCTATATTGGTTCACGTGGATTATCATGTTGATTATTATTCTTTGGTGATGATTGGTTATGATTGGTTAGATTGTTTACATATACACTTGCACTTTACATATATAATAGTATCTCATGATCCAGATCATAGGCAGGTTTTGCACATTTCATATTTCACTTACTTTGCACGATTGGATTAATTGTTGCACAAGGCTATATTTATTGAGAACTAATTCATTTATTGATTTATTTTTGATTACTGATATACTTGAATATATTTTTTGTGTTTGCTTTCTCCCCACCGCCTACACACCCATGTATGTTGATCTGTCCTATTTGTTGTTGTTCTATGTTTTTTAATGGTTTTTATCATGTCTGATATGTGGTGTGATGAATTTACTAATCAAAAATCTATTCACATTTGTACTAATTGAGATATGGGCATGCCTCCCCTTTTCTGCTTTTGGTTTTCCATAGAGTGCTTATATAGCTTTGGGAGTAGTACCCAAGATTTTTTGTTTGTATGTTTTAGGGGTTTTGGTGCAAGCCTTTTGGTGGTATAATTTAAAGGTGCAACCACAACATCAGCGTTATTAACTAAAAATGCATTATTAATCATCACTTCATTTCCATGGAAGTAACTTCACACAAAAAGAAGTTTTGATAGGCTTTTGGTGTTTGTGCATGTGTAGCTATCATGCCTGGTGACATTATGCTGAGTAAGCTAAACCTGTTTCAGTTCCTTTTGTTCAAAAAGCTGATCCGGTGCACTGTGACAGGTCAGTAGTCTAAAAGTCTTTTGAGCTGCACAATGAACCATGACATTATGATCTGCACAAAACAACAGCCACCAGATATTTATCTGTGATTTGTTACAACTGCAGTGTTAAACAAAGTCTGCCTGTAGCAAAGTGGTGTCAATCGTTTCCTAGAATTTTCCTTTCTTTTCTTGTATCCTTTTCTCTTTTGTGGTACTTATATACACCTATTTAAAGGGTAATTCCACTTGCTCATCCTAAATATTCCTCCAGTTCCTCCCTGCTAATCCCATCCCCAAATGGCAGAACATTGTGCATGTGTTGTGGTTGAGGGGTGTGGCTTAATTAGAAATATTGTCCCTTTTCCCACCTTGAAAGTGTGCTGAAACTGGACCTTCAGCATCTTTTCATGAAAAGCCCAAACCCTTAAACTATTCTCCAGCATCTAAAATTAATATATTTTAAGTTTTTGTTGCTTATTTTTTATTCTTTCCCCCGCTGGGCTGCAACTCTGGTGAGGATATGGACACAGCAATCTTGCCTCAGAAGTATCACATACTGAGGAGAGGGACGGGGAGTGCAGGGGGCTGTTTGTGGTTATAGCTGTGCTTTGCACAGACAGAGCAGAGCTGGGGGTCAGAAAAAGGACAGTAATCCAAGAATGCAGAGCGACACAGTCAGAAGACACTTCCTGTTTGCAGGCAGCCTTAGACTCCGTGATCCGTCATCTTGGATGGTAAAAGGGCCAGAAAAGGCAATAGGTGCAGGTAGGGGAAAACGTATAACATATGCAATAGGTGCAGGGTGGGGAAAAGGTATAACATGTTCTTATGTAGGGTGGAGTTCCCAAGCAGACACTGAAGTATATTTCCATACAATCACAATAAGCCGTACACTCCATAGAGCTGGGCTTTATGGAATAGTGGCAAGAAAAAAACCTTTACTTACAGTCAAAAATAAGAAGGCTCATATCTGAGTTCGCCAAAAGACACGCAAAAGACTTCCCAAATATATGGAGGAAGGTGCTCTGGTCAGAGGAGTCCAATATTGAACTGTCACAAAGATAAACGCTACATCTGGTGTAAAACCAACACGTCTCATCACACCAAGAACACCATCACCACATTGAAACTTGGTGGTGGCAGCTTTATACTGTGGGGCTGTTTCTCAACTGGTAAACTGAGTCAAGGGGAAGATGGATGGTGCTAAATACTTGAGCAAAACCTGTTTCGGTCTGTCTGCAATGTAAGCCAGGGGCAGCGGTTCACCTTCCAACAGGAAAATGACCCAAAGCACACTGCTAAAGCCACACTTGAGAGGTTTGAGGGGCAACCTATAAATGTATTTGATTGGCCTAGTCAAAGCCCAGACCTTAATCCAATTAAGAATCTGTGGTCAGACTTGCAAACCCTCAAAATCCATTTTAATTCTAGGTTGTGAGGTAGCAAGTCATTGTAATAAACTGGTACAACTCTTTTACAACTTTTTACAAAAAATGGGTGCAGGTCTGCTCCAGGGGCATCCCGATTGCTCCAGATCAAGACCCTAAACTTGGCCACCGGCCAATCACACGTCCACATTTCACTGAGGGAGCGAGGGGACAGGTAAGATTTAGGTGGTTTGGAGGGGCTTGATCGAAGAGGGGGATCCCTGCTATTGGGATACTATTGGGATAGCCCTGAAAACAGACTCAAAACACATTTTTTGTGTTGGTCTGGCTTTAGGGCAACTCTGCAGTTTACCCCTTTTTCACAGCCACCAGTGGAGGTGGAAGAGGAGATGTTTAGATGCAGAGGTGCACGAATAGGCTGCAAGTTCCCATTAAAATTTCCAATGGGGATGCCTGCTTCACGATCCTGCATTGATATCTAAACTGGACCTTCACTCTATAATGTGCAGAGCAAAAACTACAGCAAATGCAGCATTCATCTCCAACTGAAACTGTGTTTCCTACAATTTCTAATTTATCCGTGACACTTAATTACACTTAATAAGCTTATATTGTGAGTGTTTATTATTCTGAGTTTTGATATTTCCCAGAAAAACATCTGTTGGGTGTGTAAGAGATTGGGGCGAACGGTAGTGACTCAGACGACAGTTCTCCTTCAAATCAAATGTAGTTTATAGAAAATAAGAATTCCACAGCCAAAGCATCTCTTTACATCAGAGATGGTTGCAGCACCAAACGCAGTATAATCGGTTACCCCACCGGCTCTTAGCAAAGTCCAGAGTAAGAAAATGCAGCAAGCTGAAAAAGTCCTTGTTGGACAAGGTCCACTTTCAGGGCACACAAGCCCACGCTGTTAATCCCCACAAGTCCAAGTTTGGGGTAACAGAAGCAAAGTCCTTCAGCTTTAATCCAGTTCTCTCATTCACATTGAGCAGTACGGCCTGGGCTCCTTCCTCCAGGCTGGTCAACAGCAAACTGACAGGCTCAGCTGCTCCTTTTATTTTGGCTTCCCCTGTAATCAGCCTCATCACCTGTACGAGGCCTGGAATCAGGGAACAAACCTGTAGAGGACTGGGGAATGTGAACTGGGTCCTGAAAACCCGGCCTGAATCGTGCCTGATAGAGCATAGCAGGGGAAAAATAGACACCGTTTATTACTTTTCCATACACCTTACCACAGGTGGTATTTGAGGGCATAGTGGGTGGTGCTTGTTGACATCTTAAAAAAAGGTTACTCCTGTTCTAGATCATCAGATTCTATGACTGGCTCCTGGAAATTGCATTCTGAAAGCATTCCTAAGCTTCAATAACAAACATTCATTTTGTTATTTCAAAAGCCCAAATTCAGCTCTGCACCCTGCATGGGGACATTGGCATCAGAGGCCATGTTCTTTCTGATAAAAGACTCAAAAGATGCCTGCTTCTGTAGCCACCACTGTAGTTTGACCCTACACTCGTCTTTACTGGCAGCTCCTGAGGTGCTGTGATCGCTGGCCTGCTGATTACCTGGGTCTTTGTAGCTGTTCGCACTCCCACAGCCAGCCTTTCTGATTGGCTGGAAGCGGGCACGCCTGAGTATTAAGCCAGTGAGGCTGCCAGCTGACTGGCGCACATCATACAGCACTCTTGAAATCAGCTTTGGCCTTGGAAGAACCTGTTTTTTTTTAACCAAGCCACTGCTGAGTGAACAGTATTGCCCCAGGTACTCAGACGACCTACTTTAAAGGAAAAGTCCACTTTAAATAGCATTTCTAAAAGTTGGCAATTTGCTGAGCTTATCTGTTGTTTTTTCTTTTTTATGCATTTGCATAACTTGTGTTGTATAAGAAAACTGTTTTTCTCTAGCAACAATGTGTTTACCCTGTCATGTACACAAACTGGTGTGTTTGGTGTACCTGGCAGTGACTCCCTGACTTGCTAATCATCTGATTGTCTGAGGCTCCTGGGCTCACAGGTTTAACCTCTCCTGCTCTAATTCAGCTCATTCAAATGAGAGGATCAAAATCTTGTGTTCCAGTAGCTAAAGTGTTACTGGCAGTGTTCTCACGTGGGGAGCTCATTACTGCTGCTTGATATTGCCAATGCTATTGCCAATTTGAGCTCACATTTTACAGTGGAAGTATTCTGGGATTTGCAGGCAAAATTTATACGAGGGGCTTTACTCCAGGCCAGGAATCATCTGCCCACTTTAGCAACACATGAATATAAGAAACTTGGAAACCGCATGCTGATAAATAAATCACAGTAAAGCTTTTATTTTACATTCAAAAATAGGAAAACAGTAAGTGCAGGACACCAAAAACATTACAATCCAGTTTTTCTTTAAACATTCGAAGGGAAAAATGTCCTCTTCTGGATGTTGGAAGCAGAGTGAACTCCCTGAGCACAGGGTTGCCAGGCTCTCCCAAGCTGTGGAGTTGGCTCATATTCCAGCAGATTCCCTCATCTATATTATGCTGACAGGGAGATACAGGACTATGGGTGATGTACAGAATTTGGATAAAGACAAGTAGTGTTGACTTGGATCTTGCAGCAGATACGTATACCAGGACCAGAGGAATGCCAGGGACTGTTTCTGAGTAAGTAAAATCATTACCCCCCCCCCCCCCCTCAAACACAAACCACAATGAGTGGTTGCATTTTAAAAGTGCTTTGGGCTGCCAGTGCATCATAATAGCCTGGTACTAGATTGGGTTATCAAGGAGGATTTAAAAACTCGGATCCTTTCACATCTAGCTGCATCTGCAGCCTATCATCTTTATTCTAAGTATACAGTACGTCCGGCTCCAGATATAATACTTACACTTGGGTTATCCTCCGCCAGAGGGCGCTGTGGCACTGCAGACATGCAAAAACAGGCTCCTCCCGGCCCTTCATATACCCAGGGACCTCCCACAAATCCCCAGATTTCTCTGCAGTGCTGACTGCGAAAACATGAAGTATCACTCTCTCGCAGGTGAGCGGGGCTATTACAGCCTGCGGCCCTGTGAGACTATTACCACCCATCCTCCTTGTGATGTGCCTCCCAGCCTGGGCTGCGCTGGTCGGGTGAAGGTAGGCAGCGCCATGCGTGCTTGACTGAGCCATGCTCCACCGCAGTCCCCCACCATAGGGTAGGCGCTTTAGGCTGATGGTGAGCCTCATAGTGGATGTCCCTCCCGCTTAATTGTCCCATGCCCCATGTAGCGGTGGACCCTGTATACAGGGTCACCATCCTCCCTCGTTTCCCCCCTAGCCTGGGGGAAAAGAAAGGGGGGGGGGGAGGGGTTGTGAGTATGGCGGCCTCAGTGTACCCTATCACTCGCTTATGGCCTCGGTGTCGTGTTTGACTGGGAATGGATATCAGAGCCGCGTTATGTACTTTACTTATTGGTAGCCGCCGCGCCCTTTCTATATTGCACGGACGGCGGTGGTTTTGTTGATGCTGCGGCGACTTTTTTTCCTAATCCGTAGTGACTCTGCTGCGGTAACACCGATCATCCTTCAGGGGCTTGTCTTGACTTTGTCACTGCCCTGTTCCCTTCTTCTCTATTTGCTTAGCGCTTTCGGAGCTTTGCGCTCTCCGGGGGGGGGGGGGGGGAGGGGGGGCAGGGTCCTGACTTGGTGCACCCCGCGTCACGTTTTGGCGCGCTCCGCGTCACCTTCAGCTCTGGCCCGCCCTTCGAGGATCGTTTGGCGCCATTCCTTTTCGCGCGCGCGTGGTGAAGATCCCCCTCCCCCTGCTGTCTGCAAGTGCCCTCGCGGGCGACCATTTTTTGTCCTTATAATATATCTTATAGTTACTCCTTGCGCTTGGCTCTGACATTCCTGTCCCTCTTATGTCTTTCAGACCGTGGATTCCGGTGGCTTCTCCCGGCCCGGTGTATCCCCCGGTTGAGACTATTAAAAATTACTCCCACTTCCCAGTGGGTTATTGGGGCACCCAGGGTAGCTTATAGCGTCAATCCCTACGGGCCTATCGTGGCGATACAATCACCATATGGAGGCGTCTCAGGATATTGTGAACGGGGTTCCTTCGGGACAAGCCCGGTTGTGTGTAGCTTGTGGGGTCTTACCTAGCAGCGGTGACAATGCACGGTTCTGCGTTCCTTGTGCACAGCAGGCGCCATCGGCTCTTCCCGCCTCTTGAATGGCTGGGCCTGCACCTCGCCTCACTTCACCTACTCCCCCAAGCCTGAGTCTAACCCCCAATACCAGTGGGGATTCTCATTCTGATATGGCTACTAGACTGGCCAGTGTTGAAAAATTGCTTGCTAGCGCGTAAGGCCACCACCAAGAGGCGGCATTTAACCCCTGACTCTGCCATCTTCCCTATGGAATCTGATGACTTGTTGCAGCCTTACGGCCAACCCCCCTCAGATGAAGGGGAGCTGTTCTCTGACTCTGGGTCATATGACGAGGAGTCCAGGGGTCATGACGAATCTGGTTCCGAGCACTGGACCTCGGATGATATTGACAGACTGCTGGCTCAGATATTTGAAGTTTTGTCTATCTCTCCCCCTGTTGCTGCTCCCAGACAAAGGGGCGAGCTCTTTCATACTGCTAAGGCTCGTCTGGAATTTCCCGAGCAGACTCATTTCAATGGCCTCGTGCTTAAAGGAGCAGTATCGCGAATTTTTCTTGGTGACTTATATTTAAATGGTACTTGGAATATAGGTAGGTGTTGGAGTAAAAATTACAAATGTAGAAAAAAATTATGTGTGTGTTGAACAGCTGGAGGCTAATTGCTCATGTTTATGTCTTGTCAGTGTCGGCAGCCGACACTCTTCACCTGTTCCATGCTGAGGAGAGGGGGAAACAATGTATCAGTTCCACGCTGAAGAGAATGTATCAAAGTCTCAGCTGTTCAGTGCTGGCAGCCGTCCAGCATCAGATAACAACATTGCAACATTGCCTGGCCAGAACTTATATATCTAAAACAGAGAGAAAAGCTCTAGAAGTCATTTAGCTGATTTTGACAGTTTTCCCTTCATGTTGGCTCTGCTGCAGAATCTTTCAGTTTACCATTTTCTCTTTCATATTCTTATTTTTCTTTTTTCCATATGATCTTTCTTTCAGCTTTGTGTGTTTTGAGCAAAGCCCAACCCAGGATTTTCACTATCTGGAGTTTTGTTTTGTGCCCCTAGGGGCATCCTGACTTGGGATGCCCTGATATGTGAAATCCCCAAGTTCGCCTGTGAAAACGTATCTTTCCCTGTCCCACAGCGCATGCGCAGGCTCTCATCCAATCAGTGCTGTTTGCACGCAGATGGGGAGCCTGAGCAGTAACCTTCCTGGCCGCCCGGCCTGTCTAAATGACTATCTGTGTGAGCGCGCCAGAAAAATGGGGGGATCTGTGGTTATCCAGGGGTCGTTTCACACAGTGGGCATCCTGATTTAGAATGGGGTTTTGTTCCACTTTAATACCTTTAGATTTTCCTGCACAGTTATTCAAAGAAGAATTTCAGTCATTTTCAGTCAGTTTAGTTTATTTTGTATAGATTTTACACATTTGAGTCACCTGGTCTCATAACAAAAGCAGCACCTCACACACACACAGCCATTACAGAGTCAGCCTCTGAGGTAAAGTGTTGCTAGGAGACCAGTGGGCTAAATGAAGCAGCTCACTAAATACAAGCCAGCAGATCCCCCTATTCAGCAAATGGACTGAGCCATTTTAATTATACAATTTAAAAGAGAGGCATATATTTTTTTCTTTTTCTATCGCTAGATTATTCATACACATGTTATAAGCTATTGTGTGGCTATTTAATTATTTATCTTTTTTAATACTGCTCCTTTAAGGAATGGGAACAACCCAACAGACTGCCTGGGATCCCTAAGAGTGTGGATAGAAAGTATCCCTTCCCGGGTGACTTGGTTAAGTGCTGGTCATCGCCTCCCGAGGTCGATGCTCCTATTCTAGGGTTGTCCAACACCTCTATTATGCACTCCCCTGACACTACTACGCTACGGGACTCTGAGGACCGGCGTCTTGATCAATTGGCATGCCATGCCTTTGCTTTTGGTGGAGCAACCTTGCGCCCGGTTTGCGCCTTAGCCATTACGGCAGTAGCGCTCAGGGCCATGGTCAGGAATGCGCTAGACGGCACAGATGAGTTGCCCGCTGATACTGTCAATAATCTGTCTAACTGTGACGTGTTCATAAACTTTATCCTGTCTGCATCGGACGATGCTATAAAGATGTGTGCCAGATCTTCTGCCTTGGCGGCAGCTATTCGCCGTACGGTTTGGTTGCGACAGTGGGCGGCAGACAACGCTGCTAAGAAAGCCCTTACTGGGCTTCCATTAAAGGGCTACGTCTGTTTGGAGACCGTCTAGACCTCTTCGCCAAAGGAGGCAAGTTGCCCCAGCGCAGGCGGCAGTTTCGGCCTTTTCGAGGCCAGGGCACCCTTTCAATCCCCTACCGCGGGGCTAAACAGGGAAAAGGGGTGTCCTTCGCGGGGCCCCGCGCAGATTCCTGGCACAGGAATAGAGGACGCCGTCCCGGTTCCTCCTGGGGGCCCAAGCCCAAAGCCCCTCCCAAGACCCCTCAGGCATGAGGGGGCGCCCTCACCCGTCAGGGTGGGGGGACGTCTACAGCACTTCGAGCACGTCTGGCGGCGCCACGTCTCAGACCGGTGGATTCAGGAGGTAGTGTCCTCCGGATACAAGATAGAATTTGCTGTACGGCCCCCCCACCAGATTCATTGGGTCCCGAATCCCTCAGGACCCCGCCTCAGCCCAGGTCTTGCTGCTGGCCGAGCAGGGTCTCATGGATCTAGGAGTCTTTGCAAGGTCCCCTTTGGAGACAGGGGCACGGGGTTCTACTCCAATCTCTTCACAGTACCCAAGAAGGATGGGTCAGTCAGGCCCATTCTGGATTTAAAAATCCTCAACAAATTTGTCAAGAACAGGCATTTCCGCATGGAAACTCTGCGCTCGGCCATTGGCTCATTGCGCCCAGGGGACTTCATGACGTCAGTAGACATCAAGGATGCTTACCTTCACGTTCCGGTGTTTGCAGAACACCAAAGGTTTCTCAGATTTGCACTGAAAGATCAGCATTACCAATTTGTGGCTCTGCCATTCTGCCTCACGTCGACTCCCAGGGTGTTCACCAAGGTGCTGGCAGGGTTGATGTCACTGATAAGGCTAAGGGGCATACGTGTGTTGCCTTACCTGGATGACATCCTCTCGGTCTCTGCGGCAGGCAGAGTTGGACACCCAGCTGGTAGTGTCCACCCTGGAGTCCTTCGGTTGGGTGATCAATTACCCCAAGTCCTCTCTGTCCCCATCCTCGGTGACCCCGTTCCTAGGAATTATTCTGGATACGGTTCAGTCACGGATATTCCTTCCTCAACAGACCGCGCAGGCCAGGTTCAGGCAGGGAATGCAGCTGGTGGGCCTGATGGTGGCAAGCTTCGAGGCGGTGCCCCTTGCTCAGTTCCATTTGAGACCTCTGCAGCTTCACCTTCTGTCAGTATGGGACAAGAACCCGGCGTCCTTGGACGGGGTCTGTGTACTTCCCCCCTCGGTCAGACGGTCCCTCGCGTGGTGGTTGGACCTCGAGAACTTGACAGGGGGCAGGTCCTTTCTTCCCCCTTCCTGGGAGACGGTCACAACGGATGCCAGTCTGTCAGGTTGGGGGGGATTCTGGAAGTCCCTGCGCTTCCAGGGGACACGAGGTCCTCGGGAGGCCCACTTACCCATCAACATTCTGGAACTGCGGGCAGTTCGGTTGGTACTGGAGTGGTTGACCCAAAACCTGAGGGGACTGTCGGTCCAGGTACGCTCAGACAACAAGACGGCGGTTGCATACATCAACCATCAGGGAGGGACTCGGAGCAAGAGTGCCCTCCGGGAGGTGTCTCAGATTCTTACATGGGCGGAGGCCAATGTACAATGCATTTCGGCTGTTTACATTCCGGGGGCAGAGAATCTGCTTGCAGATGCTCTGAGCAGGGGGACGTCCCGTCAGGGAGAGTGGTCCCTCTGCAAAAGGGTATTCCAGTCCCTGTGTCACCGTTGGGGTCTACCGGATGTGGACCTGTTTGCGTCCCGCCACAACCACAAGCTCCCGGCCTTCGTGTCCGTCTCAGGACCCTCTGGCCTTGGCCACGGATGCCCTGTCCATGTCATGGAAGGAGTTTCGGCTCCTCTATGTGTTTCCACCATTCCCCCTGCTGAGCAGGGTTCTGCGCAAGATTGCTCTGGAAGGGGTGCCTGTGATTCTAGTGGCCCCCTGGTGGCCAAGAAGAGTGTGGTTCGCAGATGTGGTTCAAATGGCAGTAGACCAGTACGATCTGCCAGGGGTGCCAGACCTGCTAACTCAGGGCTCCCTACGCCATCCCAATTTACAAACGCTGGCTTTGACGGCCTGGCTACTGAGACCTCCATCTTGATGGAGAAGGGTTTGTCTGCCTCTGTGGTGGGCACTATGGTGCAGGCTAGGAAGAAGACTTCTGCTGGCAATGTCTTGGACGATTTTTCAGCTCCTGTATGTGTTTCCCCCGTTTCCCCTCAGGAAAGGGTGCCAGCCATACTGGTGGCCCCCTGTTGGCCAAGAAGAGTGTGGTTCGCAGACATCGTGCAGCTGGCCCGGGTTCCAGATCTGCTCACTCAGGGGCACCTACGCCACCCCAATTTACAAACGCTGGCTTTGACGGCCTGACTGCTGAAACCTCCATCTTGATGGAAAAGGAGCTGCCTGCCTCGGTTGTTAATACCATGATCAGGGCTAGGAAATGGTCCTCTTCTTCCATCTACTATAGGGTTTGGCGTACTTACATTGACTGGTGTGAGTCTAACTCGCTTCCCTGTCGTGTGTTTTCTATTCCTAGGATTCTGGAGTTTCTGCAACATGGGTTGGATCTGGGTCTTCAGCTCAGTACTCTGAAAGGTCATGTTTCTGCCTTGGCCATTTTTTTCCAAAGATCCTTTGCTCAGCATCCCCTGGTCAATACCTTCTTCCAGGGGGTTACTCACGTGCGTCCCCCACATAAGCCTATGTTACCAGTCTGGGACTTGAACTTGGTCTTATCTACCCTGCAGGGGTCTCCCTTCGAGCCCTTGCAGGGGGCCCCTTTGTCCATTCTTACGCTTAAGGTAGTCTTTTTGGTGGCTATCACTTCTGTTACGCGTGTTTCTGAGTTGGCGGCGCTTTCCATCAAACCTCCTTATTTTGAGAGACACCAGGACAAGGTGGTGTTTCGTTTTAAGCCAGATTTTCTGCCTAAGGTTGTTTCTGCCTTTCATCTCAATCAGGACATTGTTTTGCCTTCTCTGTGTCTTAATCCTAGTAACTCTAAGGAGAGGGTGTTACACTCTTTGGATGTGGTTAGGACTCTGAAGTTCTATTTGGTGGCTATTGAATGCTTCAGGAAGATTGATGCTCTTTTTGTGCTCCCGTCTGGACCTAAGAAGGGTCTGGCTCCAGCTAAGTCCACTATCAGCAAGTGGATCCATCAGGCTGTGATTCAGGCCTACTCTGCTAAGGGGAAGGAGCCTCCCTTCGGCCTTACTGCTCATTCTACTCGCGCTATTGGTGCCTCTTGGGCTTTTTAGCACCAAGCCTCTGTTGAACAAGTTTGCAAGGCCGCCACTTGATCTTCTGTTCATACTTTCTAAGCTTTACAAGGTTGATGTTAAGGCCTCAGCTGATGCTGCTTTTGGTCGCAAAGTTCTGCAGGCGGCAGTGGTTTAACCCTTTAAGTGCCAGCCTACCTGGAGTTTTTGTCACACTCTGTTGCCAGACCATTTTGCACTATTTTGCGCTCCCCATGTTCAAATGTGATTTTTGAAGGGATTTCCAGGGATTTCCCAGGAAAATGATATATTGTTTTTTTTCAGCCTGGGCTTTAACATGAAATGTCTTGTTTGTCATTTGTTAGGTGTATTCTTAATATTTTTGGGTGAAATATGTGCAAAAAAAAAAAAAAATCTTACTGCATGTGAAATCCCTATTTCTCCCGGTTACAGCGGTACCACATATGTATAGGTAGACACCCTTTCCTGCCCAGGAGACTCCCCCAAACTGAAACAGCGCTTTAGAGGATTTTCAGATAAAATACAACTATGCTACGCAATATGCGCACCTTGCAGTTTTTCCAGAAAAACAACCCTTTACATTTGAAATACCCCCAACAAACTATATATTCTCTGGAAGTACACACCTCAGGCTTTCTAGGTGTACCAGGCTTGTTGATGTGGCCATAGTTTTCTGGAAGTAATCCCTCAATGGATTCTTTGGTTGCAAAGAGTTTCCCTAAAAAAAGGATAAAAAAGCAGAATCAAAGCCACATTTTCCTAAAAAAACTATATACAAACAAGAAAAAACAAGTTTAATCTGAAAACGCAACATCCCCGGAACAGAACAATACCCAACATGCATAGCTACTGTCAAGGGAAGAGTTGCCAAACACCCCAAAGTAAAGCATGAGCATAACGGTAATTTTACTTGAAAATTTCAGCTCTGCGCACCTTGCGATTTTTCAACCAAAACAACCTTTGGAATATCCCCCATAAACCATATATTCCCTGAAAGTACACACGTTAAGCTTTCTAAGGGTACCCAGCTTGTTCTAGTGGGCTCATCTTTCTGGAATTATTACCTCAAAGAATTCTTTGGTTGCGCAGGGTTTCCCTAAAAAATTTATAAAAAAGCTGAATAAAAAACACCTTTTCCTAAAATATAAATATGCAAACCAGAAAAAACAAGCTAAGTCTGAAAGCGCAAGGTCCCCCGAACAGAACAATACCCAACATGCATAGGTACTATTAACCCTTTTAATTGCCAGCCTACTTGAGATTTTGTCACCCTCTGTTGACAGGCCATTTTTCCCCATTTTGCGTCATGTTTTGCGCCATTTTTGCTGGAACTTTCAGGAAAATTATATATATATTTTTTTGCAGCAGAGTTTAGGCTTTAACATGAAATGTCTTGTTTGTAAATTTTTTTTTTACAATATTATTAAGTAAAAAAAAATAAATAAATAAGATTTTTTTTTAGAAAATTGACTCTATTTTAAATAAAAAATGTATTTTATTAAGGAAAATCATATTGCATGTGAAAGCCCCATTTCTACCGATTAGAACAGTACCACATATTTATCGGTAGCCCCCTGTTCCTGCCCAGGAGACCCCTCTAACTGAAACAAGTATTTTATAACATTCACAAAAAAAATACAAATACCATCCACACTACAAAGGGTTAATCAAAAAAAAAATGACATAGGGTCCCCCCTCCCAGGGGGGGCGGACCCCATTTTTTATTTTTTATTTTTAAGGGTTAAAAACCCTTAAAAATCAAAAAAAAAATTGACGTGGGGTCCCCCTTACCCACAGTAACCAGCCCGGGACTTGTAGGCACAGAGCGGGGGGGCCAGCTTTTGTGGCCCCCCCACCCTGCAGCCTACGAGCCCACATAGCCTATGTGGGCCCGGGCTCTTCTGCCCCCCCCCCCTGGCCTTTGGGGAGGCAGGTAATGGGGGTGCCAGGGGTTAATGGCAAGCCACCCGCTAGCGCAGGTGACTTGCCATCCCCCCAGCCTTGTGAACTGGTATAGGGGTCATGGAATGCTGACCTTAACTTATGGAAGAAGCTACTGGGGATTTTTATAGGGAACGCTTGGAAGATATATAAAAGCTTTTAGAGAATATTCATTTTTAGACTATTAATCCTGCCAAACCAGGAGAGCGGTTTCTTTGCAAAAGAGCCTAGGTCTGCCAATATCCTGGATAGAATGGGGGAGCAATTTAGTTCGTACTATTTGGAGAGATCAGATGGGATCTGTATTGAATGGTGTGAGGTTTCCATTTAAAGGGGAAACTAAGCTCCAGACGGTTGACCTCCTGCTGCGACAGTGAGTCTCAACCGAGCCTCTGACTTTGAGTAATTGACTTTAAAATTACACGGCTAAAGTGCTTAAATTCCCTCAGGACTACTGACAAGGAGATATGTGGAAATGTTAGATGCAGCAGAAGGTCATCCGCATAAAGTGAGGCTTTGTATTGGTGGTCAGTTACTTGTATCCCTTTAATGTCAGGATTATTCCAAATAGCTATAGCTAGATGTTCCATTGTGAGGATATAGAGAAGGGGGGCCAAAGGGCACCCCTGGCGTGTGCCATTGCTTATAGGAAACGTGTCAGGCAGAAGTCCATTGGCCCTAACTCTAGCTGTCGGGGAGGTGTATAGAGCAAGAATTTTGGAGAAGAGACCAGAGCCAACACCAATCGTGCTTGTTTTTGTTTCAGTTTTAGGCTGTGCCTTCTGTGACTACTCCTACTTGGAGTACAAGCTGAGACTTTGTGTTTCAGTAGAATGTGCCACCAGAATTTACAGAGGCCAGTAAAGCTGGAGCAGAGCCTCTCCCTGTTCCCCTTTCCTTTGCTTAGCCACATTGGGGATATAAAAAACCAAAAATACTTAAAGAGATTGTAAACCCTATGGCAAAAACAAGAAGGCAAGCCATTCACCTGATTCCCATGCATCTCTCCTTCAGTTACTGTATTGTTAAATAGAGGTTTTACCAGGGATTCAAAGTTTGCCCTTCTCCCAATTTCATTCGCCTGATCAATGTTTCGGTCCACAGCCGCTGCCTCCCATGCCTTCCGCAGGCAGACCCCAGGGACGAGATTGATGCCGGGACAGAATTGCGTTTAGCCATTAATCACCAGCGTGTGGCCACAACCTTTCTATCTGCTGAAATGGAGGTAGTGGTCGAAGCCTTACATGCCGCATCCCTGTCCATTGTAGTGAATGGAGGGGGCTTGGCCATATCCCCCGTGAGTGTTGGCGGGGGTGGCCAGGCATAGAAGTGACAGAGAATACAATTTCCGGCCCTGGATGGAGTGCTAGGCAACGGATGCAGTGGGGCAAGCTCCCATTTGCATCTATTTATGGATTAACTGAATTGGAGTTTACTGATACAGCTCTCATGCGCACATATGAACAGCCCTGCCCAAATGACCTTTCACCCCTTTTCTCTTATTTTTCTTTTTGCAATGTCCCATGTCCCCTTGAGTTGGTTTTCTTTTTCAGCTGGTTTGGTGGGCCTGATTGAGACAGAACCTTTCTGTTGTCTAATAGGACGTTGTGCAGACCGGTTGCTGTTCTCCCCTGACTCATTTTTTGATGGGTTTTTATCCAGGCAGTAAAACAAAAAAAGCTATACTGCCTTTTTTTCCTCTGCAGTCCTTCTGTCCTGTTCCAGCATTTTGCATTTTAAAATAAACTGATCACAAACATCGCACTGAGCACTGCCCCCTGCCACCACCACCTCCCTGACGGAACTGTGCCTCACCTTAAACCCTCTCCATTCATTGCCTTGGCACATCTCCGTTGTGATGAATTTAATGTGAATGCAAAGGGTTGTGATGCTGTCATTCCAAATGGAGACCGTGCTGGAGGACAGAGAGGAGATTCCTTCACTGTACTGCTTTCTACAGTCTGAGGGGGTGTCTGCCATATCCTGGGTTGAAGACCAAGGAGATGGATCTTGTCTGTGGTGTTTTCTAATTTTTGTACGAGGTCGGAATATTTTTTTTAATAAAACTTTCCACAGCATAAAAAATATTTCTGTTTTTATTTATAAGAAGTTGTCTTCAACTAGTTCAACATTATTGTGTTAAAGAGCAATATAAAAAACCTATAGAAACCGTCTTGCCTCACTCAATAACTGCCATCATTTTTTAAAGCAGAAAAACTATGGTCATTGCGTAATGATTTAAGACTGTGGTTAAAAATATTGCACCATTTGAAAACCAATAAGGTTCTTCTACAGGACCTTTAGAGGTTTTGGTACCCAGGCCCTAAAGTTTAAAATGTTCTAAAAGCATTTTTTGCATTTACTTAAAGTGGAATTTCGGTCACACTTGACTCCTCTGCCCCTTCCCTGCTCCGTCCATGCTGCATTGATCAGGAATTCTGCAACAGCCGGGACGGTCAGTCTTTCCACAGTTGGGGGGGGGGGGTGGGTCGAGCGTGACTGGACTTGCGCTTTAACTCCTAATCTTTTCTTTATTGCATGGCATGACCCGCTTCGGTAATCATGACAGTTGGGTTATTCCGCCACAAGGTGGCGCAGTGGTACTGCACAAAGCTGTGGCATCTCCTGGCTCCCTATCAAAACGGGATTAACCATAGAGTTCCCAGTGTTTCCTCTGTAGTGATACTGCGAAGTTAGAAGATGGCTCTCTCTCTTGCGCAGGTGAGCGGGGCAACCAAGCCTGCGGCCCTGCATGTCTATTTCCATCCATTTCTGGACCCTCACTGCCTCGGCTGACAGATCGGGTGAAGGTAGAATAGCACTAGGGTCAAGTGTTCCTGGAGCGCAGCTCCAAGCCGCAGACCCTGTAACACAAAGGGTAGCCGGCCATAGGCTTTATGGTGAGCCTTATAGGGATGCAGAGTTTCTGTCCTGGCTTCTGAGGGGGTGAGTAGTTTGGGAACTGTGTCCCCTTATTTTCCTTTTTGGGTTCTTCCTTTCTGTTCCTCAGAATCATCTGAGGAACAGTTTATGGTTTATGGTGATACCGGGTCTGAGGCTGACCTATGGTCCTCCGATGACACTGACAGGCTTTTGGCTCATATTTTTGAGGTGCTCTGTATTTCCCCTCCTGCCGTGGCTCCGCAGCAGCAGGGTGAGCTTTTTCATACGGCTAGACCACGCGTGGAGTTCCCTGAACAAACTCACTTTAACAATCTGGTGCTCAAAGAATGGGAATGGCCTAGCAAGCTCCTGGGGTGCCAAAGAGTTGGGATAAGGGGTATCCCTTTCCTGCTGATGTGGTTAAGCGTTGGTCATGTCCTCCCGAAGTGGATGCGCCTGTTCTGGGGCTGTCCAATACTTCTGTCATGCATTTCCCTGATACCACCACTCTGAAGGATGGTGAGGACCGGTGCATGGACCAGCTGGCTTGCCATGCCTTTGCCTGTGTGGAGTCCGCGTTGAGCACGGTTTGTGCTTCTGCCATCACAGCTGTTGCTATTAAAGGCCTGCTCAAGAGCCTCTTAGATGGGGCCTCTGATGACGCGGGAGGAGTACGGTTTTCTCCTGCTTTGCCATGAATTTGTTGTGTATGTTCTGTCTGCTATGGATGATACCATCAGAATGTGTGGGAGGACATCTGCTCTGCTGGTGGCTATACGCCGCTCTGTCTGGCTGCGTCAGTGGGTAGCTGATAACGCTGCTAAGAAGGCTCTCACTGGCTTCCCCTTTAAGGGGCCGCACCTATTTGGTGAACGCTTGGACTTGCTTGCTAAGGGCGGCAGGTTGCCTCAACGTAGGAGGCAGTCTTGGTCCTTTCGGGGTACAGGTGCATTTCTCTCTTCCTTCCGTGGTTCCAGAATTGGGGAGGAGCCTCCTTTGTTGGCGCCCACTCTGATTTTTGGGGAAGGGGCAGAGGACGTGGCCGCCCCGGTTGCCCCGGTGGCAACCACGAGAGAACCTGTTGGTGAGCAGATCCTTTCTGACCCCTTGCTGGGAGACAGTCACCACGGATGCCAGTCTGACCGGTTGGGGGGACTTCTGGAAGTCTCTGCAATTCCAGGGTCAGTGGGGTCCTCAGGAGGCCCACACTCCTATCAACATTCTGGAACTAAGGGCGATAAGGTTGGTTCTAGCTCAATTGACTCCACACCTTCAAGGTCGGGCTGTTCAGGTCCGCTCGGACAACCAGACAGCGGTTGCCTACATCAATCATCAGGGAGGGACCCGGAGCAAGAGGGCCCTCATGGAAGTGTCTCTGATTCTGTCTTGGGCGGAGGAGAATGTCCCCTGTCTCTCAGCTGTGTACATCCCTGGGGTGGAGAATCTGGAGGCAGATTCCCTCAGCAGGGGGATGTCTCATCTGGGGGAGTGGTGTTTCACTCCCTGTGCAGAAGGGTGTTTCACTCCCTGTGCCACCGTTGGGGTTGGCCGGATGTGGATCTGTTTGCGTCCCATCACAATCACAAGCTTCCAGTCTTTGTTTCTCTGTCCCAGGATCCTCTGGCCTTGGCCATGGATGCGCTAGCAATGTCTTAGAAGAGCTTTCAGCTCCTTTATGTGTTTCCTCCGTTCCCTCTGCTGGGCAGGGTGCTGCGCAAGATCTCCCAGGATGGGGTGCCAACCATTCTGGTGGCCCCTCGTTGGCCAAGAAGAGTGTGGTTCGCAGACATCGTGCAGTTGGCGGTAGATCAATACGTCCTGCCCAAGGTTCCAGACCTGCTCACTCAGGGGCAGCTACGCCATCTCAATTTACAAACACTGGCTTTAACGGCCTGGCTGCTGAAACCTCCATTTTGATGGAAAAGGGGTTACCTGCCTCTGTTGTTAGTACTATGATTCAGGCTAGGAAGAAGTCCTTGTCATCTATCTACTATAGGGTATGGCACGCTTACATTGCTTGGTGTGAGTCTAGGTCGCTTCCCTGTCGGGTGTTTTCTATCCCTAGGATTCTGAAATTCCTGCAACATGGTTTAGATCTGGGTCTTCAACTTAGTACCCTCAAAGGTCATGTTTCAGCCTTGGCTATTTTCTTTCAAAGATGTTTCGCCAACCATCGTCTGGTTAAGACCTTTTTTCAGGGGGTTACTCACGTGCGCCCCCCACGTAAGCCTATGTTACCAGTCTGGGATTTGAACTTGGCCCTGCAGGGGTCTCCTTTTGAGCCCTTGTGTGTGGCCCCTTTGTCCATTTTGACGCTTAAGGTAGCCTTTTTGGTGGCTATCACTTCTGTTAGGCGTGTTTCTGAGTTGGCGGCGCTTTCCATCAAACCTCCTTACTTTGAGAGACATCAGGACAAGGTGGTGTTTCGTTTTAAGCCACATTTTCTTCCTAAGGTTGTGTCTGCCTTTCATCTCAATCAGGACATTGTGTTGCCTTCTCTGTGCCCTAATCCTAGTAACTCTAAGGAGAGGGTCTTACATTCTCTGGATGTGGTCAGGAACTTGAAGTTCTATTTGGTGGCTACTGAATCCTTCAGGAAGACTGATGCTCTTTTTGTTCTCCCTTCTGGGCCTAAGAAGGGTTTAGCTCCAGCTAAGTCCACTATCAGCAAGTGGATCCGTCAGGCTGTGATACTAGCCTATTCTGCTAAGGGGAAGGAACCTCCCTTCCGCCTTACTCTGCTCATTCTACTCGTGCTATTGGTGCCTCTTGGGCTTTTCAGCACCAAACTTCTGTTGAACACGTTTGCAAGGCCGCTACTTGATCTTCTGTTCATATATTTTGCAAGTTTTACAAAGTTGATGTTAGGGCCTCAGCTGATGCTGCTTTTGGCCGCAAAGTTCTGCATGTGGCAGTGGTTTGAACTGCCCGCTGTTACTTTTTGGGGATCCCACCCTACCTTACGGACACTGCTATTGGATGTCCCATGGGTAAGGAATCTTCTGGAGCAGGACCTGCTGTATACTTGGAATAATACAATTCTGTGATTACTCACCTGTAGAATTGGTATTATAAGTATACAGCACGTCCTGCTCCACCCCACCCTTGTTATCATTATTCTTAGTTACCTCTGTATGGTGATTGTTCATATGTTCATTTGAATTATGGTTATTATAGTTCTCTCGGCTTCTTGTTAACTGCTTGTCAATACTGGGGAATTTGTGGGAGGTCCCTGGCTTATATGGAGCCGGGAGGAGCCACAAGCTGTTTTCTGCAGTCCAGCGCCATCTTGTAGATGTATAACCCATGGGTAAGGAATCTTCTGGAGCAGGATGTGCTGTATACTTATAATACCAATTCTACAGGTGAGTAATAACAGAATTGTATTTTTTGAAATTTTGCACATTGCTGCCCCTGAGGTAGCTAAGAGAAAGCAGGGGGAGTTTTTTCGCCCTGGTAAACAGCGTCTAGAGTTCCCTGAGCAGGAACATTTTACCACCTTGGTGTTTAAAGATCCCTGCTGTGCCCAAGGGTTTGGATAAAAGGTATCCCTTTCCCGTTGATCTTTTTAAGAGGTGGTCATTTCCTCCTGAAATGGACGCTCCCGTGCTAGGCTTGTCCAATACTTCGGTCATGCCTTTCCCTGACACTACCACTCTGAGGGACGATAAGGACAGGCGCATGGATCAATTGGCCTGCCATGCTTTTACCTGTGTGGGGGCTGGCTTGCGCCTGGTATGTACTGCCGCCATTACTGCTATTGCCCTTAAGAAGCTGCTCAAGCGTCTCATTGATGGCGCAACAGCTGGTAGTGTGGGGGAGCAATATAGGACTCTCTTACTTTGCTTTTGTGTCCTTTATCTTTACTGCTTTGGATGATGCTGTGCGGCTGTGTGGTAGGGCCTCTGCGCTCTTGGTGGCTATGCGCCGCTCTGTCTGGTTGCGCCAGTGGGCAGCTGATGCTGCAGCTAAGAAAGCTCTCACTGGCCTCCCCTTCGTGGGGCTGCGGCTGTTTGGGGAACGTCTTGATGTTCTAGCCAAGGATGGAAGGCTGCCTCAGCGTAGGAGGCAGTCTCGGCCCTTTCGGGGGTCCTCTGCCCCCCTCCCTTCCTTCCGCATTCCCAGAGGGGGCCGTGGCGCAGAGATTCTTGGGGCCGTGGCAGACCCCATGGTCGTCCCGGTCTCTCCTGGAATCCTAAGCCCAAACCCTCTCCCAAGCATGGCATGAAGGGGCGCCCTCACCCATCCGGGTGGGGGGCGGCTTCGGCTCTTTGCTCATGTCTGGAGGCTTCATGTTTCAGACCGGTGGATTCAGGTAGTGTCCTCCGGTTACAAGATAAAGTTTGCAGCCTGCCCCCCCCCCCCCCCCCCCAAGATTCATCAGATCCCGGATGTCTTCAAACCCCCTGTCTGCTCAAGGGTTGCTTCTGGTGGTTCATTGCCTGTTAGAGTCCGGAGTCATTTGTTTGGTGCCTCATCAAGAAAGGGGTCAGGGGTACTATTCCAATCTTTTCACGTTTCCCAAAAAGGATGACTCTCTGAGGCCCATTCTAGATCTGAAGGACCTCAACAAATTTGTCAGATTCAAGCATTTTCGCATGGAGCCGCTGCGCTTTGCTGTCAGTACCCTTCGCCCGGGCGACTTCATGAGCACTGTGGACATCTAGGATGCTAATCTTCATGTGCCTATCTTCCCAGGTCATCAGAGATTTCTAAGGTTCGAGCTGCAGGATCAGCATTACCAGTTTGTGGTTCTACCCTTTGGTATCACCTCGGGTGTTCACCAAGGTGCTGGCGGGAGTGATGGCTCTGCTAAGGAACTACGGCATCCGCATTATTCCTTACCTGGACGACATCCTGATTGTGGCCGAGTCTTTTCCTCTTTTCCTCAGGCCGAGCGGGACACTCAAATGGTGGTCTCCACTCTGGAGTTTTTCGGCTGGGTGATCAACTATCCCAAGTCTTCTCTGTCTCCGTCCTTGGTGAGGTCCTTTCTGGGCATGACTCTGGATACCTCTCAGATCAAGGTGTTCCTTCCTCAGCAGAAGGTGGAGGGTCTTCAGCTGCAGGCTCGGGCTCTGCTGTCGTGTCCTCATCCCTCTATCCGTCAGGGGATGCAGTTGGTGGGCCTGATGGTGCCCTGCTTCAAGGCAGTTCCCTTTTCTCAGTTTCACATGAGACCTCTTCAGTTGCACATCTTGTCAGTTTTGGATCGGGACCCTGTGTCCCTGGATCAGGAATTTGTTTTCTCTCCCCTGGCCAGACAGTCTCTCTCATGGTGGCTGAACTCAAGGAACCTTCTGGGGGGCAGGTCCTTCCTGCACCGTGCTGGGAAACGGTCACCACGGATGCCAGTCTGACCAGCTGGGGAGGCTTCTCGAAGTCCCTGAGGTTCCAGGGTCGGTGGGGCCCACAAGAGGCCCATGCTTCCATCAACGTCCTGGAACTGAGGACGATCAGGTGGACCTGTTTGCTTCCCGTCACAATCACAAACTTTCCAGATTTGTCTCTCTGTCTCAGGATCCTCTGGCCTTCGACACGGATGCCCTGGCAATACCTTGGACGGAGTTTCAGCTACTCTGTGTGTTCCCTCCGTTTCCTCTCCTGGCCAGGGTCATGCACAAGATAGCCCAGGAGCGGGTACCAGCCATCCTGGTGGCCCCTTTTTGGCCAAGAAGAGTTTGGTTCGCAGACATCGAGCAGTTGGCAGTAGCCCAAGGATCCAGATCTTCTCACTCTTGCAACTATGCCATCCCAATTTACAAACTCCATATTGATGGAAAAGGGGTTGCCTGCCTCTGTTGTTGATACCATGATTCGGGCTAGGAAGAAGTCCTTGTCCTTTATCTATTACAGGGTCTGGCATGCTTACATTGCCTGGTGTGAGTCCAAGTCTCTTCCCTGTCGGGTGTTTTCTATTCCCAGGATTCTGGAATTCTTACAACATGGTTTGGATCTGGGCCTTCAACTTAGTACCCTAAAAGTCCATGTTTCAGCTCTTGCAATTTTTTTCCAAACATCTTTTTCCAATCACCGGTTGGTTAAAACCTTTTTCCAGGGTGTTTCTCATGTGCGTCCACCCCGTAAGCCTTTGCTACCAGTCTGGGATCTGAATCTGGTGTTGCCTGCTCTGCAAGGGCCTCCCTTTGAGCCTATCCGTGAGGCTGCCTTGTCTATTTTGACTCTTGAGGTAGCCTTTCTGGTGGCTTTCACTTCTGTAAAGCGAGTTTCTGAGCTAGCGGTGCTTTCCATCAAACCTCCTTATTTTGAGAGGCATCAGGATAAGGTGGTGTTCCGGCTTAAGCCGGATTTCTTGCCAAAGGTTGTGTCTGCCTTTCATCTCAATCAGGACATTGTCTTGCCTTTATTTTGTCCTAATCCTGCTAATTCCAAGGAGCGGACTCTGCATTCTCTGGATGTGGTCAGGGCTCTGAAGTTTTATTTGGTCACTACTGAGACTTTCAGAAAGTCTGATGCTCTTTTTGTTCTCTCTTCTGGACCTAGAAAGGGTTTGCCTCTGGCTAAATCCACTATCAGCAAGTGGATCCGTCAGGCAGTGGTTCAAGCCTATCCTGCTAAGGGAAAGGAACCTCCCTTTAGGATTACTGCTCATTCCACTCATGCTATTGACTTGAACTACTGGCCGTTACATATTGGGGATCCCACCCTACTTTGGACACTGCTTTTGGATGTCCCAACTGATATGAATACCGAAGTGGGCCGTGCCATGCAATAAAGAAAAAATCAATTCTGTGAGTACTCACCTGTAGAATTGTTTTTGTTCTTGCATGGCACGGCCCGCTTTGCCCCACTCTTGTTATCGTTATTCTTGGTTGCCTCTTTATGGTGATTGTTCTAAGTTAATTAGGGGTTTTTTTTTTTTTTTTACCTTTTTCACATTTTTTACTTTATTCTCTCCCGGCTTCTTGTCTCACTGCTTGTCTACGCTGGGAACTCTATGGTTAATCCTGTTTTTATATGGAGCCGGGAGATGTCACAGCTTTCTGCAGTACCACTGCACCACCTTGTGGCGGAATAACCCAACTGTTATGAATACCGAAGCGTGCCATGCCATGCAAGAACAAAAACAATTCTACAGGTGAGTACTCACAGAATAGTTTTTTTTGTGAATTGTAATGTCTTTAAATTAACCCATGTTTTATTGATTTAGGTACCTGTTGGAGGAAGAACTGAACAAAAAAATGGCTGAAGATGTGGCTAGAGTAGCAAGGAGAGTAAGTGAGGCAGTCGAGTGCGGAGGAAAAAATCTTGGTAAGTTTGCTTAGTATCAGTTTATTTATTACTGACATTGATTACTTTACCGAATATTTTATAAAGAGGTAAGGCTTGCCAATGGCAAGATGGGAGACTTTGGTTGCCCAGGCACCAGTGAAGGAAGTACACAACCGCTTCCTGCATTATATACCTCTGGGGGAGGGAGGGGGTGCAGTACTATGACTGGAGCATGCAGTTTAAATAAGCAGGTGTCTGGTAAGAGCTGGTGGCTGGTTGTGGATCCCGATCCAATGTTATTTGCAGCATCTCAAACATCACGTGAGCCAAACTTTTCTTTCCCTCCCAATCAGGTGGGCTAAGTCAGGTTCTCCATAGATGGAGGTGACTCTGGCCTCTGATTCCTCAAGAACATCTAGTCCAACTCTGTGGGTTGTTATGTACTAGCCCTTTCTCTTAACCTTCATTAAAATGCCCCTCTTGGTGGCTACCACACATATCCCAGTAATTCAGTTGCAATACGGATCCCTGATATCCATCATAACAGTTCTTTGCAAAGGATTGTCAATTCTGTTGAATGCATGATCTCCTCACTCCACTACTGTTGGAATGATTGCCGCTGAGAGGAGTCTGCCTGTCTGTGGGTAACCTTGGGACTGTATTAAGGTTACCTTATCTCTCTCACCTCCAGAGATTTTCCTTGGTGTATTCCCAAGTGTTCTAGTGTAGCTGACAATCCAAATGTGACATGTGGTTACTGAGCTAAATACAAATGGACACAAGAGGGCGCATTAGTATTAGAAAGCAAGTCAGATCATCTAAAATTTGTATGTGTGCAACAAAAATGCACAGTAGCTTACAGTTATATAACTAAAAAGTACAGAAGGTAACTTCTAAGCTTGCAGTCACCCAATAAATTGATGTTGAAACATAAAGGTAAATTACAAAGCGGATAACTCAATTACAAAAGTAAAACATGAGAATGAATTAAAGAGGAACAATGGGAGGAAGTTAAAACCTCCCAAACCCTCACTGGACTGCTGCCCCCCCCTCCCTCCGGTGTTAGTTTTGAGCAGTTTATAGTCACCTCGACGGGGCATCTATCCTCGAGGTCCGTTGGATTCTGGAAACAATGTATCAGTTTAGCCTTATTAACAGAATGAATATGGCCGGCCAATGTCGGACTGCATCCAGTTAGTGTTTTTATGAATCCTGGGCAAAGGTTTACAGTTTTGGAGCACTGTGCTGCGGTTAGAAGTTGACAACATAGACATACTTTCTGGATATAGGATCACTTTAACCCTTAAAATGCCATGCACGTAGTTTCTACGTGGTTGCTTCTCCTACCGTTAAGTGCCAAGCACGTAGAAACTACGTGGCTGGCATTTTCCCCTAACAGTTAAAAAACAGAAAAAAAACACTTACCTCTGGTATCCCTGTGAAGCTGGGGGTCCTGGGGGGGGGGCATCCGATCCCCCCGTCATCCTCCATCTTTGGGGGGGGGGGGCCCGAAACCGTCCGCCCTCCGCACCCCCCCCCCCCCCCGTTTTCCCTGCTGTCAGTAACTGTGAAAAAAAAACAGCCGCTCGCTCACCTCCTCGCCCGATCCCTCTGCGTCGTCTTCTCTTCACCAGGGGAGGGTCCGATCCCCCCCCTGGGCTCCGCAGGCTTCGGGTGAGGACCCTCTTCCGGGTCCTCACCGTTTCTAATGGCGGCGATGGCCGCCACCTCTTGTGGGAGGAGGCGGCCCCGCCTTTTGTGGGAGGAGCGGGATGACGTCATCCCACTCCTCCTATACCCTGACCGAGCACCGGCATCTGTCAGATGGCGGTGGTGATCGGAGCAGGGCAGGTGTCAGGTGAGGAGGCTCCGATCGGAGTCTCCTCTCCTCTCATCCGCCCTGCGCCGATCACTATCGGCATCTGACAGATTCCGGAGCTGAGAGAGCAGCGCGGGACAGCGACGTGGGACCCAGGATCGGAGTTGAGTATAGTAAAAAAAAATAATAAATAAATGTCTTTTTTTTTTATATCTGTGTCCGTGTCATTATTTTTTACTTTTAACCCCTTGTGAACTGGTAGGGGGTCCCTATACCCGTTCACAAGGCTGGGGGGATGGCAATTCACCTGCTCTAGCGGGGATGGCACTTACCATTAACCCCCGACACCCCCCATTACCTGCCTCCCCAAAGGCCGGGGGGGGGGGCAGAAAAGCCCGGGCCCACGGGCTATGCGGGCTTGTAGCCTGCAGGGCCAGGGGCCAAAAAGCTGGCCCCTGTGCCCTGTTTCTACAAGCCCTGCATAGCTGTTCCCGGGCTGGTTACTTTGGGTAAGGGGGACCCCACGGCAATTTTTTGGGGATTTTTAAGGGTTTTTAACCCTTAAAAATCCCCCCCAAAAAATGGGGTCCCCCCGGGAACCCTTTGTGTTCTGTCATCCAGCAGCTATAAAAGGTTTCTAGCAGGTGAGCAGGAGCCAGTGATCGCCGAGGGACACAGTGCTCCAGGATGGATGGGAGGTAAGTATTAAAAAAAAAAAAAAAAATCATAAAATAATTTTTCTCTTTGCGTGTGTTTTTTTTTTTACTTTTAACCCCTTGTGAAATTGTAAGGGGTCCATGACCCCTATACCAGTTCACAAGGCTGGGGGGGGGGGTGGCAAGTCACCTGCGACTAGCGGGTGACTTGCCATTAACCCCCGGCACCCCCATTACCTGCCTCCCCAAAGGCCAGGGGGGGCCAAAGAGCCCGGGCCCACGGACTATGCGGGCTTGTAGCCTGCAGGGCCAGGGGCCACAAAAGCTGGCCCCTGTGCCCTGTTTCTACAAGCCCTGCATAGCTGTTCCCGGGCTAGTTACTTCGGGTAAGGGGGACCCCATGTAAATTTTTTGGGAGATTTTTAAGGGTTTTTAACGCTTAAAAATCCCCCCCCCCCCCCCAAAAAAAAATGGCGGATTGTCATTTTTTTTCTCGATTTAACCCTTTGTAGTGTGGATGGTAGTTGTATTTTATTTGTAAATGTTATAAAGTACTTGTTTCAGTTAGGGAGGTCTGCTGGGCAGGAACAGTAAATATGTGGTACCGCTCTAATCGGTAGAAATGGGGCTTTCACATGCAATATGGTTTTCCTTAATAAGATGAGGGTGACAAAATCTCAAGTAGGCTGCCAATTAAAAGGGTTAAAAGTAGCTATGCATGTTGGGTATTGTTCTGTTTGGGGGACCTTGGGCTTTCAGACTTAGCTTGTTTTTTCTGGTTTGCATATTTATATTTTAGGAAAAGGTGTTTTTTATTCAGCTTTTTTATACATTTTTTAGGGAAACCCTGCGCAACCGAAGAATTCTTTGAGGGATTAATTCCAGAAAGATGAGCCCACTACAGCAAGTTGGGTACGCTTAGAAAGCTTAACACGTGTACTTTCAGGGAATATATGGTTTATGGGGGATATTCCAAATGTAAAGGTTTGTTTTGGTTGAAAAATCGCAAGGTGCGCACTTTGTCTGCAGAGCTGAATTTTTCAAGTAAAATTACCATTACGCACATGCTTTACTTTGGGGTGTTTGGCAACTCTTCCCTTGACAGTAGCAATGCATGTTGTGTATCGTTCTGTTCGGGACATGTTGCTTTTTCAGATTAAATTTGCTTTTTCTTGTTTGTATATAGTTTTTTTTGGAAAATGTGGCTTTGATTAGGGAAACTTTTGCAACCAAAGAATACATTGAGGGATTACTTCCAGAAAACTATGGCCACATCAACAAGCCTGGTACACCTAGAAAGCTTGATGTGTGTACTTCCAGAGAATATATAGTTTGTGGGGGGTATTTCAAATGTAAAGGGTTGTTTTTCCTGAAAAACTGCAAGGTGCGCATAGCGCAGTTGTATTTTATCTGAAAATCTTCTAAAGCTCTGTTTCAGTTTGGGGGAGTCTCCTGGGCAGGAAAGGGTGTCTACCTATACATATGTGGTATCGCTGTAACTGGGCGATTTTATTGACAAACTTCCATTTTTTATTACAAAAAAAACTACAAATTGTAAAAAATAGTTTTTTTTTTTGCACATATTTGTAGCCTGTGGGGTGTCCCCTATTGGTGCTGACAATGTGCGGGTCTGTGTACCTTGTGCCCAGCAGGTGATTGCGCTGCAGCCTGGTCTACCAGTAGCTGGGCCTGCGCCTCGTATGGCTTCACCTACTCCCCCAAGCTTAAATTTGACTCCCATTGAGTTGCATACAAGTGGGGATTCTTAGCCTGATGTGTCTTCTAGACTGGATAGTGTTGAGAGGTTGCTTGCTAATACCTTGGCGCGTAAGGCCTCTGCTAAAAAGCGGCACCTAACGCCTGATGTCACTCTTTTCCCTATGGAAGCTGATGAGTTTTTGAAACTGTCTGGCTATACCCTTTTTGAAAGAAGGGGAGTTATTCTCTGACTCGGAGTCATCTGATAAGAGGCCCAGGGGTCATGATGATTCTGGTTCTGACCCCCCTACTGATAAGCTGTTGGCTCAGATTTTTGAGGTTCTGTCTATCTCTTCCCCGGTTGCGGCCCCCAGGCAACAGGGGGAATTGTTTCATACTGCTAAGCCACATTTAGAATTTCCTGAGCAAGCCCATTTTAATAACCTTGTGCTCAGGGAATGGGAGCGTCCCAGCAGGCTTCCTGGTGTTCTTAAGAGTTGGGATAAGAGGTATCCCTTTCCTGCTGATGTGGTGAAGCGTTGGTCATCCCCTCCTGAAGTGGATGCCCTGGTGCTAGGGTTATCTCTACTACGCTGCGGGATGCTGAGGACCGGCACATTGATCAGCTGGCGTCCCATGCCTTTGCATGTGTGGGGACGGTGCTGCGCCCGGTCTGTGCCTCTGCCATTACGGCTGTGGCTATTAGGACCCTGCTTAGAAGTATCCTTGATGGTGCCCCGATGATGTTTCTTGTGAGGAGTTTAATGCACTCTCGCTGTGAGGTCTTTGTGACTTATGTCCTCTCTGCCTTGGATGATACCATTAGAATGTGTGGCAGAACCTCTGCCCTTGTGGTGGCTATATGCCGCTCGGTTTGGCTGCGCCAGTGGGCTGCTGACAACGCTGCCAAGAAAGCTCTCACTGGTTTTCCCTTCAAAGGACTACGCCTGTTTGGGGACCGCCTGGACCTGTTTGCTAAGGGAGGCAGGTTACCCCAGCGCAGGCGGCAGTCTCGGCCCTTTCGGGGTCAGGGCAGAGGACGTGGTCGCCCTGGCTCCTCCTGGGGCTCCAAGCTTAAGTCTTCTCCCAAGCCCCCTCAGGCATGAAGGGGCGCCCTCACCCATCCGGGTGGGGGGACGGCTTCAACACTTTGCTCACGTCTGGAGGCTTCATGTCTCAGACCGGTGGATTCAGGAGGTAGTGTCCTCCGGTTACAAGATAGAGTTTGCTGCCTGGCCCCCCCCCCAAGATTCATCAGATCCTGGATTTCTCAGGACCCTGTGTCAGCTCAGGCTCTAGTGCTGGCGGTGCAAAGCCTTCTGGAGCTGGGGGTCATCTGTCAGGTCCCCTTACGAGAAAGGGGCAAGGGCTTATATTCCAACCTTTTCAAACGGGCCAAAAGAGATGGGTCAGTCAGGCCCATCCTGGACTTGAAGATCCTCAATTTTGTCAGGTGCAGGCGCTTTCGCATGGAAACTCTGCGCTCAGCCATCAGTTCCCTGTGTCCAGGGGACTTCATGACGTCTGTGGACATCAAAGATGCTTATCTTCATATTTCTGTGTTTCCAGGTCATCAAAGGTTCCTCAGGTTCGCTCTGGAGGATCAGCACTACCAATTTGTGGCATTGCCCTTTGGTCTCACTTCAGCTCCCAGAGTGTTCACCAAGGTGCTGGCAGGAGTGATGTCTCTGCTCAGGTCTCAGGGCATCCACGTGCTGCCCTACCTGGACGACATTCTCATCACTTCCCAGTCCCTACATCAGGCAGAGATGGATACTCAGCTGGTAGTGTCCACTCTGTAGTCATTTGGCTGGGTGATCAACCATCCCAAGTCTTCTCTATCCCCCCCCTTGGTGACTCCCTTCCTGGGAATGACTCTGGATACAGTTCAGGCAAGGATTTTTCTTCCTCAGCAGAAGGTGGACAGTCTGATTGCGCAGGTTCAGTTCCTGCTATCTTGTCCTCATCCCTCCATCAGGCAGGGAATGCAGCTGGTGGGCCCGATGATGGCGTGCTTCGAGGCGGTCCCTTATGCTCAGTTCCATATGAGGCCTCTGCAACTCCACCTCTTGTCAGTATGGGACAAGGTTTGTGCATCCCTGGACCAGGTCTTTGTGCTTTCCCCCCTAGTCAAGCGGTCCCTCTTGTGGTGGCTGGACTCCAGGAACCTGTTGGGGGGGCAGATCCTTTCTGGCCCCCTCCTGGGAGACGGTCACCACGGATGCCAATCTGACAGGTTGGGGGGTTTCTGGAAGTCCCTACAGTTCCAAGGGCGGTGGGGCCCTCAGGAGGCCCACACACCTATCAACATTCTGGAATTGCGGGCAATCAGGTTGGTTCTGACTCAGTTATCTCATCATCTTCAGGGCCTGCCTGTTCAGGTACGCTCGGACAACCAGACGGCAGTTGCCTACATCAATCATCAGGGAGGGACCCGGAGCAAGAGGGCCCTCCAGGAAGTGTCTCTGATCCTGGCCTGGGCGGAGGCCAGTGTTCCCTGCATATCAGCTGTGTACATCCCGGGGGTGTAGAATGTGCAGGCAGACTCTCTGAGCAGGGGGACCTCTCGCCTGGGAGAATGGTCCCTCTGCAACAGGGTGTTTCAATCTCTGTGTCACCGTTGGGGCCAACCAGATGTGGATCTGTTTGTGTCCCGTCACAATCACAAGCTCCCAGCCTTTATCTCCCTGTCCCAGGATCCTCTGGCCTTGGCCACGGATGCTCTAGCAATGTCATGGCAGGACTTACAGCTCCTGTATGTCTTTCCTCCATTCCCCCTGTTGGGCAGGGTTCTGCGCATGATAGCTCAGGAGGGGGTGCCAGCAATACTGGTGGCCCCCAGGTGGCCAAGAAGAGTGTGGTTCGCAGACGTGGTGCAGCTGGCGGTAGATCAGTACGCTCTTCCCAGGGTACCAGACCTGCTCACTCAGGGTCACTTACGCCATACCAATTTACAAACTCTGGCTTTGACGGCCTGGCTGCTGAAACCTCCATCTTGATGGAGAAGGGGCTGTCTGCCTCTGTTGTGGATACCATGATAAAGGCTAGGAAGAAGTCCTCTTCTTCCATTTACTATAGGGTTTGGTGTGCCTACATTGACTGGTGTGAGTCTCAGTCTCTTCCCTGTCGTGTGTTCTCTATTCCCAGGATCCTGGAGTTCTTGCAGCATGGGTTGGAGATGGGGCTCCAACTCAGTACTCTGAAGCGTCATGTTTCTGCCCTGGCTGATTTCTTCCAGAAGTCCTTTGCCCAGCATTCTCTGATCAGGACTTTTTTCCAGGGGGTTACTCATGTGCGTCCCCCACGTAAGCCTATGTTGCCTGTTTGGGATTTGAACTTGGTCTTGTCTGCAGGGTGCTCCCTTTGAACCTGTGCAGGAGGCTGCCCTGGCCATTCTTACTCTCAAGGTTGTCTTTTTGGTGGCTAATACTTCTGTTAGGCGTGTTTCTGAGTTGGCGGCGCTTTCCATTCAGCTCCCCTTCAGCTCCACCAGGACAAGGTGGTGTTTCGCTTCAAGCCAGATTTTCTGCCTAAAGCAGTGTCTGCCTTTCATTTGAATCAGGACATTGTTCTTGTGCCCTAATCCTAGTAATCCTAAGGAGAGGGTCTTGCATTCTTTGGAGGTGGTTAGGTGTCTGAAGTACTATCTGGTGGCTACTGCACCTTTCAGGAAAACTGATGCTCTTTTTGTGGTCCCTTCTTGTCCTAGGAAGGGTTTGGCACCTGCCAAGTCTACTATCAGCAAATGGATCCGTCAGGCTGTGATTCAGGCCTATTCTGCTAAGGGGAATAATCCTCCCTTCCGCCTTACTGCTCATTCCACTCGTGCTATTGGTGCCTCTTGGGCTTTTCAGCACCAGGCTTCTGTTGAACAAGTTTGCAAGGCCGCTACTTGGTCTTCTGTTCATACCTTTTCAAAGTTTTACAAGGTTGATGTTAGGGCCTCTTATCTGGAGCAGGACCTACTGTATACTCATAATATCAATTCTACAGGTGAGTAATCACAGAATTGTATTTTTGCGACCTCAGTAAATCAGATCTACAGGGCAGCCACCTTTTCTTGCTGCACATTCCTTTGCTCAGTTTTAAAGGTTAGGGAACCATATGTTAGCCATTATGGCATCTTTATACCCATATGCTTACCACTTCCTCCGTCATTATATGGCTGCCATTCACTTGACTGACATAGACCAATCGGGATTGCCGAGACCATCAAAGCTGAATGGTTGCTGGTGGTCACATGATTGGCTGCCATGAAAATGTTGACTTAACTGTAGCTCCTCGTCTGCATTCCTGCAGGCTTCAATAGGAGTTAGTCCATATTGTTTTTCTTGGAGTCTTTTTCTGGTTTCTCTTTATTCTAAGTATACAGCACGTCCTGTTCCAGAAGATATTCCTTACACTTGGGTTATGCATCCAGTAGATGGCGCTAGACTGCAGAGACAGAAAAGTGGCTCCTCTCGGGCCCCATATATACCAGGGACCTCCCGCAAAATCCCCAGTTCTTCTCTGCAGTCCTGGCTGCGATGACTAGAAGATGGCTCTCTCTACTCGCAGGTGAGCGGGGCTATTAGCCTGCGGCCCTGTAGGACTATTCCCACCCGTTTCCTTTTACAGCCTCCCAGCTCAGGCTGCTCTGGTTCGGGTGAAGGTAGGCAGCACCGCTGTCAGGTGCTAAGGATCTAATGCCCCTCGCCCCCTGTCCCCGCAGTTGGCTCCCATTAGGCTGGCCGTCGCTTCCCCTTCGCTCTCCTTTGTAGATCTCGGGGGGGGGGGGGGGGGGGGTGGTGTGCATATCTTTACTATATATTTGTATGTTGATCCCTTTTGATTTGATTGCACTGGTTTCCTTTGCCGCCGCGCGCTTCTGCTACGCTCCGTGGTCGGCGGCGACATCACCTCAGGCGCTGCTGCGCCATCGTTGGCTGGCTTTGTCAGGTGGGCGCGTTTTTGCGCTCTTCGGGGGGGCGGGCCATGTGGCTGACACGTTCTGCATCACTGTCTCCACAGCCCACCCCTCGAGGTATATGCGGGCACCATTTTAGTTCTCTGCTGCGTGTGCCTGGCGTCTCCCTATCGTGGTCCCTAAGTGCCCCTGCTGGCTGATTTATATTATATTTCTCTGTATTGCATATTGCTTATGGGATCTTTTTGCTTATGTCTTGCAGGCGGGTCAAACTTTGTGGTTTCTCCCGGTCCTATCCCCTCTATTTAGTGTTAACTCTTATTGGAGGGCTATTATATTCCCTTACTCCCACTTCCTTAGCGGGTTATTGGGGCATCCTGGGTTGCTATTATTAGCATCAATCCCTATTGGCCTGTTGTGCCGTGATAATCACCATATGGAGGCTTCTCAGGATAATGTGCTCGGGGTTCCTTCGGGACAAGCCCGGCCATGTGTGGCGTGTGGGGTATCTCCTATAAGTGATGTCAGGGTGTGTGTACCCTGCACCCAGCAGACGCTTGCGCTGCAGTCTGGGTTACCTGTGGCTGGGCCTAGTGCTGCGCCCCCTCTGGCTTCGCCTACCCCCCCACGCTTACATTTGACTCCCAGTGAAGTGCATACCAGTGGGGAGTCTCAACCTGATTTGGCTGCCCGGGTAGCCAGCATTGAAAGGCATATTGCCGGGTCTGGTCCGCGTAAGGCTCCTGCTAAACGGCGGCATCTGGCACCCGGTGTTACTCTCTTTCCTGTGGAAGCTGAGGAGTTTTTTTATATTACTGGATATACCCCCCTGGAAGAAGGGGAATTATTCTCTGATTTAGAATCATCTGAGGATCAGCCTAGGGGTTATGCTGAGTCTGGGTCTGACCCATGGGCTTCAGATGATACTGACAGACTTTTGGCTCACATTTTTGAAGTGCTCTGTATCTCTCCTCCTGCCGTGGCCCCGCGGCAGCAGGGGGAGCTGTTTCATAATGTTAAGCCATGCTTAGAGTTTCCTGAACAAACTCACTTTAATAATCTGATTCTCAAGGAGTGGGAACAGCCTAGCCGGCTTCCTGGGGTACCAAAGAGGTATCCCTTTCCTGCTGAGATGGTTAAACGTTTGTCATGTCCTCCAGAGGTGGATGCACCAGTTCTGGGGTTGTCTAACACATCCGTCATGCATTCCACTGACTCTACTACACTGCAGGATTCTATCAACATTCTGGAATTGAGGGCAATCAGGTTGGTTGTCGCCCACTTAACCCCACACCTGAGGGGTCGGGCTGTTCAGGTCCGCTCGGACAACCAGACGGCGGTTGCCTACATCAATCATCAGGGAGGGACCCGGAGCAAGAGGGCCCCAAGGAAGTGTCCCTGATACTGTCCTGGTTTGGAGGAAAATGTTCCCTGCATCTCAACTGTGTACATTCCGGGGGTGGAGAATCTGGAGGCAGACTCTCTGAGCAGGGGGACCTCTCGTCTGGGAGAGTGGTCCCTCAGCAGCAGGGTGTTTCGCTAACTGTGCCAACGCTGGGGTCAGCCGGATGTGGATCTGTTTGCGTCCCCGTCACAATCACAAGCTTCCAGTCTTTGTCTCTCTGTCCCAGGATCCTCTGGCCTTGGCCACGGTTGCCCTGGCAATGTCTTGGACAAGGTTCCAGCTCCTGTATGTTTTTTCCCCGTTTCCACTGCTGGGCAGGGTGCTGCGCAAGATAGTTCAGGAGGGGGTGCCAACCATCCTGGTGGTCCCCTGTTGGCCAAGAAGAGTGTGGTTCGCAGACATCGTGCAGTTGGCAGTAGATCAGTACGCCCTGCCACCGGTTCCAGACCTGCTCACTCAGGGACACTTACGCCACCCCAATTTACAAACGCTGGTTTTGACGGCCTGGCTGTTGAAACCTCCATCTTGATGGAAAAAGAGCTGCCTGCCTCGGTGGTGAATACCATGATCAGGGCTAGGAAGATGTCCTCTTCTTCCATCTATTACAGGGTTTGGCGTACTTACATTGACTGGTGCAAGTCTCACTCGCTTCCCTGTCGTGTGTTTTCTATTCCTAGGATTCTGGAGTTTCTCCAACATGGTTTGGATCTGGGTCTTCAGCTCAATACTCTGAAAGGCCATGTGTCTGCTTTGGCTATTTTTTTCCAAAGATCCTTTGCTCAGCATCCCCTGGTCAATACCTTTTTCCAGGGGGTTACTCACGTGTGTCCCCCACGTAAGCCTATGTTACCAGTCTGGGACTTGAACTTGGTCTTATCTGCCCTGCAGGGGTCTCCCTTTGAGCCCTTGCAAGGGGCTCCTTTGTCCATTCTCACGCTTAAGGTAGTCTTTTTGGTGGCTATAACTACTGTTAGGCGTGTTTCTGAGTTGGCGGCGCTTTCCATCAAGCCTCCTTATTTTGAGGGACACCAGGACAAGGTGGTGTTTCGTTTTAAGCCAGATTTTCTGCCTAAGGTTGTTTCTGCCTTTCATCTCAATCAGGACATTGTTTTGTCTTCTCTGTGTCCTAATCCCAGTAACCCTAAGGAAAGGGTTTTGCATTCTTTGGACGTAGTCAGAACTCTGAAGTTCTATTTGGTGGCTACTGAATGCTTCAGGAAGACTGATGCTCTTTTTGTGCTTCCGTCTGGACCTAAGAAAGGTCTGGCTCCAGCTAAGTCCACTATCAGCAAGTGGATCCGTCAGGCTGTGATACAGGCCTACTCTGCTAAGGGGAAGGAGCCTCCCTTCCGCCTTACTGCTCATTCTACTCGTGCTATTGGTGCCTCTTGGGCTTTTTTAGCACCAAGCTTCTGTTGAACAAGTTTGCAAGGCCGCTACTTTGTCTTCTGTTAGGGCCTCAGCTGATGCTGCTTTTGGCCGCAAGGTACTGCAGGCGGCAGTGGTTTAAACTGTCTGCTGTAACTTTTGGGGATCCCACCCTACCTTACGGACCCTGCTATTGGATGTCCCAAGTGTAAGGAATATCTTCTGGAACAGGACGTGCTGTATACTTAGAATAATACAATTCTGTGATTACTCACCTGTAGAATTGGTATTATATGTATAATGCACATCCTGTTCCACCCCACCCTTGTTATCATTATCTTTAGTTACCTCTTAATGGTGATTGTTCTTATGTTAAAATTTTCATATAATAGTTATAGTTCTCCCGGTCTCATTTTAACTGCTTTTCAATACTGGGGATTTGTGGGAGGTCCCTGGTATATATGGGGCCGGGAGGAGACACTTTTCTGTCTCTGCAGTCCAGCGCCATCTACTGGATGTATAACCCAAGTGTAAGGAATATCTTCTGGAACAGGACATGCTGTATACATATAATACCAATTCTACAGGTGAGTAATCACAGAATTGTATTTTTAAGGTTTCCACGTGATCATGTTGGGCCTTTGTTTTATTTTTTTAATTTTTAGTTGGTTTAGTTTAATAACAAATGTAATAATAAATTTCCATTCCGGTTCGGTACTGCTTCAAAAAAGTGAGTGTAAATACAATAACACTAAAGTTATAAGTAAATAATATATATATATATATATAGATATATATATATATATATATATATATTATTTTTTTATATATATATATATATATTATAGGTCAGGCTAGCTTCAAATATGTATCACCAGAAAAAAAACCAAATAGCCTAATAAATGACCCACCAAAATGATACAATAGCGTTGATTCAGAGCATGGTGAGAAAACTTTTTTTTAGGATAGACAATTTCATTGTCTAAACTTTCAACTGGCTCTGAATCAGGCCCCCAAAAAAGTGAATGGCACTTTTCTCTCTTGAAAAAGAAGGGAGTTTACTCACCAGGCTCTGAATCAACCCCAATATAAGGATGCTAATGCCGAAAAATATAAATTTATTAAATACGCATAAACAAACTAATTAAGATCAAATGAAAAGCATCAGCGCATTATAGATATACAGTGACAATATCAAACCGCCACCTATAAAATGGTTAAGATCTATTGTATAAATATGGCCGGACAGAGACTATCACAAGTAAAGTGCTATGGCATAAATAAATACCAGAGCATATAAATCAACAATACCACAAACCAATGAAGTATCTTCATGTACCTACCAGTGACTTAGGTCACAATGGAGTCAAAGCTGCCAACATCCGGCGTGTTTTGCGGGTCATCGCTCTATAGAGGACTCCAGGGCCATTCGATTTCCACTCCTTGGGGAATCCCGAATTGGGATGCCCCGCTGTGTAAAACCCCCAAGAAGCCCCAATACACTCACCTTCTCCCAGACCCCTTGCCGCGTCTCTCCCTTAGCTTAGCGCACCGGGCCCAACCGATCAGAATGGCGACCAGAAGGTGAGTGGGGGATGTGGCGCACTCGCTCTCTTTGGCCCCACCAGCGGAGCCGAAGGGAGCCGAGTGAAAGCGAGTGTGCTAATTGGCTGAGTAAGCCACTCAGCCAATCAGCTCACTCGTTCTTGCCCAAGTTTGCGCCGTGGGAGCGAAAGGAAGGTGAGTGTATGGGCGCGATCTGGGGGGGGGTATCACACAGTGGGACATCCCAATTTGCGATGTCGTCGCATAGAGGAACAACACCCCAAAGAGTCAAAATTGAGTGTGTTGTTCCTCTTTAAGAGGGGTTCATCATTGAATGATGTAGTTTGACGCAAGATAACCCACTGAGTATCTGAAAATACCCTCCCAGCCACATTACCTCGATGTTGCCCTCAGTATATTAAGCAGCAGCTATTCTAGTTGCATGCTCGCAACCTCCATTAACGTGCTGATTGTGAAGGATGATAAATTTAAAGTAGCATTGAGCAAAAAAAGAGGTCCTGGTTCTTGGTTTGGATATATAAAAGTTTGGTCACAGACACTCGGCACTCACTGCAGAAGTGATTTTGATTTCTAAGCAACAGCGTATAATAAGCAGCCCATGTATTCTCTGCACTTCTGGTCCTTATGTACTAGTCTGAGACTAGCAGACTGATCAGCCTGGTGAAGAGCATTGGTCCAGTGAGTCACAGGGGTTAAAAAATGCGAACCTGTTTGAAATAAACACTTATTATTATTCTTTATTTATATAGCGCCATCATCTTCCGTAGAGCTGTATAACGTAGTAATTACACAGGGTAGAAACCTACAGTACATAGACTATTACAAATGCAGTGTTACAGAGTTAACAATGGATATTCTGAATACAAGATACAATAGGAGAGAGAGCCTCTTACAGTCTAAAGGATGAGGGGGGAGACGAGGGGGAAGGATCACAAACAGTCAGTATTGAGCTCTATGGCATGTGGCATGTGCCCTTTAGAAAATTGGTTAAGCCAGATTATATGCTTGTCTGAATAGGTAAATTTTAAGGGCACCTTTAAAGGTTTTGAGGGTTGGGGAGTGGCGGATTGGGTGGGGGAGGGCATTCCAGAAAATTGGAGTTGCACGTGAGAAGTCCTGGAGGTGGGCATGAGAGGAGGTGACCAGGGTGGAGGACAGGAGAAGGTCGGCAGCAGAGCGGAGGCTGTGTCTAGGTTGATATTGTTGGATTAGAGATTAGATGTAGGGAGGGGCCTGGTTGGAGAGCTTTGTAGGCGAGAGTTAGAGTTTTCAACAGGATTCGCTGTGGGACTGGCAGCCAGAGAGGAGCAGAGCTGGATGAGCGGGAGGAGAGATGGGTGAGGCAAGCAGCAGAGTTCAGGATAGATTGGAGGGGTGCCAGTCTGTTAGTTGGTAAGCCACAAAGAAGGATGTTGCAGTAATCCAGTCGGGATATGACCAGGACGTACACTAACATTTTAGTGGTGTCAGGTGAGTGGAAGGGATGGATGCGTGAGATGTTTTTAAGTTGGAGGCGACAGGAGGTGGCTAGGGGGTGAATATGTGTTTTGAAAGGGAGGGCAGACTCCAGAATGACTCCCAGGCACCGAGCTTGGGGAGTTGCAGTTATTGTGTAATTGTTGACAGAAACAGTGCTAGAGAGGGGAGGGCAGTTAGATGGTGGGAAAATGACCAGTTCTGTCTTGTTCATCTTTAGCTTGAGGTAGCAAGATGACATGAATGAAGAAATAGCTACAAGACAGTTGGGGAGGTGAGATAGGAGAGAGGAGAGATTGGGGCCTGAGAGGTATATCTGAGTATCATCTGCGTAGAAGTGGTATTGAAAGCCTAGTGAAGTTCTAAGTTATAGTGAAGTTATAGGTGTAGACTGAGAAAAGTAGGGGGCATATTCCAGAAGTTATCTTTTATTTCCAAGTATACAGCACGTCCTGTTTCACTAATATTCTTTACGCTTGGTATATCCGCCACAAGGTGGCGCAGTGGACTGCAGAAGAGAGTTGTGGGGTCGCCCGGCCCTAGAGGACAGGAACTTCCCACAAATTCCCAGTTTCCTTCTGCAGTCTGGACTGCGAAGATAGAAGATGGCTCTCTATATTACGCAGGCAAGCGGGGCTTACCAGTCTGCGGCCCTGCAGGACAATTTCCACCTGTTCTGGACCCACTGCCTCCCAGCCTCGGCTGTCTGGTTCGGGTGAAGGTGGGACAGCGCCAGGGTCAGGTGCTGGAGGAGCGCTGCTCCAACCGCAATCCCTGTACCTACAAGGGTAGGTGGTTCAGGCTTATGGTGAGCCTTGTGGGATGCCCCTTCCTGCCTTTATCTGGGTCTTCCCTTGCCCCCCCCTCCACTGCCCCCCCTCCTCCCTAGCTAAGCATGCTTTGGGTGCGCCTACCGTTGCTCTTCCCAGCCTCGCTCTCTCCCTGGGGAGCTCTCTGGGGGAAAGGGGGGGTAGGAGGTGTGTTTCATATTGTATTTTGTCTGCTTTTCACTCTTGTTGTCCTTGCTCGCCTGGGGCGTCCCGGGTGGCTCTTGTTAGCCTTAACCCTATACTTGCCAGTGTGCCCACTCTAATCACCATATGGAGGCTTCTGGGGATAATGTGCTTGGGGTTCCTTCGGGACAAGCCCAGCTGTGTGCCACATGTGGGGTATCCCCTGTGAGTGACGGTGTCAGGGTATGTGTGCCCTGCGCTCAGAAGGTACTTGCGCTGCAGTCTGGGTTGCCTGCTACGCTGCCCAGCTCTGCGCCCCCCTTCTACATCACCTACCCCCCCCCTGCGCCTGCATTTGACCCCTAGTGAGGGACATACTAGTGGGGAATCAAACTATGACTTGGCCTTGCGGGTGGCCAGCCTGGAAAGGCATATGGCTGGGCCAGTCCCTCGTAAGGCTTCTGGCAAAAAGCGGCGTTCTACTCCCGCTGTTTCCCTTTTTCTTAAGGAGGATGAGGGACAGTTTTCTTTCCCTGGCCTGTATCTCCTAGAAGAGGGGGAACTTTTCTCTGATTCTGATTCCTCTGCGGAGCAGCAGGAGGTTTATGGAGGTACTGGGTCTCCTTTTGGAGAAGACTCATGTGGGTTGATTCAAAGAAACATGTAACAGCTTGGATTTGGGTCACGATCATCCTATTTTTCACGTCCGCTCGTGCGTTCGTATGAACTTGCGAGTGATTCAATAAGCAAATACGTTTCTATCCTAAAATATACGTCAGTTCGTATGGCAGTTCGGGAATCAGACCTATGTCAGTTTCCATCCTGATTTTTCCGTTTCATTTCTCAGGTTGCAACATTGGTTTTGCCCTTTTTCCTTTTTTGTCTGGACGTAAATCCTTCTGATCTTGCGGCTCCGCACTACAAACTTACCTCATTAAAGTGCATTCTAAATATTTGGTCTTTTATTTTTCTTTATTTCATTCATTTTGCAGTAACCAACCATTAATGAATGCATTTGCATAAGTAAATCTAACTTTGTTTAATTTTTACTTAACTTGCATTTTTTACTTGTGGATTTAATTTTTATATTTTGGCTTCAAATGGTACAACTTTAAATTTTTGGTGTGGTTACCCACACCCTCTACATACAGATTGCTCTCAAATATTAAAAAACACCCAGCAACTTCTGCATGTTATGAGCCTAGAAACAGGCAAGATGGCGGCTCAGGTATTATCGGGCAGCCTGCAAACAGAAAGGGCCTTGTGACTGTGTTGCTCTGGATTCTTTGATTTCTGACCTTTCCGTGCCCCCAGCTCTGCTGTGTCTGTGCAAAATACAGCAGTAACCCACATCCTGCACTTTATCCCGCTCTCCTCTCCTCAGTAAGTGTGATGCATCTGACCAAAGATGTGCTTAAATAATTAAACAAAGCAAAGGTAAACAACTACACCAATAAATGCAATCTAAAAATATTATTCTAGTACGTCAATTTAAAAATAAATAACAAAGGACATAAGTTTCTTTAATTAACGCAAATATATTGCCAAATAAAGGTTTACATGCAAAGGACTAATTAAGGTCCACATTAAAATGCTTTTATAAGGCATACATGAATCAGGTATGCATTGCAATACAATTTATGGGCTCGGCCATGCTGATATATGCAGTTCATTGCAGCTCAAGACGCGCAGCCTCCTCCACATAGCCAAAAAACCTGTTCAAGAACAGCAATACGACTGCTAAAAGGTGTCGGCAGTGGCTTTCTTTTAAAACGTATTTAGAGGTTTGAAAACTGTTCTCTGAATCACACCGAAACACATCCAATTATCCTAAGTTTTACGTTTTCATCCTAAGTTTTAGGATTTGATCCTAAGTTTTACGTTTTGATCCGAAAATTTAGGAACGAACTTGCGATGATCGTAAGAGCATATACGCATACGAACGTAGGCTCGTGCGAGTCGTAAATGGCCAAAAAAACAGGAAAAAATGACTAACACCCACCCAAACTTACGATTCTCAATCCGAAATCAATTAACTTTTGCTCTTTGAATCGAGGGGATGGTCTCCTGAGGATACTGACAGGCTGTTGGCTAACATTTTTGAAGTACTGTGTATTACACCTCCTGTTCCGTCTAAGAGGCAGCAGGGTGAGCTTTTTCACACTGTTAAAGAACGCTTGAAGTTCGCTGAGCAGATCCACTTCAATAATTTGGTGCTCAAGGAGTGGGAATGTCCTAGCAGATTGCCCGTGGTGCCTAAGAGATGGGCCAGGAGGTATCCATTTCCTGCTGATGTGGTTAAGCGCTGGTCGTATACCCCCCAATGCTCCCGTGCTTGGGTTGTCCAATACCTCGGTCATGCATTCCCCTGACACTTCTACTCTGAGAGATGGTGAGGACCGGCGTGTTGATCAGCTGGCCTGTCACGCATTTGCTTGTGCAGGGACTGCGCTGCGCCCTGTGTGCGCTTCTGCCATCACGGCTCTTGCTATTAAAGGAATACTCAAGTGCCTTCTGGATAATGCTTTGGATGCCAATAGGGGGGAGGAATATAGATCCCTCCTGCTTTGCTATGAATTTGTGGCATTTATTCTTTCTGCTATGGATGATGCGGTCAGGATGTGTGGTAAGACTTCTGCCCTTTTGGTAGCTATACACCGCTCTGTTTGGCTGCGTCAGTGGGCGGCTGATAATGCTGCTTAGAAGGCTCTCACTGGCTTCCCCTTTACTGGGCTACGGCTCTTTGGGGAGCGTCTGGATTTGTTTGCTAAGGATGGTAGGCTTCCTCAACGCAGGAGGCAGCCGCGGCCCTTTCGGTGGGCTGGTTCTTCCCTCCCCTCCTTCCGTGCTCCCAAGTCTGGTCGGGGTGCACCATTTGCGGGGGCACGTAGAGACCCTTGGGACCGGGGTAGAGGCCGTGGTCGCCCCAGTCTCTCATGGGGTCCCAAGTCCATATCTTCCCCCAAGCCCCCTCAGGCATGAGGAGGCACCCTCACCCATCAGGTGGGGGGGCGGTTGCGGCTCTTTGCTTATGTCTGGAGACTGCGCGTCTCAGACCGGTGGATTCAGGAGGGGGTGTCCTCCGGGTACAAGATAGAGTTTGCAGCCTGGCCGCCCCCAAGATTCATCAGATCCTGGATGGTTCAAAATCCCTTGTCAGCTCAGGGCTTGCGGTCCAAAGCCTTTTCGATTTGGGGGTCATTTGCCTGGTGCCCTTCCAGAAAAGGGGCAGAGGTTTCTATTCCAATCTGTTCACTGTTCCCAAATAGGATGGGTCCCTAAGGCCCATCCTGGATTTGAAGCGCCTCAACAAATTTGTCAGGTTCAAGCATTTTCGCATGAAGACTCTGCGCTCGGCGGTCAGTACCTTGCGCCCGGGTGACTTCATGACTTCTGTGGACATCAAAGATGCATACCTTCATGTTCCTATCTTTCCAGGTCATCAGAGATTTCTCAGGTTCGCTCTGGAGGATCAGCACTACCAATTTGTGGCCTTATCGTTCTGTCTTACCTCAGCCCCTCAGGTCTTCACCAAGGTGCTGGCGGGGGTGATGGCTCTGTTGAGATCTCAGGGCATTCGCATCCTTCCTTATCTGGACGACATTCTGATTGCGTCTCAGTCCTTCCATCAAGCCGAGATGGATACCCAGATGGTGGTCTCCACGCTCGAGTCTTCGGTTGGGTGATCAACTACCCCAAGTCTTCTCTGTCTCCGTCCTTGGTGACGTCCTTTCTGGGCATGACTCTGGATACAGCTCAGGTCAAGGTTTTTCTGCCTCAGCAGAAGGTGGAGAGCCTGCAGATGCAGGCACGGTCTCTGATTTCTTGCCCTCATCCCTCCATTCGGCAGGGGATGCAGCTGGTGGGCCTGATGGTGTCATGCTTCGAGGCGGTTTCCTATGCTCAGTTTCACATGAGACCTCTTCAGTTGCACCTGTCAGTTTGGGATCGGGACCCTGTGTCCCTGGATCAGACATTTGTTCTGTCCCCTCTGGTCAGTCAGTCCCTCTCGTGGTGGCTGGACTCAAGGAATCTCCTAGTGGGCAGGACCTTTCTACCTCCGTGCTGGGAGACTGTCACCACAGATGCCAGTCTGACAGGTTGGGGGGGTTTTTGGAAGTCTCTGAAGTTCCAGGGTCAGTGGGGCCCTCAGGAGGCTCATGCCCCCATCAACATTCTGGAACTGCGGGTGATAAGGTTGGTCCTTTCCCAGTTGACCCCACACCTTCGGGGTCTGGCGGTTCAGATCCGATCGGACAACCAGATGGCAGTCGCCTACATCAATCATCAGGGAGAGACTCGGAGCAAGCGAGCCCTCAAGGAAGTGTCCCTGATTCTGTCCTGGGCAGAGGAGAATGTCCCCTGCATCTCTGCAGTTTACATCCCGGGGGTGGAGAACCTGGAGGCAGACTATGAGCAGGGGGATGTCTCGGCTGGGGGAGTGGTCCTTCAGCAACAGGGTGTTTCACTCCCTGTGCCACCACTGGGGTCCGCCGGATGTGGACCTGCTTGCTTCACGTCACAATCACAAATTTCCATTCTTTGTCTCTCTGTCACAGGATCCTCTGGCCTTTGCCACGGATGCACTGGCAATGCCTTGGAAGGGTTTTGGCTCCTCTATGTGTTTCTTCCGTTTCCTCTGCCCAAGGTAGCCCAGGAAGGGGTGCCAACCATTCTGGTGGCCCCCTGTTGGCCAAGAAGGGTGTGGTTCGCAGACGTCGTGCAGTTGGCAGTAGATCAGTATGTCCTGCCCAAGGATCCAGATCTGCTCACCCAGGGGCAGCTGTGCCATCCCAATTTACAAACGCTGGCTTTGACGGCTTGGCTGCTGAAACCACCATCTTGATGGAAAAGGGGTTTGCCTGCCTCTGTTGTTGATACCATGGTTAGGACTAGGAAGAAGTGCTCGTCCTTTATCTACTACAGGGTCTGGCATGCTTACATTGCCTGGTGTGAGTCCAAATCTCTTCCCTGTCGGGTGTTTTATGTTCCCAGGATTCTGGAATTCTTGCAACATGGTTTGGATTTGGGCCTTCAACTTAGTACCCTCAAAGGTCATGTTTCAGCTCTGGCAATTTTTTTCCAAAGATCTTTTGCCAGTCACTGTTTGGTTAAGACTTTTTTCCAGGGGGTTTCTCATGTGCGTCCGCCACGTAAACCTATGTTACCAGTTTGGGATTTTAATCTGGTGTTATCTGCTCTGCAGGGTCGTCCTTTTGAGCCTCTCCGTGAGGCCGCTTTGCCCATCTTGACTCTTAAGGTAGCCTTTTTGGTGGCTATCACTTCTGTCAGGCGTGTTTCTGAGTTGGCGGCGCTCTCCATCAAACCTCCTTATTTTGAGCGACACCAGGGCAAGGTGGTGTTTCGGTTTAAACCAGATTTCTTGCCTAAGGTTGTGTCTGCTTTTTATCTCAATCAGGACATTGTCTTGCCTTCCTTGTGTCCTAATCCTGCTAATTCCAAGGAGAGGACTCTGCATTCTTTAGATGTGGTCAGGGTTCTGAAGTTTTACTTGGTAGCTACTGAATCTTCTGGGCCTAGGAAGGGTTTGCCTCCGACTAAGTCCACTATCAGTGCAGCAAGCCTATTCTGCTAAGGGGAAGGAACCTCCCTTCCGCCTTACTGCTCATTCCACTCGTGCTATTGGGGCCTCTTGGGCCTTTCAGCACCAGGCTTCTGTTGAGCAAGTTTGTAAGGTCTCAACTTGGTCTTCTGTTCATACTTTTTCCAAGTTTTACAAGGTTGATGTTAGGGCCTCAGCTGATGCTGCTTTTGGCCGCAAAGTTCTTCAGGCGGCAGTGGTTTAACTTGCCCGCTGTTGTTCTTGGGGATTCCACCCTACTTTTTACGGACACTGCTTTTGGACGTCCCAAGCGTAAAGAATATTAGTGAAACAGGACGTGCTGTATACTTGGAAAAAAACAATTCTGTGAGTACTCACCTGTAGAATTGATTTTGTAGTATACAGTACGTCCTGTTTCACCCCTCCCTTGTTAACATTATTCTTGGTTACCTCTGTATGGGGATTTGTTCAGATGTTTGGTTGGGGTTTCCTTCATTATTTTTCTCCCAGCTTCTTGTCTAACTGCTTTGTAACACTGGGAATTTGTGGGAGACGCCACAAGTCTCTTCTGCAGTCCACTGCGCCACCTTGTGGCGGATATCCCAAGCGTAAAGAATATTAGTGAAACAGGACGTGCTGTACACTATAAAATCAATTCTACAGGTGAGTACTCACAGAATTGTGTTTTTCACCTGTTAATGCTGATTCAGGAAGTAATGGTGCTGGTGAGTGGGCCTAAGCTAGCATTGGACCTATTGCTGCAGCTAGCTGAATCCTATATACATATGAGCCCTTTTGTCACTAAAGTGATTATATCAAATGTTTTCTTTGCTGCATGTGGTTTTTAAATTGTGCAAACACATAAGTAACCTGCCCGTTTTCTGCCAATTGGCCCCTAGATGTCACTCTTGAGACACAAGACACTGAATAGTGGTATTATTGCTAAATGCACTTACATACAGGGAATTAACAATTTCATAGAATACTTGGTTGATAAATTGAAGTGCATTGTAAAAGGTTAAATTTCAAGGCATAATTAACCCCCTCAGTCTTGAAAGGCCAGTGAGAAGCACTATACTAAATAATGTGGGCGCCTGATGCACATAGATTTCCTAATGCAGACAGTTCTTCCATATTTAGCAGCACTATCCTAACACCCTCCCCAAGGTGTATATATTACAGTTGCCACCAGGGATGCATCCAGTGTCTATTAAAATGAAAGGAAGGAGACATTCACAATGAAACTTTATATTGTCACCCAGCGCTCGTTCAAACTTAATGGAACTTTGCTCATATATGAAGACATGTAGCATACAAAGCACTCCCAATGTGATTAATAATAAGCCAGTGGCTGGGCCCCTGAGCAAACTTTGTACTGTGACCCCATTCCTCACATTCAAAAATATTATGCACCCCCTGCAGGCACACATCAATCTGTCACCTACCACACACACTCTAATCCATACATCTACACTCGGATCTGGCACTGGCACACACACACACACACACACACACACACACACACACAAAACTGTCACCCGACATGTACACATAAAAAATGATGATAATCTTTATCTATATAGTGGCAACATATTCTTCAGTGCTTTAAAATCAGGACAGATCTACCCCCCTCCCCCCAGACAGACACAGCAAACTGACATCTCCACACAGGCACACAGATATAGACACACAAAACCTTATTTGATAATCAAAGCAGTGGTAGAGTTATTCTGAAAAGACTTTACTACATCTATATTTCCTCTATATGAGCATAAACACTGACCGCACAGGGCATCCCAGATCCTGGATGTGTGCAGTGGCGCCTGGCAAGCCTGATTATTGGCAATGCCAATTATCACCACGTTGGTGACCCCACATTGGCTGCCGAATGAAAGACGGTGACCGAGCTTCCTGGGCGGCACTGTGCAGCTGGGAATCCTGATTTGGGATGCCCTATGCTGACAGTGTTTGAGACAGTATATAGAAAGTAAAGTATTTTCCAAATATTCTGAAACTTTCTCTAGAGCAGAACCACAAAGGTGGCACAAGGCTCCCTTGCTTACCTGCAGCTGCGGGCTCGGCCTCTCTGTAATATCCGTCCAGTTCCAGCCTGTAGATAGGTGTAGGTGAATTAATGAGGTGCTCATTATTCTCTTTCCAGCCAGTGTGGAAATGACTAAAACGATGGACCCTGATGAAAGTAATAGCTGCAGGAGTGCCTGCAGATAACCAGGGGAGGCACATGCCACTATTTAAAATGTAATTCCGGGGTCTGATGGGACAAAGTTCGCCATTTTGGACTTTCTATTCAAATACATCCAAAGATGGTAAAAAAAAAGAAATACATTTTTCAACACTTATGTGAGTAATTTAGGACAGTTAGTGTTATTGCACTAACTGCCTTTAGAAAAAAAGCCCTACTGGGGCAACTGGCCCTAAACCCTCTACCCAAGTGCACAATGGCAAATGATTTCCTGTTCTTTGTCTTAAACCTGAGACACTGACACTTGAATCAGCTTGCACCTACCGCATTTTTCGCACTATAAGACGCACTTGTTTTCCACCAAAAGTGGGGGAAGATGTCAATGTAAAGAAAAAAAAAAGTAAACTTGCATACATCGTTCCCAATGTCTCCGCCGTTTGTGCTATCCCACCATCCACATTGTCCCCGCTGGCGCTGCTTCTTCCCCAGCTGCTCCTGCACACACCGTGCGTCGGCCATGCCCACTCTCTGAATGGAGCCTAGTGTTTGCGCAGATTTTTTTTCTTATGCCTTTGGGGAATGGGAGGGGTGAATGCCACATTGCCTTTGGGGAATGGGAGGGGGGATGCCACACTGCCTCTGGGGAATGGGAGTGGTGAATGCCACACTGCCTCTGGGGAATGGGAGGGGGAATGCCACACTGCCTATGGGGAAGGAGAGGGGGGAAATGCCAAACTGACTATATGGGATGGAGGAAATTCCACATTGCCTATGTGGAATGAGAGTGGGGAAATGCCACACTACCTATGGGGAATGAGAGGGGGGGAATGCCACACTTCCTATATGGGGAATGGGAGGGGCGATGCCACACTACCTGTATGGGAAATGGGAGGGGGAGACTGTCACACTGCCTATTTGAGGAATGGGAGGGGGGAGACTGCTACACTGCCTGTATGTGGGGGATTCTGTACCTTTTATTTGGTTCTTAGTGGGACAGTGTTTTAGCACAACACTTGGTTCAGAATATTTTTCTTCTTTATTCTAAGTATACAGTACGTCCTGCTCCAGATATAATACTTACACTTGGGTTATCCTCCGCCAGATGGCGCAATGCACTGCAGACATGCAAAAACAGGCTCCTCCCGACCCTTCATATACCCAGGGACCTCCCACAAATCCCCAGATTTCTCTGCAGTGCTGACTGCGAAGACATAAAGTATCACTCTCTCGCAGGTGAGCGGGGCTTTTACAGCCTGCAGCCCTGTTGGACTACTCCCACCCGTCCTATTTGTGATGTGCCTCCAAGCCTGGGCTGCTCTGGTCGGGTCAGGGTCGTGGCCCTGGCTTGGTGCGCTCTGCGTCACGGTTTGGCGTGGTGAAGACCGTCCTCCCCCTTCTGTCTGTAAGTGCTCTCGCGGGCGATTTTATATTACCTTTATCACACCTTGCGCATGGCTCTGACATTCCTGTTCCCCTTATGTCTTTCAGACCGTGAATTCCGGTGGCTTCTTCCGGCCCGACGTATCCCCCGGTTGAGACTATTAAATTTACTCCTACTTCCCCGCGGGTTATTGGGGCATCCAGGGTAGCTTACAGCGTCAATCCCTACTGGCCTATTGTGCCAATAAAATCACCATATGGAGGCATCCCAGGATATTGTGAAGCAGCGGTGACGATGCACGGGTCTGTGTTCCTTGTGCACAGCAAGCATTATCGGTTCTTCCCGCCCCTTCAGTGGCTGGGCCTGCACCTCGCCTCACTTCACCTACTCCCCCAAGCCTGAGTCTAACCCCCAATACAAGCGGGGATTCTCATCCTGATGTGGCTACTAGACTGGCCAGTGTTGAAAGATTGCTTGCTAGCTCATTAGCGCGAAAGCCCACCGCTAAGAGGTGGCATTTAACCCCTGATTCTGCTCTTTTCCCTTTGGAATCCGATGACTTGTTGCATCCTTATGGCCATCCTCCCTCGGACGAAGGGGAGCTGTTCTCTGACTCGGGGTCATATGACGAGGATTCAAGGGGTCATGACGAGTCTGGTTCCGAGCACTGGACCTCGGATGATATTGACAGACTGCTGGTTCAGATATTTGAAGTTTTGTCCATCTCTCCCCCTGTTGCGGCTCCCAGGCAAAGGGGTGAGCTTTTTCATACTGCTAAGGCTCGTCTGGAATTTCCTGAGCAAACCCATTTCAATAGCCTCGTGCTTAAAGAATGGGAACATCCCAGCAGACTGCCTTGGATTCCTAAGAGTGTGGATAGGAGGTATCCCTTCCCGGCTGACTTGGTTAAATGCTGGTCATCGCTCCCCGAGGTCGATGCTCCTATTCTAGGGTTGTCCAACACCTCTATTATGCACTCCCCTGACACTACTACACTACGGGACTCTGAGGGCCGGCGTATTGATCAATTGGCATGCCATGCCTTTGCATTTGGGGAAGCGACCCTGCTCCCGGTTTGCGCCTTAGCCATCACGGCGGTAGCGCTCAGGGCCATGGTCAGGAATGCACTCGATGGCACAGATGAGTTGCCACCTGATACTGTCAATGCACTGTCTAACTGTGATGTGTTTGTAAACTTTATCCTGTCTGCATCGGACGATGCTATAAGGATGTGTGCCAGATCTTCTGCCCTGGCGGTAGCTATACGCCGAGCGGTGTGGTTGCGACAGTGGGCTGCTGACAATGCCGCTAAGAAAGCCCTTACTGGGCTTCCATTTAAGGGGCTGCGCCTGTTTGGGGACCGTCTAGACCTCTTCGCCAAAGGAGGCAAGTTACCCCAGCGCAGGCGGCAGATTCAGCCCTGTCGAGGCCAGGGCACCCTTTCAATCCCTATGGGGCTAAACAGGGAAAAGGGGTATCCTTCGCTGGGTCCCGCGCAGATTCCTGGCACAGGAATAGAGGACGCCGTCCCGGTTCCTCCTGGGGGCCCAAGTCCAAAGCCCCTCCCAAGACCCCTCAGGCATGAGGGGGCACCCTCGCCCGTCAGGGTGGGGGGACGTATGCAGCACTTCGAGCATGTCTTGAGGCGCCACGTCTCAGACCGGTGGATTCAGGAGGTAGTGTCCTCTGGCTACAAGACAGAATTTGCTGTACGGTCCCCCACCAGATTCATTGGGTCCCGGATTCATCAAGACCCTGCCTCAGCTCAGGTCTTGTTGATGGCCGTGCAGGGTCTCCTGGATCTAGGGGTCATTTGCAAGGCCCCCTTAGGAGACAGGGGCATGGGGTTCTACTCCAACCTTTTCACAGTACCCAAGAAGGATGGGTCAGTCAGGCCCATTCTGGATTTAAAAAACCTCAACAAATTTGTCAAGAACAGGCACTTTCGCATGGAAACTCTGCGCTCGGCCATTGTCTCCCTGCGCCCAGGGGACTTCATGACGTCCGTAGACATCAAGGATGCTTACCTTCACGTCCCGGTGTTTCCAGGACACCAAAGGTTTCTCAGATTTGCACTGAAAGATCAGCATTACCAATTTGTGGCCTTGCCATTCGGCCTCACGTCGGCTCCCAGGGTGTTCACCAAGGTGCTGTCAGGGGTGATGTCCCCGATAAGGCTAAGGGGCATACGCGTGCTGCCCTACCTGGACGATATACTCATCACCTCTCGGTCTCTGCGGCAGGCAGAGTTGGACACTCAGCTGGTAGTGTCCACCCTGGAGTCCTTCGGCTGGGTGATCAATTACCCCAAGTCCTCTCTGTCCCCCTCCTCGGTGACTCCGTTCCTGGGAATGATTCTGGATACGGTTCAGTCACGGATATTCCTTCCTCAACAGAAGGTGGAAGCTCTGACTGCGCAGGCCAGGTTCCTGCTCTCGTGCCCACAGCCCTCCATCAGGCAGGGAATGCAGCTGGTGGGCCTGATGGTGGCGAGCTTCGAGGCAGTGCCCTTTGCTCAGTTCCATTTGAGACCTCTGCAGCTTCACCTTCTGTCAGTATGGGACAAGAACCCAGCGTCCTTGGACGGGGTTTGTGTGCTTCCCCCCTCGGTCAGACGGTCCCTTGCATGGTGGCTGGACCTCGGGAACTTGATAGAGGGCAGGTCCTTTCTGGCCCCTTCCTGGGAGACGGTCACAACGGATGCCAGTCTGTCAGGTTGGGGGGGATTCTGGAAGTACCTGCGCTTCCAGGGGATGTGGGGTCCTCAGGAGGCCCATTTACCCATCAACATTCTGGAATTGCGGGTTGGTACTGGAGCGGTTGACCCAACACCTGAGGGGTCTGTCGGTCCAGGTACGCTCAGACAACAGGACGGCGGTTGCCTACATCAACCATCAGGGAGGGACCCGGAGCAAGGGTGCCCTCCGGGAGGTGTCTCAGATTCTGACATGGGCGGAGGCCAATGTACAATGCATTTCGGCTGTTTACATTCCGGGGGAGGAGAATCTGCTTACAGATGCTCTGAGCAGGGGGACGTCCCGTCAGGGAGAGTGGTCCCTCTGCAACAGGGTATTCCAGTCCCTGTGTCACCGTTGGGGTCTACCGGATGTGGACCTGTTTGCGTCCCGCCACAACCACAAGCTCCCGGCCTTTGTGTCCCTGTCTCAGGATCCTCTGGCCTTGGCCACGGATGCCCTGTCCATGTCATGGAAGGAGTTTCGGCTCCTGTATGCATTTCCACCATTCCCCCTTCTGGGCAGGGTTCTGCGCAAGATTGCTCTGGAAGGGGTGCCTGTGATTCTAGTGGCCCCCAGGTGGCCAAGAAGAGTGTGGTTCGCAGACGTGGTTCAAATGGCAGTAGACCAGTACGATCTGCCAGGGGTGCCAGATCTGCTAACTCAGGGCTCCCTACGCCATCCCAATTTACAAACGCTGGCTTTGACGGCCTGGCTGCTGAAACCTCCATCTTGATGGAGAAGGTTTTGTCTGCCTCTGTGGTAGAGGTACTAGGGTGCAGGCTAGGAAGAAGACTTCTGCTGCTATCTATTATAGAGTATGGCGTACCTACATTGACTGGTGTGAGTCTAGGTCTCTTCCCTGTAGGGAGTTCTCTGTCCCTAGGGTTCTGGAGTTCTTACAGCATGGTTTGGAGTTAGGTCTAAAACTCAGTACTCTGAAGGGTCAGGTTTCTGCCCTGTCCGTCTTCTTTCAGAAGTCCTTTGCTCAACATAATTTTTTTAAGACCTTCTTTCAGGGGGTCACTCATGCGCGTCCCCCTCGTAAACCTGTGGTCCCCGTTTGGGACTTAAACTTGGTTTTGTCTGCCTTGCAGGGTGCTCCCTTTGAGCCTATTCACAATGCTGCTCTGGCTGTGCTTACTCTCAAGGTTGTCTTTTTGGTGGGCATAACTTCGGTTAGACGTGTGTCGGAGCTGGCTGCGCTATCCATTCAGCCTCCGTACTATGAGAAGCACCAGGACAAGGTGGTGTTCCGCTTCAAGCCGGATTTTCTGCCTAAGGTTGTGTCTGCCTTTCATTTGAATCAGGACATTGTTCTTCCTTCATTGTGTCCCAATCCTAGTAATGACAAGGAAAGAGTTCTGCATTCCTTGGATGTGGTCAGGTGCCTGAAGTATTACCTGGTTGTCACTGCGGCTTTCAGGAAGACTGATTCTCTCTTCGTTGTGCCTTCTGGGCCTAGGAGGGGTTTGGCTCCTGCCAAGTCTACTATCAGTAAATGGATCCGTCAGGCCGTGATTCAGGCCTATTCTGCTAAGGGGAAGAATCCTCCCTTCCGTCTTACTGCTCATTCTACTCGTGCTATTGGGGCCTCCTGGGCCTTCCAGCACCAGGCTTCTGTTGAACAAGTTTGCAAGGCCGCTACTTGGTCTTCTGTTCACACCTTTTCAAAGTTTTACAAGGTTGATGTTCGGGCCTCAGCTGATGCTGTGTTTGGTTGCAAGGTTTTGCAGGCGGCAGTAGTTTAAGCTGCGTGCTGTTGCCTTTTTGTTGGGGATCCCACCCTACTTTTATGGACACTGCTATTGGATGTCCCAAGTGTAAGTATTATATCCGGAGCAGGACGTACTGTATACATGGAATAATACAATTCTGTGAAGTACTCACCTGTAGAATTGGTATTATACGTATACAGTACGTCCTGCTCCACCCCACCCTGGTTTTTGCATTATTCCCACCCGTTCCATTATTAATGTGCCTCCCAGCCTTGGCTGCGCTGGTTGGGTGATGGTAGGCAGCACCGCTGTTAGGTGCTTAGGAGCGCTGCTCCACCGCAATCCCCCACCAAAGGGTAGGCGGTTCAGGCTTATGGTGAGCCTCTATGTGATGCCCCTCCCGCACTATTGCCCCTTGCCCCTGCCTATCGGTGGGCCCTATGTTAAGTGGCCGCTGTCCTCCCTCATTCTCCTTGTAGCCTTCGGGGGGAAAGAGGGTGTGTGTGTGTGTGTGTCTGTATGCAATGTATAACGTTTATTGGCCTTGTGCTTTATTTCATTCTGTTTTTGTGTCAGCCTCCGCGCTGACTTGCTTTACTATGTCTGTACTTAAATTTGCTGCCGCCGCCGCCGCGCGCCTTTTGTCACTATGTTCCGTGCTTGGCGGCGGTGTTACCTCAGGCGCCGTCGCGCCGTCATTGGCTGCTTGTCACGTGTTAGCTTTGCGCTCTTCGGGGGAGCGGGGCCCGTCCCTGCCATCACTGCTGGTGCCGGCCCGCCCCTCGAGGTATGCCGACTCCATTTTGTCTGCTTGGTCGGCTTATGCGTGACGGACCTCTACCTACCGCGGTCCGTAAGTGCCCTAGCGGGCAGCTTTATTACCACCTTTTTATTACTGTCTGCTTACGGCCCCCTTTTATTATGTCTTTCAGACGGGCGAATCCATTGGCTTCTCCCGGCCCTCTATTAGTTGGTTAACTTGTGAGGCCTAGTGTAATTACTCCCTCTTCCCTAGCAGGTTATTGGGGCATCCAGGGTTGCTGCATAGCGTTAATCCCTATCTGCCTATAGTGCCGCTATAATCACCATATGGAGGCATCTAAGGATAATGTGACCGGGGTTCCTTCGGGAGAAGCCCGGCTGTGTGTAGCGTGTGGGGAGTCTCATGTTGACGCTGACAAGGCATGGGTCTGCGTACCATGTGCTGAGCAGGTGCTTGCGCTGCAATCTGGCCGTCCAGTGGCTGAGCCTGCACCACGTTTCACTTCATTTACCCCTCCAAGCTTAAATCTCACTCCTACTGAGTTGCATACAAGTGGGGATTCTCAGCCTGATGTGTCTTCTAGACTGGCTAATGTTGAGAAGTTAATTGCTAATACCTTGGCGCGTAAGGCCCCTGCAAAAAAGCGGCACTTAACGCCTAATTCTTAGTATACAGTACGTCCTGCTCCAGATATAATACTTACACTTGGGTTATCCTCCACCAGATGGCGCTGCACTGCAGAGACATGGAAAAACAGGCTCCTCCCGTCCCTTCAAATACCCAGGGACCTCCCACAAATCCCCAGATTTCTCTGCAGTGCTGACTGCGAAGACATGATGTGTCACTCTCTCGCAGGTGAGCGGGGCTATTAAAGCCTGTGGCCCTGTTGGACTACTCCCATCCTCTTCGTGATGTGCCTCCCAGCCTGGGCTGCGCTGGTCGGGTGAAGGTAGGCAGCACTACGTGTGCTTATGGAGCCATGCTCCTCCGCAGTCCCCCACCAAAGGGTAGGCGGTTTAGGCTGATGGTGAGCCTCTTGTGGATGCCCCTCCCTTGCTATTGCCCCATGCCCCGTGTAGCGGTGGACCCTGTTCAAAGGGTCGCCATTCTCCCTTGTTCCCTCCGTTATTCGGGGGGAAAGAAAGGGGGGGGGTGTGGTGGTCTTGTGTATTCAGTACACGTTACAGCCTTAGTATTGTCCTTGACTCATACACCTGGTGTCAGAGCTGCGCTGTCTTTATTTCTATCGCCCGCTGCCGCGCGATTATCTTGCCCTTATTGGATGGGCGCGCGAACAGACGGCGCCTCAGACGCTGCAGCGTTTTCATTGGTATACGTTGTTGGGCGCATCTGGAAGTAATCCCCATTTTTACTTCTATAGTGTGTCATTCACTTTACTGTCTGCGCTGACTATTGTCTTCAGAGCTTCGCGCTCTTCGGGGGGGGGGGGCGGAGACCTGGCTTGGCGCGCTCCGCGTCACAGCCCACTCTGGCCCGCCCTTCGAGGTCCGCTTGGCGCCATTTCGATGCTCATCGCGCGCAGGTGGTAACGGTCCTCCTCCTCCCTCGATCTGTAAGTGCCCTCGCGGGCGATTTTCATTTGTCTTGCTTACTGCGCATGGCTCTGACATCCCTATTCCCATTATGTCTTTCAGACAGTCTAATCCAGTGGCTTCTCCTGGCCCGGTGTAATTCCCAGTTGGACCTAGTATAATTACTCCCACTTCCCTGCGGGTCTTTGGGGCATCCAGGGTAGCTTATAGCGTCAATCTCTACTGGCCTATTGTGCCCATTAATCACCATATGGAGGCATCCCAGGATATTGTAAACGGGGTTCCCTCGGGAGAAGCCCGGCTGTGTGTAGCTTGTGGGGTCTCATCTATCAATGGTGACAATGCTCTGGTCTGCGTCCCTTGTGCACAGCAGGCACTAATGGTACTTCCCGCCCCTTCTGGGGCTGGGTCTGTCAGGTTGGTTTTGGAGCGGTCGACCGATCACCTGCAGGGTCTGTCTGTGCAGGTGCGCTCAGACAACAGGACAGCGGTTGCCTACATCAACCATCAGGGAGGGACCCGGAGCAAGGTTGCCCTCCAGGAAGTGTCGCGGATTCTGACATGGGCGGAGGCCAATGTTCAATGCATCTCGGCTGTTTACATCCCGGGGGTAGAGAATCTTCTAGCAGACTCACTGAGCAGGGGGACTTCCCGTCAGGGGGAGTGGTCCCTCTGCAACAGGGTATTCCAGTCCCTGTGTTACCGGTGGGGCCTACTCACTCAGGGCTCCTTACGCCATCCCAGTTTACAAACTCTGGCTTTGACGGCCTGGCTGCTGAAACCTCCATCTTGATGGAGAAAGGCGTGTCCGCCTCAGTGGTGGATACCATGGTACGAGCTAGGAAGAAAACTTCTTCTGCCATCTATTATAGGGTATGGCGTTCCTACATTGACTGGTGTGAGTCTAGGTCTCTCCCCTGCAGGGAATTCTTAATCCCTAGAATTCTGGGGTTTTTACAACATGGATTGGAGTTGGGTTTAAAACTCAGTACTCTGAAGGGTCAGGTTTCTTCCCTGTCTTCTTTCAGAAGTCTTTTGCACAGCATCCCTTGGTTAAGACCTTCTTTCAGGGGGTCACTCACGTGCATCCCCCACGTAAACCTACGGTCCCTGTTTGGGAGTTGAACCTGGTTTTGTCTGCCTTACAGGGTGCTCCCTTTGAGCCTATTCAGGATGCTGCTCTGGCTGTACTTACCCTCAAAGTTGTTTTTCTGGTGGCTATTACTTCGGTCAGGCGTGTGTCTGAGCTGGCGGCTCTGTCTATTCAGCCCCCATACTACGAGAGACACCAGGACAAGGTGGTGTTCCGCTTTAAGCCAGATTTTCTGCCAAAGGTGGTGTCTGCCTTTCATTTGAATCAGGATATTGTTCTTCCTTCTTTGTGTCCTAATCCTAGCAACGCTAAGGAAAGGGTTTTGCATTCATTGGATGTGGTCAGGTGTCTGAAGTACTACCTGGTAGTCACTGCGGCTTTCAGGAAGACTGATGCTCTTTTTGTGGTCCCTTCTGGTCCTAGGAAGGGTTTGGCTCCTGCCAAGTCTACTATTAGCAAATGGATTCGTCAGGCTGTGATTCAGGCCTATTCTGCTAAGGGGAAGAATCCTCCCTTCCGCCTTACTGCTCATTCTACTCGTGCTATTGGTGCCTCTTGGGCCTTCCAGCACGTCGTCCCATGCCTTTGCATGTGTGGGTATAGCAAAGTGGTGCACCGCACACAATCTACATTACTGTGCTACACTGCAAAAGGCACATATATAACAAAAGAAATGGGCTCATGGGACATAACCCAGAAAGCCAAAAGCAGGAGCACCAATTCAATCAATTAAAAATAAAAAATAAAATACCATTTATTGAGAATCACATGAATCCAAACGATACATGAACACACAATACACAATACAAACACATTAAAAATACTGTGTATCCCCAAAATACATCCAGTGCTGTATGCACAGCAACAAATATCTGGGTAACTCCTACAATATCAATACGTGTAAATTTAGTCTAGAATTTATTAATTTTTAATTTTTGTGCCGGCACAAAAACACCCACCTCCTCTGCCCCTTAAAGAGGGGAGAAAAAATATGAGAGGAGGGGGGGGGGGGGGAGGGGGAAATAAAAGAGCCCCTACTAACTATTAAGATATATTAAAGTGACAATGCTTATTAAGTATAACAACAATAACCATAAATATTATATGATCTCACAAACAATTATTCAATTCATCAATGTGTACACAAAAACCTATAATACAAGTGAATATATAGATATATAGAGGTAATATAAACAGTGTTAACAGAAGAGCAGTGTTTTGAAGCAGTGCTTAGGATGTAAGCAGGGCTTCAAGACAGTGCTAAGAAACTAACAATCAAAATACTGGTCATAAATACAAATACCAAAATGCAGGAAAACATAATAAAATAGACCCACACAATCACCAAGGCAGATGAGGAGGCAAAGAAAATATAATACTTAGCCGGACAACAAGGTATAACACGTGAGGTAAGGAGTGGGGGATAAACAGCAGGGACACCTTCGAACGCGGCCGCCCGTGCCGCTTCACCCAGTTAGTAGGGGCTCTTTTATTTCCCCCTCCCCCCCCCCCCTCCTCTCATATTTTTTCTCCCCTCTTTAAGGGGCAGAGGAGGTGGGTGTTTTTGTGCCGGCACAAAAATTAAAAATTAATAAATTCTAGACTAAATTTACACGTATTGATATTGTAGGAGTTACCCAGATATTTGTTGCTGTGCATACAGCACTGGATGTATTTTGGGGATACACAGTATTTTTAATGTGTTTGTATTGTGTATTGTGTGTTCATGTATCGTTTGGATTCATGTGATTCTCAATAAATGGTATTTTATTTTTTATTTTTAATTGATTGAATTGGTGCTCCTGCTTTTGGGTTTCTGGGTTATGTCCCATGAGCCCATTTCTTTTGTTATATATTTGCATGTGTGGGGACGGCGCTGCGCCCGGTCTGTGCTTTTGCCATTACCGCTGTGGCCATTAGGACCCTGATCAGAAGTATACGTGATAGTGCCCCTGATGATTTGCCTTGTGAGGTGTTTAATGCACTCTCCAGCTGTGATGTTTTTGTAAATTTTGTCCTCTCTGCCTTGGATGACACCATTAGAATGTGTGCCAGGACATCTACCCTTGTGGTGGCTATACGCCACTCGGTTTGGCTACGCCAGTGGGCTGCTGACGACGCTGCCAAGAAGGCCCTCACTGGTTTTCCCTTCAAAGGACTACGCCTGTTTGGGGACCGCCTGGACCTGTTTGCTAAGGGAGGTAGGTTACCCCAGCGCAGGCGGCAGTCTCGGCCCTTTCGGGGTCAGGGCTCCTTCTCCTCCCCCTACCGTGGTGCTAGACAAGGGAGGGGGGTTTCCTTTACTGGGGCCTGGGGAGATTTCTGGGGTAGGGGCAGAGGACGTGGACGTCCTGGCTCCTCCTGGGGCCCCAAGGCTAAATCCTCTCCCAAGCCCCCTCAGGCATGATGGGGTGCCCTCACCCATCCGGGTGGGGGGGACAGCTTCAGCACTTCGCTCACGTCTGGAGGCTTCATGTCTCAGACCGGTGGATTCAGTCCTCCGGTTACAAGATAGAGTTTGCTGCCTGGCCGCCCCCAAGATTCATCAGATCCCGGATTCCTCAGGACCCTGTGTTAGCTCAGGAGCTAGTGCAGGCAGTGCAAGGCCTCCTGGAGCTGGGGGTCATCTTCAAGGTCCCTTTAAGAGAAAAAGTCAAGGGCTTCTATTCCAACCTATTCACAGTACCCAAAAAAGATGGGTCGCTCAGGCCCATCCTGGACTTGATGGTCCTCAACTTCATATTCCTGTATTTCCAGGTCATCAAAGGTTCCTCAGGTTCGCTCTGGAGGATAAACACTACCAGTTTGTGGCTTTGCCCTTTGGTCTCACCTCAGCTCCCAGGGTGTTCACCAAGGTGCTGGCTGGCGTGATGTCTCTGCTCAGGTATCAGGGCGTCCGCGTGCTGCCTTATCTGGACAACATTCTCATCACCTCCCAATCTCTACATCAGGCAGAATTGGACACTCAGCTGGTGGTGTCCACCCTGGAGTAATTTCACATGTCTTTATTCTTGTGTCAGCCACCGCGCTCACTTGTCTTTATTGATTTTAAATTTACCGCCGCCGCTGACTTAGTTCCGCGCTTGGCGGCGGCATTACCTCAGGCGCTAGTGCACCATCATTAGCTGTTGGCCTTCTGGCTTTGCGCTCTTCGGGGGGGCGGGGCCCATCTTTGGCGCCTTCCGCGTCATCGCTGTTACTGGCCCGCCCCTCGAGGTATACCGACACCATCTTTTTCTGACTTTGTTGGCTTATGTGCGACGGACTCCTACCTACCGTGGTCCGTAAGTGCCCTCACGGGCGGCTTTATCTGCTTCACTTTTGTTACGATGTACTTAAGGTCTGGTCTGCTTATGTCTTTCAGGTGGGACGAACCCTTCTTGGCTTCTCCCGGCCCTGCTTTTAGTATATTACTTGTAGGCCTTGTAAAAAGTATACTCCCAAGTCCCTAGCGGGTTATTGGGGCATCCAGGGTTGCTATATAGCGTTATTCCCTATCGGCGTATAGCGCCGCTATAATCACCATATGGTGGCATCTCAAGATAATGTTACCGGAGTCCCTTTTGGACAAGACCGGCTGTGTGTAGCGTGTGGGCAGCCTCATGCTGACGTTGACAAGGCACGGGTCTGTGTACCCTGTGCTGAGCAGGTGCTTGCATTGCAATCTGGTCTGCCAGTGGCTGCACCTCGTTTCACTTCACCTACTCCCCCAAGCTTAAATCTCACTCCTACTGAGTTGCATACTAGTGGGGATTCTCAGCCTGATGTGTCTTCTAGACTGGCTACTGTTGAACAGATTATTGCTAAGTCCTTAGCGCGTAAGGCCCCTGCTAAGAAGCGGCACTTGACGCCTAATGTCACTGTTTTCCCTATGGGAACTGAGGAGTTTATGAATCTGTGTGGCTATACCCCGTCTGATGAAGGGGAGCTCTTTTCTGATTCAGGCTCATCTGATGAGAGACCAAGGGGTCATGACGATTCTGGCTCTGACCCCTGGGCCTTGGATGACACTGACAGATTATTGACCCAGATTTTTGAGGTTCTGTTTATCTCTCTCCCTGTTGAGGCTCCCAGGCAAAGAGGGGAGCTTTTCCATACAGCAAAATCACGTTTGGAATTTCCAGAGCAGGCACATTTCCATAACCTTGTGCTCAAGCAATGGGAGCGACCCAGTAAACTTCCCGGGGCTCCAAAGAGTTGGGATAGGAAGTATCCCTTTCCTGCTGAGGTGGTTAAATGTTGGTCATCCCCCCCCCCCCCCCCCCGAGGTGGATGCCCCAATCCTAGGGCTATCTAACACCTCTGTCATGCATTCCCCTGATTCTACTACCCTGCGGGATGCTGAGGACTGGCGCATTGACCAGCTGGCATCCCACACCTTTGCATGTGCGGGGACGGCGCTGCGCCCGGTCTGTGCCTCAGCCATTACTGCTGTGGCCACTAGAACCCTTATCAGAAATATGCTTGTGCCCCTGATGATCTGCCTTGTGAGGTGTTTAATGCACTCTCCAGTTGTGATGTTTTTGTAAATTTTGTCCTATCAGCATTGGATGACACCATCAGAATGTGTGCCAGAACTTCTGCCCTCGTGGTGGCTATACGCCGCTCGGTTTGGCTACGCCAGTGGGCTGCTGACGATGCTGCCAAGAAGGCCCTCACTGGTTTTCCCTTTAAAGGACATGGCTTCATGTCTTAGACCGGTGGATTCAGGAGGTAGTGTCATCCGGTTGCAAGTTGGAGTTTCCTGGCGATCCCCCTCCAAGATTCATCAGATCCCGGATTCCTCAGGACCCTGTGTCAGCTCAGGAGCTAGTGCAAGCAGTGCAAGGCCTCCTGGAGCTGGGGGTCATCTGCCAGGTCTCTTTAAGAGAAAAAGGCAAGGGCTTTTATTTCAACCTATTCACAGTACCCAAAAAGGATGGTTCTGTCAGGCCCATCCTGGACTTAAAGATTCTCAACAAGTTTGTCAGGGGCAGGCGCTTTCGCATGGAGACTCTGCGCTCTGCCATCAGTTCCCTGCGCCAAGGGGATTTCATGACTTCTGTGGACATCAAAGATGCTTACCTTCATATTCCTGTGTTCCCAGGTCATCAAAGGTTCCTCAGGTTCACTCTGATGGATCAACATTACCAATTTGTGGCCTTGCCCTTCGGCCTCACTTCAGCTCCCAGGGTGTTCACCAAGGTGCTGGCTGGCGTGATGTCTCTACTCAGATGTCAGGGCGTCCGCGTGCTTCCCTATCTGGACGACATCCTCATCACTTCCCAGTCTCTACATCAGGCAGAGTTGGATACTCAGCTGGTGGTGTCCACTCTGGAGTCATTTGGATGGGTGATCAACCACCCCAAGTCTTCACTGTCCCCTTCCTTGGTAACTCCATTCCTAGGAATGAATCTGGATACAGTTCAGGCAAGGATCTTCCTTCCTCAGCAGAAGATGGACAGTCTGATTGCAAAGGCTCAGTCCCTACTAGCTTATCCCCATCCCTCCATCAGGCAGGGAATGCAGCTGGTGGGCCTGATGGTGCAGCTGGTGGGCGTGCTTCGAAGCGGTCCCTTATGCTCAGTTCCACTTGAGGCCTCTGCAACTTCACCTATTGTCTGTATGGGACAAGGACCCAGCGTCCCTGGACAGGGTCTGTGTGCTCTCCCCCTTGGTCAGGAGGTCCCTCTTGTGGTGCATGGACTCAAGGAACCTGTTGGGGGGCAGATCCTTTCTTGCCCCTTCCTGGGAGACGGTCACCACGGATGCCAGTCTGTCAGGTTGGGGGGGTTTCTGGAAGTCCCTGCTGTTCCAGGGGAGTTGGGGCCCTCAGGAGGCCCACACTCCTATCAATGTCTTGGAGCTGCGAGCGATCAGGTTAGTTCTGGCTCGCTTGACTACTCATCTTCAGGGCCTGCCTGTTCAGGTGCGCTCGGACAACCAGACGGCATTTGCCTACATCAATCATCAGGGAGGGACCCGGAGCAAGAGGGCCCTCCAGGAAGCGTCTCTGATCCTGACTTGGGCGGGGGCCAATGTCCCCTGCATTTCAGCTGTGTACATCCCGGGGGTGGAAAATCGCCTGGTGGACTCTCTGAGCAGGGGGACCTCTTGCCAGGGAGAATGGTCCCTATGCAGCAGGGTGTTTCAATCTCTGTGTCACCGTTGGAGCCAACCAGATGTGGATCTGTTTGCGTCCCGCCACAATCATAAGCTTCCAGCTTTTGTCTCTCTGTCCAGGGATCCTCTGGCCCTGACCTCGGATGCGCTAGCAATGTCATGGAAGGACTTTCAGTTCCTGTATGTCTTCCCCCCAATTCCCCTGCTGGGCAGGGTTCTGCGCAAGATTGTTCTGGAAGGGGTGCCAGCAATTCTGGTGGCCCCCAGGTGGCCAAGAAGAGTGTGGTTCGCAGACCTGGTACAGCTGGCAGTAGATCAGTACGATCTGCCCTTGGTGCCAGATCTGCTCACTCAGGGCTCACTACGCCATCCCAATTTACAAACTCTGGCTTTGACGGCTTGGCTGCTGAAACCTCCATCTTGATGGAGAAGGGGCTGTCTTCCTCAGTTGTAGATACTTTGATTAAAGCTTGGAAGAAGTCTTCCTCTTCCATTTATTACAGGGTTTGGCGTGCCTACATTGACTGGTGTGAGTCTAAGTCTCTTCCCTGTCGTGTCTTCTCTATTCCCAGGATTCTGAGTTCCTGCAGCATGGGTTGGAGATGGGACTACAACTCAGTACTCTGAAGGGTCAGGTTTCTGCCCTGGCTATCTTTTTCCAGAAGCCCTTTGCTCAGCACCCTCTGATCAGGACTTTTTTCCAGGGGGTCACTCATGTGCGTCCCCCACGTAAACCTATGGTGCCTGTTTGGGATTTGAACTTGGTTCTGTCAGCCTTGCAGGGTGCTCCTTTTGAACCTGTGCAGGATGCTGCCTTGGCCATTCTTACGCTCAAGGTTGTGTTTCTGGTGGCTATCACTTCTGTCAGGCGTGTGTCTGAGTTGGCTGAGCTGTCCGTTCAGCCCTCCTACTATAAGAGGCACCAGGACAAGGTGGTGTTTCGTTTCAAACCTGATTTTCTGCCTAAGGTAGTGTCTGCTTTTCATTTGAATCAGGATATTGTTCTTCCTTCTTTGTGCCCTAATCCTAGCAATGCTAAGGAGAGGGTTTTGCACTCTTTGGATGTGGTTAGGTGTCTGAAGTGGCTACTGCACCTTTCAGGAAAACTGATGCTCTTTTTGTGGTCCCTTCTGGTCCTAGGAAGGGTTTTGGCTCCTGCCAAGTCTACTATCAGCAAGTGGATTCGTCAGGCTGTGTTTCAGGCCTACTCTGCTAAGGGGAAGAATCCTCCCTTCCGCCTTACTGCTAATTACACTCTTGGGCTTTTCAGCACCAGGCTTCTGTTGAACAAGTTTGCAAGGCCGCTACTTGGTCTTCTGTTCATACCTTTTCAAAGTTTTACAAGGTTGATGTTAGGGCCTCAGCTGATGCTGTTTTTGGCCGTAAGGTTCTGCAGGCGGCAGTGGTTTAAAATGCCTGCTGCTGATTTTCTTGGGGATCCCACCCTACTTTATGGACACTGCTATTGGATGTCCCAACTGTAAGTATTAGATTTGTATCAGGACGTTCTGTATACTAAGAATAATACAATTCTGTGATTACTCACCTGTAGAATTGGTATTATGAGTATACAGTACGTCCTGCTCCAACCCACCCTTGGTTTGCATTTTCTTGGATCCCCTGTATGGTGATTGTTATCATTGTTATAGTTGATAGTTTGGATTGTTTAATTCTCCCGGCTTCTCCTTAACTGCTTTTCAATGCTGGGGATTTGTGGGAGGTCCCTGGGTATTTGAGGGTCTGGGAGGAGCCTATTTTCGATGTCTCTGCAGTCCAGCGCCATCTGGCGGAGTATATCCCAACTGTAAGTATTAGATTTGGAGCAGGACGTACTGTATACTCATAATACCAGGTGAGTAATCACAGAATTGTATTTTTCTGGTGGTGCAAAACCTTTGGAATATGGGGGTAGTTTGTCCGGTTCCCCCCACAGAGAGAGGTCTGGGTTACTTTTCCAACCTCTTTACGGTGCCCAAAAAAGTTGGCTCCATAAGGCGCATTTTGGACTTGAAAACTCTCAACTCTCAACCGGTTCATCAGAACCAGGAAATTTCGCATGGAGACTCTGCGTTCTGCTGTCAACTCACTGTGTCCGGGGGGCTTTATGACCTCAATAGTTATCAAGGATGCTTACCTTCATGTGCCGGTTTTCCCGGGACTCCAGAGGTTCCTCAGGTTCGTGGTAGGCAACCAGCACTACCAGTTTGTGGCTCTTCCATTCGGGCTGAATTCGGCGCCCAGGGCGTTCACCAAGGTATTGGCGGGCGTGATGGCCCTTCTCAGAGTCCAGGGCATTCGCATATTGCCTTACCTGGACGACCTTCTCATTACATCATCCTCTCTCCACCAGATGGAGCTGGACACCAGGACGGTGGTCTCGACGCTGGAGAGGTTCGGGTGGGTAATCATTTACCCCTAGTCCTCTCTATCCCCGTCAAGGGTGGCTTCGTTCCTGCACATGACTCTGGATACCTTTCAGACCAGGGTGTTCCTACCCCAGCCGAAGGTGGACGTTCTTCAGGCATTAATTCGCCTTCTTCTGAGGCTGGTAGGTTTGATGGTGGCTTGCTTCGAGGCAGTGCCATTTGCTCAGTTTCACATGAGACCCCTTCAGCTCCATCTTCTGTCCTCTGTCTCTGGATCAGATTTGTGTTCTGTCCCCTCTTGTCCGGCGGTCCTGCCGATGGTGGATGGACCAGAGGAATCTCCTGGGGGGCAGGTCCTTTCTTGCGCCCTGTTGGGAGACGGTCACCACGGATGCCAGTCTGTCGGGCTGAGGGCGGTTCGGTTGGTGTTGTTGCCCCTGACACATCACCTTCAGGGCTTACCAGTTCAGGTTCGCTCCGACAATCGGACAGTGGTTGCTTACCAAGGAGGGACTCGCAGCAGGAGTGCCCTCCGGGAGGTGTCTCTGATTCTTACTTGGGCCGAGAGCAATGTTCCGTGCATCTCGGTGGTCTACATTCCAGGGGTGGAGAACCTGGAAGGGGACTCCCTGAGCAGGGAGACCTCTGGCTGGGGGGGCGGATCTGATCACACAAGGTCAGCTTTGTGACCCCAATTTACAAACGCTGGCCTTGATGGCGTGGCTGCTGAAACCTTCATCTTAAAGGAACAGGTTTTGTCTGAAGCTGTTGTCCAGACTCTTGTCAGGGCTAGGAAGAAATCTTCCTCTAATATCTATTACAGGACCTGGCGGACCTACATTGACTGGTGTGAGGCTAGGGCCTTTCCTTGTCGGGTGTTTTCCGGTTCTCGGATTTTGGAGTTTCATCTTGGTCTGGACATGGGTTTTTCAATTTAGCACCCTTAAGGGGCATGTGTCCGCTCTGGCGTTTTTCTTTCAGAGATTTTTAGCTCTTCATCCTTTGGGTAAGACCTTTTTTTGAGGGGGTCACTCATGTGTGCTCTCCTCGCAAACCCATGTTGCCTGTTTGGGATTTAAATTTGGTGTTGTCGGCCCTTCAGGGTCCTCCCTTTGTAACAGTGCAGGATGCTGCACTATCCATTTTTACCTTCAAAGTTGCCTTTTTGGTGGCTATCACATCTGTTCGACGTGTTTATGTGTTGGCGGCTCTGTCTATTCAGGCCCCCTACTTTGAGAGACATCAGGACAAGATGGTTTTCTGCTTTAAACCAGACTTCCTGCCAAGGGTTGTCTCTGCTTTTCACCGCAATCAGGACATTGTGCTTCCTTCATTGTGTCCTAAACCTAGCAATGACAAGGAGAGGGCCTTGCACTCTCTGGACATCGTTAGATGTGTAAAGTACTATCTGGTGGCTACTTCACCATTCCGGTAGACGGACGCCTTTTTTTGTGGTGCCCTCTGGGCCCAAGAAGGGTTTGGCGCCAGCCAAGTCTACCATTAGTAAATGGATACATCAGGCCATTGTTGGGGCCTATTCCGCTAAGCGGAGGAGTCCCCCTTTTCAGATGACTGCTCTTTCTGCTCGTGCTGTTGGGGCTTCCTGGGCGTTTCAGCTCCAGGCCTCCGTTGAACAAGTTTGTAAGGCTGCTACTTGGTCTTCTGTTCATACTTTTTCCAAGTTTTATAAGGTTGATGTGCGGGCCTCAGCGGAGGCTGTTTTTGTCCGCAAGGTTCTGCAAGCTGCAGTGGTTTAATTTTGTGCATTATTGCCTTTTTGGGATCCCCACCCTTGATGGACACTGCTATTGGATGTTCCACATGTCATGAATATTGGAAGCGGGGTGTGTGACATACTTGGAATAAAACCATTTAGTGGTTACTCACCTGTAAAATGGGTATTATAAGTATGACACACACCCCGCTTCATCCCGCCCTTATTGTATTTTGGATCCTTTATATGGTGAACCTTTTATTGTTTAAAGATTTTGCAATTGGCTCTTCCTGGTCCCCTTACTGCTTTCCTATACTGGGGAATGTGTGGGAGGTCCCAGGTATTTATGGACCGGGAGGGGCTTCTTTTTTTCTAGTCATCCCTACAGAAGTTTGCCCTCTACTGGTCATAACCCACATGTCATGAATATTGGAAGCGGGGTGTGTGACATACTTATAATACTCATATTCTAAGTATGTCACACACCCCGCTTCAAGATATTCATAACGTGTGGGTATATACTGACCTGAAGAGGGTGATCTGCAGAGATGATTGGAGGAAAGAAAGCCCCTCCCAGTCCATAAATACCTGGGACCTCCCACTCATTACCCAGTCTTCATCTCTGCAGACGGCGAGCAAGCAGCAGATGATGTCTCCTCTTTGCACAGGGGGATTTTAAGGTAGCCGGGTCTACTCCCGGCCAATATTTTTTATTTCCGTTCAGACTCTTTATTTCCTATGAATACCATATATATATATTTGAATGCCTCCCAGTCTTGACTGCTGTCCGAGCGAGGGTATAATAGCACCACAGATGCTCAGGAGCTATGCTCCGCCGCAAGACCCTATTAAGAGGGTAGGCGGTTATACCGGGTTGGTGACCCCGGTTTGGGATGCCCTGTCCATAAGAATAATTTTTTCCCCTATTTGGCCTATCCCCACATTATTAGCTTGTTTGGGGGCCCTATCCTCTGATTTTGGTGTTATTCATGACGTGGGGCGTCTAGTAATCCTTTTATTTATGTTTGCATTGTTTAATGTTGTCTGTGGTATGAATGATTCATTTTTCTGTCACTTTTCTGTCACCCTTTTTTCCTTGCCAGACACCGCGGCCGCCATTGCCGCCGCGGTGCTGGTTTTTACCTCAGAAGAGCTGAGGGGAGTTTTCTCCCCTCACGCTCTTCTGTGTGGGGGCGGGGCCGGGCCTTCTGCGTGAGGCCGCGGCCCGCGCCCTTTATGTTCTGAGACTATTGTAGCGTGGCTCGAGTGGTGAGCGGCTCCGCATGCATTGCGGGCCGCTACCGGCTCTTCTTTATTATGCGCCCGGTGCCGCGGGTCCCTGCGGCACCGGCGCGCGCGTTTTCATAATGGAGGGAAGCTTCCCCTCATGACTTAGCTGTGGGGGCGGGACCGGACTCGCGTCGCGTCGCCGCGGCCCGCCCCCTCTAGTCACCGGCACTGCTGAGGAACTTGTTCCTCATGCCCGTTTGCGAGGGGGGGGGGCGTAGCCTTTCAGCGCGCGGTCCGCGCTGACCACGCCCCCCTTCTTAGTCTCCCACTCTGCTCTGAGTTACCTCAGGCAGAGGACGCAGCGCTTCTGACACCTGCAGGCTCCGTGAGTGGCCCTGCGGGCCCTTTTTTATTTACACACTTGATTATATTTATATATATATATATATATATATATATATATACAATATATATAAGGATTTGAGACTCGTACTGTCTTTCTGTGTTTTTTAGGCTTCTCCCGGTCCTAGGGTACCTGGGTACTTTTACTATTATTTTTACAAATCCTCCCACTTGGACACTATAAGGGCATCCCGGGTTGCTTAATAGCGTAATTCCCTCACTCATAGCGACTTACTCAAGTTCACCTTATGGAGGCATCACTGGATTCCGGGTTTCCCTCGGGACAATCCCGCAAGTGCATGGGCTGTGGGGTATCCCTAACATGGGATGATTTTTTCCTATGTATAGCATGTGCACAGCAGACTATTACACGGCAGTCCGGACCCCAGGCTTCTGGGTCAGTGCCGCCGGCCTCATCCTCTCCCCCTCCCTTTTTGACCCGTGCCCCGTGTGATGTTGTCACGGGGGGGGGGGGGGGGGCAGTCGCAATCTGATGTATGTGCCATGTGATGTATTGAAAAGTTTATTTCTTCTGCGGTTGCCAAGAAAGCACCGGCACAGGAAGCATTTATCGCCGGTTAATCATTTTGAATATGATGATGATGCGGATGGCCTGGATTGGTCAGATTATTCCCCTCTTGAAGAAGGGGAGTTATGTGAGGATTCAGATATTTCTGATGATCAGCAAATTGTTGGCACTGATTCCGATCGGAGGTCAGGGATTTCCTTGGACACTCCTAATGTTCTGACTCAGATGTTTGAGGTTCTGGCTATCTCGCCTCCTGCGGAGGTTCCTCAACAGCAAGGTGAGTTTTATGACGAATCCAGGCCGCGCTTGGAATTTCCTAATCAAAAGCATTTTGATAATATTATTTCTAAGGAATGGGATCGGCCTGCCCGGCTCCCAGGCATTCCTCAGAGTTGGGATAAAAGATATCCTTTCCCGGTGGATACGGTTAAGCGCTGGGCGCCCCCCCCCCCCCCGAGGTGGACGCCCCAATTTTAGGGTTATCCAACTCAGCCGCGTTGAATAGCCCTGATTGTTCCCCTCTTAAAGACGGTGAGGATAAACGCATTGACCAGATGGCTTGTCATGGTTTTGCCAGTATTGGGGCAGCCATACGGCCTATTTGTGCCTCATCGCTGTTGGCGGTGGCTACCAGAAAGGTGGTCAGGAATTTGTTATCCTCCTCCGGTTTGAATCCGGACAGTGATGAATTTCGTGATCTAAAACAATGTGAGGTATTTTTGTCCTTCATACTAGCCGCTTTGGATGATTCTTTGATGATGAGTAGTAGAGCCTCTGCTCTAATGGTTACTATCAGGCGTTCAATTTGGTTACGCCAGTGGGCGGCTGATTTTGGGTCAAAGAAGTCACTGACGGCTCTTCCCTTTGTTGGGTTACGGCTGTTTGGAGACAAATTGGACGCTGTGGCCAAGGGCGGAAGGCTACCTATTTCGAGGAGCGGCTTCCTTCACCCCTTCATTTCGGGGATCTAGAGCGGGAAGAGGTTTCGCTTTCCCTTCTACAAGAGGAGATTCCTGGAATAGGGGCAGAGGACGTGCCCGTTCAGGATACAATTGGGGCTCAAAACCCAAACCCGCGGCCAAGCCCGCTCAACAATGAGGGGGCGCCCTCACCCGTGCGGGTGGGGGGACAGCTGCAACACTTCTCCCAGGTCTGGAATCAGGAGGTTTCGGACAAATGGATCCGGGAAGTGGTGTCTTCCGGCTACAAGCTGGAGTTCGAGTCCCGCCCCCCCCCCCCGCGTTTCTTCAGGACTCGGGTGTCCCTGGATGCACCGGCTGCGCAGCAGCTCCGGGCGGCGGTATCAAGTCTTCTGGAAATGGCAGTCATTTGCCCAGTACCCCCATTAGACCGGGGTCGGGGTTTTTACTCAAATCTGTTCACGGTCCCCAAGAAGGATGGCTCCGTCCGGCCCATACTGGACCTAAAGATTCTCAACAGGTTTGTAAGGCTGCGAAAATTTCGCATGGAAACGCTGCGTTCGGCTATTCAATCTCTTCGTCAGGGGGACTTCATGACGTCCATAGACATCCAGGATGCTTACCTCCATGTTCCCATTTTTCCCGCGCACCAGAGGTTTCTGAGGTTCGTGGTGGAGGATCGGCACTTTCAGTTTGTGGCTCTTCCCTTCGGTCTCACCACAGCTCCAAGAGTTTTCACCAAGGTGCTTGCTGGGGTGATGGCTCTCCTCAGAGCGCAGGGTATTCGCATAGTGCCGTATCTGGACGACCTTCTCATCATGGCACCGTCATTCAGCCAGGCAGAATTGGACGGTGATATCCACTCTGGAGAGGTTCGGCTGGGTGATCAACTACCCCAAGTCCTCACGCCACCCGTCCAGGACAGTATCCTTTCTGGGAATGTCTCTGGATACAGATCAGGCCAGAGTGTTTCTTCCTCAGTCCAAGGTTCTTCTGATTCAGGAGTTGATTCGGTCACTCATGTCTATTCCTCCACCGTCCATCCGACTAGGGATGAGACTGGTGGGTTTGATGGTGGCCTCCTTCGAGGCAGTCCCTTTTGCTCAGTTTCACACAAGGACACTACAGCTCCATCTGTTGTCGGTCTGGAACAGGTCTCCTCAGTCGCTGGATCAATTCTTTCAAATGTCCCCCCGGGTTCGCCGCTCGCTTCGGTGGTGGCTGAACTCAACCAACCTGCTGAGGGGCAGATCCTTTCGGACTCCTCAGTGGGAGATAGTCACCACGGATGCCAGCCTCTCAGGATGGGGGGCTTTTGGAAGGATCTGCAAGTTCAGGGTTTGTGGGGTCCCCTGGAAGCTCACGAGCATATCAATGTTCTGGAATTAAGGGCCATCAGGTTGGTTCTTTGTCATTTGACTCATCAACTGCGAGGCTTACCGGTCCAGGTCAGGTTGGACAATCGGACGGCGGTGGCCTACATCAATCACCAGGGAGGGACCCGCAGCATGAATGCTCTCAAGGAAGTGTCTCTGATTCTGGACTGGGCGGAGAGCCATGTCCCGTGCATCTCGGCAGTTTACATCCCGAGTGGAGAACATGGAGGCGGACTCTCTGAGCAGAATGTCAGTCCGCAAGGGGGAATGGTCTCTCAATCCCAAGGTCTTTCACTCAATTTTTCGCAGATGGGGGTCACCGGCGGTGGACCTATTTGCCTCCCGTCACAATCACAAACTTCCGGCATTTGTGTCTCTGGCGAAGGACCCTCTGGCTCTCGCAACGGATGCCATGTCTCTGAACTGGAGGGATCTGGGTTTTCTGTACCTGTTCCCTCCGTTTCCCATGGTGGCCAGAGTAGTACGCAAGATTGTTCTGGAGAGAGCACCAGCAATCCTGGTGGCTCCAAGGTGGCCAAGACAGGTCTGGTTCGCAGACGTGGTAAGGTTGGCAGAAGATCAGTTCGTTCTGCCCCTGCTGCCAGATCTACTTACACAGGGTCTTCTTCGTTACCCCAATTTACCAACGCTGGCTTTGGCGGCGTGGCTGCTGAAACCTCCATCTTGAAGGAGGAAGGTCTTTCGGATGCTGTGATTCGGACTCTTATTAGTGCTAGGAAAAGGTCCTCATCGTCTGTGTATTAAAGGACTTGGAGGTCTTATATTGACTGGTGTGAATCTAGATCGTTCCCTTGTAGGGAATTCTCTATTTCTAGAATTTTTGAGTTTTTGCAACATGGTCTGGACCTGGGGCTCCAGCTCAGTACTCTGAAGGGACAGGTGTCTGCCCTGGCGGTGTTTTTCCAAAAGTCTTTTGCGCTTCATCCTTTGGTTAAGACTTTTTTCCAGGGGGTTACACATGTGCGGCCTCCTAGGAAGCCTATGATTCCAGTTTGGGATTTGAATTTGGTTCTTTCTGCTCTCCAGGGTCCCCCCTTTGAGCCTTTGCTTGATATTCCTTTGTCTTCCCTTACACAGAAGGTAGCCTTTTTGGTAGCTATCACTTCTGTTAGACGTGTTTCTGAGTTGGCGGCTCTATCTATTCATGCTCCGTATTTTGAAAGACATCAGGACAAAGTGGTTTTCCGTTTTAAGACGGATTTCCTTCCTAAGGTGGTTTCGTCCTTTCATTTAAATGTTCTGCCCTCTCTGTGTCCTAATCCCAGCAATGACAAGGAGAGGGCCCTGCATTCTTTGGATGTGGTTCGTTTTGTGAAGTATTATTTGGTGGTAACGTCTGCCTTTCGCAAGACTGATGCATTTTTCGTGGTGCCATTTGGGCCCAAGAAGTGTCTAGCACCCACAAAGTCTACCATCAGCAGGTGGATTCGTCAGGCCATTGTCGGGGCCTATTCTGCTAAGGGGAGAGATCCTCCTTTTCGTGTTACAGCTCATTCTACTCGTGCGGTTGGGGCTTCCTGGGCTTTTCAGCACCAGGCCTCGGTTGAGCAAGTTTGCAAGGCTGCTACCTGGTCTTCTGTTCACACTTTTTCAAAGTTTTACAAGGTTGATGTTCAGGCCTCAGCGGATGCTGTTTTTGGCCGCAAAGTTCTGCAGGCTGCAGTAGTTTAAGTTGTGCTTTAGGCCTTGTTTTGGATCCCCACCCTTTATGGACACTGCTATTGGATGTCCCACACGTTATGAATATCTTGAAGCGGGGTGTGTGACATACTTAGAATAATACCATTTTGTGAATACTCACCTTGTAAAATGGGTATTATAAGTATGTCACACACCCTGCTTCAACCCGCCCTTTTGTATTCTGGATCCTTCATTTTGTGAACTTTGCGTTGTTATGACTTATATTTGGCTCTTCCTGGTCCCTTACCTTACTGCTTTCTTTATACTGGGTAATGAGTGGGAGGTCCCAGGTATTTATGGACTGGGAGGGGCTTTCTTTCCTCCAATCATCTCTGCAGATCGCCCTCTTCAGGTCAGTATATACCCACACGTTATGAATATCTTGAAGCGGGGTGTGTGACATACTTATAATACCCATTTTACAAGGTGAGTATTCACAAAATGGTATTTTTACAGGTGACTAATCACAAAATGATATTTTTCGCATGGAGACGCTGCGCTCAGCAGTCAATTCACTGCGCCCAGGCAACTTCATGACCTCCGTAGACATCAAGGACGCTTACCTTCATGTACCAATCTTTCCAGGTCATCAGAAATTCCTCAGATTTGCTCTGGGAGATCAGCATTATCAATTTGTGGCACTGCCTTTCGGTATCACCTCGGCTCCCAGTGTATTCACCAAGGTGCTGGCGGGCGTGATGGCTCTGCTGAGAGCTCAGGGCTTTCGCATTCTCCCTTATTTGGATGACATTCAGATCTCGTCCCAGTCCTTCCATCAAGCAGGGCTGGATACCCAGGTGGTGGTGACCACACTAGAGTAATTCGGCTGGGTCTTGCCTTCCTGTGTCCTAATCCTGCTAATTCCAAGGAGAGGACTCTCCATTCTTTAGATGTGGTCAGGGTTCTGAGGTTTTACTTGGTAGCTACTGAATCTTTCAGGAAGACTGATGCTCTTTTTGTTCTTCCTTCTGGTCACAGGAAGGGTTTGCCTCCTGCTAAGTCAGCTATCAGCAAGTGGATTCCTCAGGCGGTGGTGCAAGCCTATTCTGCTAAGGGGAAGGAACCTCCCTTCCGCCTTACTGCTCATTTCACTCGTGCTATTGGGGCCTCTTGGGCCTTTCAGCACCAGGCTTCTGTTGAACAAGTTTGTAAGGCCGCAACTTGGTCTTCTGTTCATACTTTTTCCAAGTTTTACAAGGTTGATGTTAGGGCCTCAGCTGATGCTGCTTTTGGCCACAAAGTTCCCCGCTGTTGTTCTTGGGGATCCCATCCTACTTTACGGACACTGCTTTTGGACATCCCAAGTTTAAAGAATATTAGTGAAACAGGACGTGCTGTATACTTGGAAAAATACAATTCTGTGAGTACTCACCTGTAGAATTGATTTTGTAGTATACAGCACGTCCTGTTTCACCCCTCCCTTGTTAAAATTATTCATGGTTACCTCTGTATGGTGATTTGTTCAGATGTTTGGTTGGGGTTTCCTTCATTATTTTTCTCCTGGCTTCTTGTCTAACTGCTTTGTAACACTGGGAATTTGTGGGAGGTTCCTGTCCTTTTATAGGGCTGGGAGACGCCACAAGTCTCTTCTGCAGTCCACTGCACCACCTTGTGGCGGATATCCCAAGCGTAAAGAATATTAGTGAAACAGGACGTGCTGTATACTACGAAATCAATTCTACAGGTGAGTACTCACAGAATTGTATTTTTACCCTGCAAGGGACTTACAGGTAATTATAACTTGCAGTGCTATTCTCTGCTGCTATAATTAGTAATTAGTATAAACTTATCAAGGTGTTCCTGCTGACTTTGCTGATCTTATCTTGGCAAATAAACCAAAAGCACATATAAATGAGAATACGCGATTACTAAACTAAGCTGTTGTTTCAAAATGAAGAATGTCTATTTGAGGATTGAGTATAGATTTGTAGATCAACAGCAACATTGTGTGTAATGTTTTCCGTTGCAAAATGTCACAGTAAATTAAATTGTGCAAGGATTCTTTTTTATGCAATTGCTAGCAATCCTTCTATTTCACAGGTACTCGTTGGTAAATATGAGGCCATAGTATGGGGAGGTCTGTTGTAATTATCTGCTGCCATGGTCAAGGTTTTAGGCTGAAGTTGACCTGCTTTCAAAAGCGGGCTCCTAATTAATGGCATCACTACTTAACGAATAGCAAACATGTATGCGTGGGTAGTTACTTGGGGAAATTAACTGCCACTACCTGATAGAAACCTGAGAGCTAGCAGGAAGCTATGATGGCAACGTTAAAGCAACTGTTACTGACAATAGAGAAATAGGGAAAAACATTTTGCCCATGTAAGTAATTTATGTCCTTAATAAATGTATTACCTCTGTTGAGATGCAAATTATTATTAAAACAAACCTCCAGCCTGTCAAACTGCATCACCCTTGTTTGGGAAAGTTAATCCATTATTTAGACCAGTGAAATGCCTTTAATCTGGCATTTACATATACCCCATGGACTCACATGCCTGCGGTGGCAAATGGGACATGTGTCATGCCATGCTCTGCACATGCATGAGCAGCTGTGGCTGCTGACAAGCCAGAAATGTGGAGGCTTAGAATTTCGATGGCCACCTCTTACTTTTGATGTGGGCAGCGTGTAGCTCATTAAGGAAATCACATGCTGTGGGCTGGCTTAGTGGGAAAGATTTGCGATGGGCTCACTGCACACATATCGCTTGCTTCTGTGATGTGTAAAAGGAGTGATTTATCTGAGTTGCAAAAAGGAAAGATTATTGTCTTTCGTGCCATTTGTAACACAAGCTGCTGCAGACTCTGCAGAGCAGCAGCTCACCCACCACCAGAATGAACCAGAGGTCTACCATATGTGTGCCTACAGTAAAACAGTTCAACTAACATTATTGCATATGGGACTTCGAAGCGGACAGATGGTCATTACACCTGTGCTAACAAAGTTGCATAAGAAGAACGAAAGCTGGTGGTGGCAGCAAATATTATCTGGGGAATGTATTTTTGGGATTCTCTGTGCACACTTATTCATGTGAGAAACTCTTAATCAAATTGGCTATGAATCATCCTTGTTATTTACTGATGGGCAGATGGATTCTTATAGCAAGACAATGTGACATATCAGATAGCTAAAATTGTCTTAAGTTGGTTGGAAGAGCATTACCAAGACTTTCAATTAGATTTTGAGCATCTGTGGTACCCCTTTGGTCCTACTCTGGATATTAGCTGGGGGTCATAAAAATGTGACTCAGGCTGTAGCGTGTGTATATATATATCTATATATATATATATATATATATATATTACCGGTAATGTTTTAATAAACTGGTAGACACTCGGTTTTTGACTGCAGACATACTTTTGCCTGGCAAACATACTTTTGCCTGTTGTCTATTTAATCTGTTTAATCTATTTTTTAATATTTTTTTTAAATGTCACAGGCAAGCCAACGACAGATCAGGAACTTTGCCTAATACCCACCAAATGACACATCCATGCAAATCAAAGGGTTTAACCCATTTAGTGGCAGCCATGTAAATTTCATGTGGCTGGCATTTTCTCGCATTTAGAGCTTAGAAAAAAGGTTTGCAGCCGTTCAAAGTTCAAGCATCGGGGTTGTCCTCATCCTCCGACAGAGCCTACAATCAACAGGTCTGTGTCTTCAGCAGGACAGAGAACGCAGATTCTCAGTCCCACGCTGGGAGCTTGCGGAGTGAGCTGATGTCTGTTATAAAAAGCCCCTCCCTGCAGTCTGAGCAAGCGGCGGACGCGGAGAGTGAGCAGTAGAAGCCGGGTGTGGGGCAGAGGATACTTGCTGCCAAAACCCCCCACCCGATTACCTGCATCCCCAAAGGCCGGGGGGGGGGGTGCAGAAGAGCCTTATAGGGCTGTGGGATGGGCGCTTGACCACTGAGCCCTGGTTTACCGGCCCTCATAGCTGGTTCCCGGGCTGGTTTTGCTGGAAAGAAGGGACACCCCACTTTTTTAAGGGGTTATCCCTTCATAGCTATTGTACAAGTTAAATGCAAGGTGTTCCTAGTAGATGTATTTTATTTCTAAATCTCATAAAGCGACGGTTTCAGTTTGAGGGAGTCTCCTGGGCAGGAACGAGTGTCTACCGATACGAAGGTGATACTGTTGTAATCGAAAGGAATACAAGCAATACGATTTTCTTGAAAAACTTACATTTTATATTAAATCAATGCTACAAAATGGCACAAATACCACAAACAGCATTTTATTTTTTCCCACATAGTTCCCCCCCAAATATTGACTCACTAACAACTGGTATAGTACCAAGGGTTTGGCACAAGACAAATGTGGTGCCCATTTTTTAAAAGGGCTCAAGGTCTTCTCTGGGTAATTACAGATCTGTAAGTTTAACATCCATCGTGGGAAAATTGCTTCAGGAACTCCTAAGAGACTACATACAAGATTATGTAACTATGCATAATATTGTGACAGCCAGCACAGTTTTAATAAGGGACAGAAGCTAATCTGATTGGTTTCTATGAGGAGGTGAGTAGAAGCATGGGACAGAGGCGAGGCTGTAATACCATGCTTAACATAAGGATGAAGCTTGTGGCATGAAACAAACTATTCACGGCCGTGTCTGTTCTAAAGAGAGTGGTAGTAATGATGCCCTTCTAATTCAATTTTAGGGCAAGTCCACATGAACATTAGACATTGCATATGTTAAAAAGGACATTTTCTTTATTGCATGGCACGGCCTGCTTCGGTATTCATAACAGTTGGTTATTCCGCCACAAGGTGGTGCAGTGTACTGCAGAAGAGCTGTGGCATCTCTCGGCCCCCTATAAAAATGTGATTAACCATAGAGTTCCCAGTGTTTCCTCTGCAGTGAAACTGCGAAGATAGAAGATGGCTCTCTCTCTATGTGCAGGTGAGCGAGGCAACCGAGAGTGCCGCCCTGCGAGTCTATTTTCCACCGCTTCTGGACCTTCACTGCCTCACAGCCTTGGCTGACAGATCGGGTGAGGGGTAGAAGAGCACTAGGGTCAAGTGCTCCTGGAGCGCTGCTCCAAGCCGCAGTCCCTGTTCCACAAAGGGTAGCCGGCCATAGGCTTTATGGTGAGCCTACTAGGGATGCGGAGTTCCTGTCCTGGCTTCTGAGGGGGTGAGTGTTTTGGGGACTGTGTCCCCTTCTTTTCCTTCAGAGGTCCCGCCCCCCCTCCTGGCCTGGATACTCGCCGCTGCCTTCTCGTCTCTCTCCCCCCTCCCCCTCTCTGACTTTGTTTGGGGGGGGCGGGTGGTAGTGGCGAGTGGTGTTGGTTGTGGTGTTTATATGTTTACAGTGTGTTTTTTGGTGTGTTTTTTGCCCGCCGCGTCGCTTTGTACTGCGCTCCGCGGCTGTGTGGGCGCTATAACCTGTGGCATTTTGCTTTGTCATGGCGCCGGCAGGATCACGTGGGGCGCCGTTTTTTGCGCTCTAGAGGGGCGGGGGCCGGGGGGGTGACGCGTATCGCGTCGTCCCCCCGCGGCCCGCTCCTTGAGGTACCTCTGCTGGCGCCATTTTGGATTAGCTGCGCGTCTAGATTTCTCCCTTCCGGGCTGCAGTGCTGTCTCCTCCGGTGTGTCGCTTCATCCTGCGGTCTGTGCCTTGGTGACCCTGCGGTGTCCTTGGTCCCCCTTGGTTTTTTTTTTTATTAGTCTCGTGGGGCATGTGCTGCGGGATGCTCATGTGTCGTTTTTACTTACGTCTTTCAGGCGGGATACCAGTGGGGTTGTGGTTTCTCCTTACTCCCCCCTCATTCCCCCCCTTTTTTGCTGATCGGGGGGGCATCCCGTGGGAGGACATCCCGGGGTGGCTTTTGTGTTAGCCTTTACCCAGCGCTGGCCTATTCTGGCAAGAAGCGGCACCTGATTTCCACACCTTCACGCTCCTCTGAGGAGTATGAGGAATTTGATGCTACTGGGGGACTTTATTCCCTAGAGGAAGGGGAACTATTCCAGGACTCTGACTCCTCTGGGGACCAGCAGGAGGGTTGCATTAGTGACCCTGTGTCTGCGTCCGGGGAGGAATCATGGTACCCTGAGGAAACTGACAATCTGCTGTCACAAATTTTTGAAATCTTGCACATTGCTCCCCCTGAGGTGGCTAAGAGAAGGCAGGGTGAGCTTTTTCGTCCTGGTAAACAACGTCTGAAGTTCCCTGAGCAGGGCCATTTCACTTCTATGGTGCTTAGGGAGTGGGAACGTCCTAACAGTCTGCCCGCTGTGCCCAAAGGATTGGATAAGAGATATCCCTTTCCTGCTGATCCGTTGGTCCTGTCCCCCTGAGGTGGACGCTCCCATGCTAGGCCTGTCTAATACTTCGGTCATGCCTTCCCCTGACACTACCACTCTGAAGGACAGCGAGGACCGGCGCATGGATCAGCTGGCCTGCCATGCTTTTACTTGTATGGGGGCTGGACTGCGCCCGGCCTGTGCTGCTGCTATTACTGCTATTGCCCTTAAGAAACTACTCAAGCGTCTCTGTGATGGCGCTAGGGCTGGTAGGAGAAGGGAGGATTATAGGGCCCTCTTGCTTTGCTCTGATTTTGTTGTGCCGCTCTGTTTGGTTACATCAGTGGGCAGCTGATGCTGCTGCTAAGAAGGCTGGGCTGCCCTTTGCGGGGATGCTGCTCTTTGGTGAACATCTTGATGTTTTGGCCAAGGATGGCAGGCTGCCTCAGCGCAGGAGGTAGTCTCGGCCCTTTCGGGGGTCCTCTGCCCCCCTCCCTTCCTTCCGCATTCCCAGAGGAGGCCGTGGCTCCCTCCTCTCCAGTGGTCGCAGAGATTCTTGGGGCCATTGCAGACCCCATGGTCGTCCCAGTATCTCCTGGAATCCTAAGCCCAAACCCTCTCCCAAGCCCCCTCAGGCATGAAGGGGCGCCCTCACCCATCCGGGTGGGGAGGCGGCTTCGGCTCTTTGCTCACGTCTGTAGGCTCCACGTTTCAGACCAGTGGATTCAGGAGGTGGTGTCCTCCGGTAACAATTGCTACAAAAAGAAGAGTGGGGCTGGCACCAGTGGAATGTAGTTATTGGTAATCGTGGTGCAATGCTCTGTTCATGACTACATACAATCAATGGCTAAAGAGTGGGAGGTGCCTCACTAGAAATCCCCCCAAAGGGTACTCAACAGATTCTTATAACTGCACAACACCAAGTATACTGTAAATAAGTAATTTTATTGATTTCTATAAATTCTAAAAAATGGCTATTTTACATAAAGGACACATAATTAAAAAACATAGAAGACATGCTAAAACCTAATCTGCCAGGAGGGGGCGCTGCTGGACCTTACTGCCATAAAAATCATTAATAATATATAGTGCAGTATATCAAAACCTATAAACAATAATACCTCATCTATCTAATAAAGTGCTAAGTGCTTATCCCAATAGTACATCAATTAATAGTAAAAAATGGGTGCAATAAGAATAACAGTTCTATCATCAAGAAAGAACAACACACAAATCAACAGGAAAAACAGTGCAAAGAAGCAATTACTTATCAGTCAAAATGTGGACACCGGCAGAGAGCGTCCCCCCCTCCTTTCACAAGCTCACGCGTTCCGAGACGTGTGTCTCTTTTTCAAGGCAGGATATGTGGCAGGGGATGCTGTTGGAGCCATTTTTATACCCACCTACCCCCGTTCCACCGCCGCGCTGAATGGTAAACCGCCGGTCAGCGGACGCACTCCGGCCGGAAGTGCGTCACACTGACCAGACGGAAATGACGTCTGGAAGCGCGGAAGTGCATCCGGACACGCAAGTAGGCAGAGCGGGACTGTGCTGTCTCCCACTGCAGTTGGGAGACGCCAGTAACACCGCTGCCCCATGCGCGCTGCGCGGGACTGGCGGAACGGGTCAGGTGAGTACTTCCTGGCAGCCCTGCATCTACACATTACAAAAGACAAACAAAACATATACCAAATAACTAATCCTTATCTACATGCCTAAACTAATCCTATACAATTCACAATCAATAAGCAATGGTTGAAAAGAAAGGGGGAAAAGAAAGGGGGGGGGGGAACAGATGAAGAAGACCTAAAGCATCCAATCACCAAAGAAGTGGGAGTGCTGGTGCATGCTGCGGTCCAGTC